>VZRI01007880.1:76260-107724 GCA_013397515.1 Upupa epops | reverse complement strand
ACTCCCTCAGCCTCTCCTCATCAGCCTTTCCCTTGCTGCTCCTCTGCACCCACTCCAGCCCCTCAATATCTTTCTTGCAGTGAGGGGCCCAGCACTGCCCCCCAGGACTTGAGAAGAGGCCTCCCCAGTGCCCAGTCCAGAGGGTGAATTATGTTCTAGTTCTGGTGGCCACACTAGTGCTGACACAAGCCAGGATGCCTTTGGCCTTTCATGCCACCTGGTAAGCAGAAGGAAAAATCAAACTGGGGCCAAAAAGAGGGGAGTGTGGGAGGAGGTTGCAGGGTGGGGAACACCTTCCGGTGGGCTGGATGGAGCCCATGTACCCCAAGACAAGGTCTGAGGTTGTGAAATACCCCTTCTTGCTCTGTATCTCAGAAGCACAGAGTGTCAAGGATTGGAAGGCACCTCCAAAGATCATCCAGTCCAATCCCCCTGGCAGAGCAGGACCCCCTAGGTCCAGTTGCACAGGAACAGTCCAGGGGGGTTTTCAATGTCTCCAGAGAAGGAGACTCCACAGCCTCCTCTGTGAGCTGCAGGGCACAGGGGAAGGGGATGAGCTGCTGCATCCACTCTTGGCCCAGAGTCCTATTTAGAGGGAAGGGAGGGAAAGTAGGTTACGAATGAGCTGCTGTAAACAGGGCAGCAGCACCGCACTCTCCCACAGGCTCCAGTTTGCTCAGAGCATGGCCTCATTTCCCCTGCTGTCACCTCCATAGCCCCCACCATAGCCCTAAAGCAGAGAGTAGTGGGTGCTGTTGAAGAGCAACTGCTGACGGGGCCAAGGCACGGGACACTGCACACAGCCCATCTTCCCACCCCAGTAACTGCCCCTCAAAACCTACAGAGCTACAGAGGGACACAGCCATTCTGCCTGGCTGCACGCTCCCCCTACATCCAGGGGAGCAGGAGCACAGGTCCTTCACACACACTGACCTTTGCAAAATCATCTGCCAAGAGCCATATATCCACTTGGGTGTCCATGTGCATGAGCATCTGTTTCATCCCTATGGGTTAGCCTGACTCAGGACAAGGAATGAGGTCCAAGTTTGGCAAAACCAGAGCAGAGGTTGCAGTGCCTCAAGCTGAATCTGGACCACAAAGAGGAGGGAAGATAGGGAGCACCTCAGTGTCCAAACAGTGGCCACAATGGCAGCACCTGAAGATACAGAGGAGAGTAAAATTCTGAATACATAGAGATGGAAATCTTTCTTCCCTTGCAAGCAACAGCCTCTACCCTCCAACACAAGAGTCGAAGCTCTGCCCTCTGTGCCCCACCTGCCCAATCCACACTCCTCATCCCAGTCCTCTCCTCTGCTGCTGGGCAGGCTGGGCAGTAGGAAAGGTGTAAACGCTTGTTCTCAACCTGTCTGAACTACTAGGGCTGCAAGTCCCAGGAGAAATAAAAATTCTCTGTGTTGTCAGTCTTTTCCCTCTGTGGGCAGCACAGATGACTTCTTTTCACCTTTAAAATTCTGGCTTCTCGGGGCTGAGGTGAGGGAAGAAAACACTGGGTGAGGGAGGGCTCTGGGTTGCTGCAGGCTTTGGAGAACTCCCCTGGGGTCTGATTTGAGCTGTGGGTAGGTGCCAGTGCAGGACCCGGCTCTCTGAACTCATGGATCTGCTCCAGACGTGTCCTGATGCTGATTTATTCCCAGTGGTACCAGGCACCACCAGATAAATACGGAAGGTGCAAAGTCGAGGTGGGGATGTGCCCATCTCCATCTTCCAGGGTCAGTTTTAATCCATCTCTTAGAGACAGCCTGGTCTGAGCCACAGACTTCTGACTCCAACCCAATTCTCTTCAAAGCCCGGGTCTGTCTGGATGCTGGGATTAAAATCTAGGCTTGCAGCAAACAAAACTAAGTGTTTTCTGAGGAAGAGTAACCTTGGGGGAGGGTTTGACTGCAGTTTCAAAGGCTGAGCAAGGTTTCTGTACACAGCACTGACTCTGTTCTGCTTGCTGTCAGCAATCCCTGCTATCTCCAGGTTGCTGACAACCCGACAATCTCTGATACCGCAGTAAGGAAACAACCTGCAAGCTGCAAAGCCCGTTATCCCATTTTGCAGAGAGAATAACGAGGTAGCAAAACACAAAGGAACCCAAATACCTTTTGCAGAAATAGGAGCTGCCCAAGGACACCCTGGAAGCCCAGGGTTCCTCCTAGCGTGCACCATCACCCCATGGACACGTGGCTTTGGAGCATCCTAGGTGGCCACCTCCACCAACAAACAGCTTCGAGGCTCCTTCTACCATACTGAGGCCAAGTCCCCTTGGCCCCACCAACTCAAACAAGGGCAGACCACTACAAAACCACAACCATTCCCCCAAAAGCTCTTTGCAGGCTGGATAAGGTGGGTGCAAAACACCAGGGCTCACCTCGCCCAGGGCTGTTCACCCCCAGGTACGAGCATGGGACGGCAGGATAAGCCAGATTGCTTCATCCCTCCCCATCCATCCAGCATCTCCTCATGTCCTGGTTATTAAAGCCGGTGTTCGTCAGGCGAAGCAGCTGTTCTAACCCAAAGCAAAACTGCTGAGAAAAATACGAGCCTTGCAGACGGGCATCATTTTCTTCCTAACTGCCTTATTTTTATTTATTTGTGGGGTTGGGTTGGTTTTTTCTTCCTTCCTCTCCAGTCTCCTTCACCCTTTACAACTTCCCCTGCTATTGTGGCTGGCTCTGCAAGCCACCACCATCCTGATAAGCAGCCGCTCTCTCACTTCTCCCGGACCTCGCTGACTACCCTATTCATTGTTGTTTCTCTGTCGCTACAAATTGGCACTCGTGAAGAGATTTCCAGGCCAAGTATTAACCCCCTCCGGAGCCCAGGCACATAAATACAGGCAGCATTTGTCAAACGAGAGGAAGGCAGCCGAGCTGTAGGGAAATTTAAGTGACTTGTCTGCAGCAGCACCGAGGAACGAAGGCGGAGGAGCCGAGACAGAGCCCAGACAGACGGCTCTAACCACCACAGGACCTACCCGCTGCTCCCAGCCCCGTCTGCAGCCCAAACCCTGACACCCCGATAAATCAGCCTAGAAATAGGACCCGGGAGTCCTGATATCACCCAGCCATATTTAAGCCCAAACCCAAGGTTTCCTCTCGTTGCAAATTCCAGTCCAAGCTCCTTTTAGAAAAAGGTTTATAGAGGTTTTATTTATTGTCAA
Organism: Upupa epops; assembly: GCA_013397515.1. Classification (NCBI taxonomy): domain Eukaryota; kingdom Metazoa; phylum Chordata; class Aves; order Bucerotiformes; family Upupidae; genus Upupa; species Upupa epops. The sequence continues at coordinate 104,555 of VZRI01007880.1, read as the reverse complement.
CTCCTGGATGATAAAACGAGGCTGCTACGAGCCCTATTTATTTCCCAGCCACGCAGGAATCAGAGGGGCTGAGATGTGAAACAAATGAAGGGCTCCGGTGCTGACCCTGGGCTCGCGCTGGTTTGCAGAGCGCCGGGTGATTATTTTATAATCGCTGATAGCATCTGTGATTTAATGCAGCTGTTAGAAATTAGCAAGGACTCCATCGCAAGCATCCCAGTCACTCACCATAACAGGCTAATAAATCATTCCCCTGGTGCTCCGTGGCATTTATGGGTCTATTTTAGAGATGCAAAGCAGAGATCCGGCTGCACTCCTGGATTTATTCTTATTTCTACGTTTAATAATGCAATTAAATAAATAAATGTCGGATGTTGCCACTCGGTTGCCAAAAACGGCACCGAGGAGAACTTCCCCTGCATGACTTCCCTTCGTTATTTTCTCCCCGCCAGCCAATTAAATGGGAAACAAATGGCTCCAAGGCTTCTCCAAGATATTGTCTGCTGCACGTGGGGGGAAGTTCTCGCAGCGCTGGAATCCAGGGGAGGCAGGTAAGGAGATGGGGTAAGAGAGGAGAAAGCAGGGCTGACTCATCTTCTGATGGGGCAATGGTTTGGGGCGTTGGGTGCCAGCTGGAACAGAGGAGGTCAATATAAGCAGGAATTTCTTCCCAGGGAGGGTCCCGGAGCACTGGACCAGGCTGCCCAGGGGGGTTGTGAAGTCTCCTTCTCTGGAGATGTTCCAGACCCGCCTGGCTGTGTTCCTGTGCGACTTGGTCTGGGTGATCCTGTGGCAGGGGGATTGGGCTGGATGATCTTTTGAGGTCCCTTCCTATCCCTAAGGATTCTAGGATTTGAAAGAGGAGCAGAGCAGCACTTTCTCTGGGCAGAGAGGGAACTGATTATGCAGAGCGGGGCATGAGCTCCAAAATATTCCTAGTGCCTTGCAGTACTTTGTGGTGTCCCAAGTTGCTCCACAAGTCTCACAAGAGATGCAATGAGGCGCAACATACCCCTCACTCTGTGCATCATCACCCCTCTGAGTACAGGATCCTGCTTCTGCCTCAACACCCAACAACAGGACAAGTGGTCACAAGAAAATGGCAGAGTGAGGCTGGGCAGGAGGAAAAAGCTGTTGAATCTGAGAGTGGGGGATCCCTGGACCAGGCTGCCTAGAGACGGGGTGGAGGTCCCATCCCTGGAGCCAAGCAACCAGCTCTGGGCCACCTGGTTTGGTGAGTGATGGCCCTGCATGGTGTAGAGAGGTTGGAGTGGGTGCCCTTTGGAGGTCCCTTCCAACTCAGCACATGCCATGATTCTATGATTTTTGCACCTACACACATTCTCCTGAGGCAACCAGCTGATGTGCAGGAGCCTTCAAAACATCTCGCTGACAGGGCAGTGGCTTGTAGCAGCCCTCAGCTCCCTCCTGTGCTGCTGCTGGAAGAGGCAGGAGTGCTGGGAGCAGGCAGGAGCTGAGCAGGGTGTCTGTGCAGCATCCTTGATCCCTGCATGTCACAGGGAGGTCACCGTGCATCTCTTTTGCTTTTCCCCTAAATGAACTCCCTGCACCCGGTGTGTCCAGGAATACAATGTGCAGAGGATTGACAGCTGCGGGGTCAGGGCTGATTTCAAAGGGCTTTTCTGGGAGGTTTCGTTGGGCTCACTGTGCTGGATAAGGCAGGAACACCCAGCTCCAAGCCTTCAAAGACCAGGGAGCAGCACTGGGAGTGGTGCTGTCTTAATTTACTCACAAGACAGGGTCACTCACCTCGTGAGCTTTTGTGGAGTTCTCATTCTTCTCTTCTTTAAAATCTCCTATCCTGTATGACCAGTTTGCATGCTCACAGAGAACTGGATAGACTGAACACATTGACATCCCTGGGTGCCACCTTCACCTCCGGGGTGTTTCCATCACGTGGAACCATGCTGAGTTCAGCGTGAAGCCCACCTGCACCCGCGATCAAGGTGGGGACCAAGCACCGCACTGGAAGGTTGGGGTCTCACCCCAACATAATGATCAAAATAAACAAAATGTGACTAAAAAGATGACAGCTTGCTGCAGGGGAGGGTTAGATTGGATCTTAGGAAGAAGCTCTTTCCTGACAGAGTGGTTGGGCACTGGACCAGGCTGCCCAGGGAGATGGTGGAGTTGCCAACCCTGAAGGGTTTAAACGACTGAGTAGCTAGAACACTTGAGACCATGGTCTAGGGTTGGGGAGATGCTGGGATGAGGGCTGGACTTGGTGATCCTGGAGGTCCCCTCCAGCCAGGAGGATTCTAGGATTCTGCGATCCCTTGCTGAAGGATATTGCTGGTTAATAAGGAGAAGTAACTAATTCAACTCCCAGTCAGGCATTAAATGCTGGTGTTAGTGAAGGTAGAGTTAAGCTAACACCCAGTATAGTCTGCACAGGCCTCACTGGAGCTGAATCCGGTCTTGTCTGGGCCCATTTAAAGTGTTCCGAGCATTTTCATCACATCCTTACTTTTAAGTAGAGTTACAGTCAGAAAAATTACTCTGCATACACGACCCCAGAGGTTTCATATTTCTTCTCCTGCGGTGACAGTTCCCGACCAGATCTGCTTAATTTACAAGTTGGGAGCTAGGGATGCTTTCCCCTTAAAACTGCCAGCCCTGCAGATTCCTCTGGAATGGAAATATCCGCCTCCCCTCCTTGGCTCTGCCACCTCAGCCCAGGATATATAGCCCTGGGCACAGCTCCCAAGACAGTGCAGATGGGAGAGGGAAGCCCAGCTGGCTCCAGATCCCAAAGCCATTGCAGCAGTTCCTGGGAGATGAAGCTCTGAGAGCTATCACCATGGGGAGGATGCAAGGATCCCCAGCGATAAGATGGAGATGACACCAGCAGAAAGCCACTCTGTCGAGCCATGGAGGCTTTAATGATACAAACTGATTTGCTCACAATTGCTGTTTAATATAACGGGATCTATCATCAAAGCAATGGGTCTGGCTGCTCACATCTTCTCCTGCTCAAACAAAGATGGATGGAGAAGGCTCTGGGAACTGGCACCACCCAGGAGACCAACATCTCTAATGCAAGAGAGAGCTGTGACTGGCACAGCCCCAGATCCCAGTTTGGATGAGGCTCTGGGCAACCTGGTCTAGTGGAAGGTGGCCCTGCACATGACAGGGGAGTTGGAACTAGATGATCTTTAAGGTGTCGCCCAACCCAGACTCTATGATTCTCCATGGAGTGAAAACAAACAGCAGTTCCCAGGTGCCTGAAGAAGGGAGAGCTCAATGTGCCAAGGGGGACTGGGCACAGAGCTCAGAGGGGTTGGACTCACAGAATGATTGAGGCTGGAAAAGCACTCAGATCCTCCAGTCCAGCACCTAACATCACCCCAGCAGCCAGACCAGGGNGCAACCTCCCTTCAAGGAGTTGTAGGGAGAGAGAAGGTCCCCCCCGAGTCTTCTCTTCAGGCTAAACACTCCCAGCTCCCTCAGCCTCTCCTTCCCCAGTCTCGTTGCTCCTCTGCATTTGTTCCAGCCCCTTCATCTCTTTCTTGAAGTGAGGGGCCCATTACTGTCCCCAGGACTCGAGGGGACTCTTCCCCAGTGCCCAGGGGTAGAATGACGTCCCTAGTCCTGCTGGCCACAGTAGTGCTGTTCCAAACCTGTCCCTCCTAGCCAGCAAATCAGTGTCCTGATGAATGCAATACCCCATTAATTCCTTCCTCTAAGAACTGAGTCTAGCCAGGTATTCCCACAGGGAGGTCTAGACCTAATCCTGTGCCCAAGATCCAAAGCCAAAGCTCCACTGCCCTCTGCAGAAGCCGCTTGGTGCCAATTATTCCCTTCCTCACCTCAAATCCTCCTCTTAGCATGCAAGGAGCTGAGAAAGCCTTGATCTCCAAAGAAAGCAGAGGGCTTCAGTAAGCACTTTTAGCAATACTTTAATAATAAAAATTCTAATTAAATTTTTACATATTTAAATACATTTGCCGTGTATTCTCATTAATAACACTCTCTGCAGTCTTTAATTTGATAATCTCCTCTGCAAATAACCTCCTCCACATAACTCGAGCATATCTGGCACGGCAGCGGCACCCAGAGCTGAGCTGCTGTCCCAAGGCCACTCTGCATGCTGGTGGCACTGGTCACCAAGGCAAAAGGGGATGGGAAACAAAGCTCTGAGTGGGAATGGGTCTTCACAGCAGAACCAGGTGCCCACAAGCCTCTGGCAAGGTGAGATGTGGGAATGCTTTTCCCTTGCCAAGACAACTACAGGAGAAGCAGGTGACTATGCAAGAGGGCACCAGGGGTCAGAGGAGGTTGTCAAGAAACATCCTGTTCTCCAGACCATCAGCACATTAGAGACAAACCACCGAACTTCCTGATGCCCTAGGGATCTGCTGAGCTTCAACTCTTCTCCCTCACGTGGAAGATAGAAGTGGGAGACAAGAAATGACCCCAAATGTGCCTCAATTCATTGTGACTTCCCTGATACCATCCTTAGAGAGGACAAAACCCCCTCTCTCTGAAGACTAATGGAGCTGACTGGTGTTTAGGAGCTGGGCAGAGCTCTTCTGCAGTTTTGTATTTATTTTATTAATATTATTATTATTTTTAACCATGGACTCATTTTATTAATATTAATAAACCCGCAGAAAGTGCTAATTTCCTCCATCATTCCCCTAATTACCTCTATTGAATTGTGAGGATCATCTGCATGAATAATGACTCCCCATGCATTCGCTCTGCTGTTCTGCTGCTGTTCAGCAAAGACATCGGTGAGAGCTGGATCCTGCACCCGCAGATGGCAGCGAAGGATCTTTCCAACCAGAAGCCTCCTACTGTAGCAGCAGCTATGCCTGGGCTCTCCCCCAGCCTCCAAGGAACCACCAGATTCATTTTGCATGAGCACAAGGGATGGGACGGGTCTGCAAAGGGGAAGGTGGCTGCTCTCATGCTACATCTTGGTGCACAAAGCCTTTCCCTGCTCCTCCAGAGCTCCAACACCCTCACAAGCAGTTTCAAACACAGACTACATGGGCAGCATGGCATCCAGACCTCCAGCCCACCCGATGTCAACAGTGATGCCACAGGCTTCAGTTGAGACAGAAATTCCCCCCGGATTTGAGTCACAAGAGCAAGGAGCTGCAGCATCACTGAGGGATCTCCCTCAGCCACACATTGACTGTGTGTGACCTGGATTGGTGGAGGAGGTGATGCCACAGTGGCAGCTCATCCCAAAGCAGGATGTGTGAGACAATCTTCCCAGGGAAGACTTCTGTTTATTTCCCTCTTATTTATTTCCTTTTTGGTTGCTGCTGCCAAGATGCTTTTCCTTCCTGAGTCACCTATGAGTTCCTGAAGCCACAAGCAGCATGGGAATGTTCCCCAGGTCCGGATAGACCTTAAGCACTGTGTTGGGCACGAAACCTTGGAGGACTCATTGATATCACCTCCACAGCTCCTTCACGGGAGTCCCCGCTGTGCTGGCTCTGCGAGGTGAGCCAGAAGTGACACCAGCACATCTCTCCAGCCTGTAACTCCAGTGACATGTGCACAACACCCTCGAGCTTGCTCGGGGACCAGAAGTGTTTCAAAGATGTGTGACGTTCTTGGATGGGATCCATTCCCCTGCAGCTACCACATGCCGACAGGCCTGTGCGGATGAAGAGGTCTGCCAGCACACAGCAGCCTGACGCTGAATCACGGCGATGGACCCTCTGCAAGACCTGGCACCCTCTGTGCTACCAGTGCTGACTGCTGCAGGACACCTGGCTAGGGAGGAAATTCAGAGCATCAAGGAGATCTTCATACCCACTGCTATGGAAAAGCAGCTCTGACCAGCTGCTTGCCCAGGCAGAGGGAAAAGACAGGACGTTTCTGACCCCCCCAGTCCACTTCAGTTGCTGTGAGCACATTCAGCTGATGGGACACTCAGACTTCTTGCCCTTCAAATGCAACCCTAAGCCATAACGTGGCCATGGGGAGCCCCTCTGCTTTCAGAAAGCCCTTGTGTGGCAAGGCGACAAGACACACATCGGTGTGTTCCTTTGTCGGCAGCAGCGCGGTGAGAAAGGCAGAGCAGCTTAGCGAAGGCTCTGGCTTCACGGGAGAGGCTGCCTGGATCGTATTTGTATTCATTTTCATGAACTCCCCATAAAAGTCACTAATAGAACACAATCTGCTAATTAAATTTCACGCAGAAAGGCATTTTCACCTTAGATTAGCAGTGTCCTTGCACATTTTTTGCTACTAATGTACTAATAACATCTTATTTATCTTAGAAATGAATTCCCTTCGACTTATCATTAAATTTGAGATATTAACACGCTCAAATGAAGCCAAAGTAAAAGAGGGGGAATAATTCCAAAGGGATGGAAACCACGAGTCCATTTTCCTTCCTTTTTACTGCTAGGAAAGAACAGCAGCGAGCTGACAGCCCAGGGGAGCAATGTCCTGCCTTTAACTGCTGCAGAGGCACAAGTGAGGGCAAAGCGCCATCACCAGCCTCCCAGTCTCACTGCCAGGGATGTGCTGCCCAGGCAGAAGACACTCGGAGCCTCTGCACACAGGTGCTCTCTGTGGGGAGGTTCTTTAGAAGCGGTTACATGCCACAGAGCACATAGCAGAGGATGGACATGCAGCATGCCCTGTCCTTGCTCATCCCATTGAGACAATGCTTCTGGACCTGAATCAGACCTGAAAGTTGCCTCTTTCCAAGTGCTCACTGCTCAGATGCCACAGAATCACAGACTGGGCTGGGCTGGAAGGGAGCTCAGAGCTCACGCAGTCTCAACCCCCTGCCATAGGCAGTGACACCTCTCACCACACCAGGGTGCCCAGAGCCCCATCCAGCCTGGCCTTGAACACTTCCAGGGATGGAGCAGCCACAACCTCCCTGGGCAGCCTGTCCCAGGGCCTCAGCATCCTCACAGGGAGGTGAACACTTCCAGGGGTGGACTACTTCCACGAGGGCATTCAGCTCATTTCATTGTAACAGCTCAGGAAACATCCAGCCTTCACTCAGAAAAGCAGACCAGCAAACCCCCAGTCAGGAGCACCAGAAGACCAGAGCACAAGCTCTCTGTCTCACAGAAGAGCTCTGCAGAGTATCTCAATGGTCACCTCCTGCAGACAACAGCTCCAGGCTGAGGAGCAACAGTGCCCACTCCCCGTGCCCCCACCCCATCACACCTGCATCCCAGCCCAGGGCCGAGAGCTACAGTGTTTGTGGAAGGGAGGGAAGAGGTGGGGGAGAGGTGTTCTTGCCCGTGAATCTCGGCAGGATGCAGCTGCTGTCTGCACTTCTTGCGACCAGCTAGAAAATGGATAACAGAGAGGAGGCCAAGCTGCAATGCCTGAATCCTCCCCTTGCAGAGCTGTAGCTTCTGTCCTCAGCCCTCCCCTGCGCCCAGCTCCACAGGAGATGCATCACCGTCCTCCTGAACATCACGTAAGGGCTCGATGCCAACCAACAACAGCCAAGCTGTGCCTGCAAGAAGAGGATACGGGTTTGTATCCAGCTTTTCATTCTGTTGAGAGGTTTTGTCCCAAATCAGAGTTGAGCTTTGGATCCAATCCCACCCTGGCTGAGCAAAACAAGAGCAACCACTGGTTCCTCCTCGGTACCTTTGTCTATGGCTCTACAGTGCTTAACAGCCAACTTCATACAGGAAAACAACATCCAGCCGCTGCTATTCTGAGAGCAGCGTTTTCTAGCCCCTTTCTGAAGATCCAAGTCCTCTCCAACCATAATTGGATGAGGCAACATTGACATCCAGTGGCCGAGGAGATTAATCGCAGCGGAGCTCGAGGATCCTCTCTGGGGATGGAGCAGTCTGAGCTGCCACAGGCAGAGAAGTCTCCAGCATCCAACCATCCAGCATCTCCCTCAAGCCAGGACCACCACCACAAACCAGGGGAAACTGCATTTCAGGGCTCTGTGATTCCCAAATCCCCCTCCATGCTGGCCCCACCAGTATAAATCAGCCTCTCTACTCCCAGCTGTAGCTGCACTAAGTTACACCAGCTGCCCCTCTTATTTTCTATCAGAGTCTTGCGGGAAGCTTAAGCATTCTGCAGGGTGCAAGCTGGCTCGCACAGGCTGCCCATGAGCTGCCCTGTTCCCCTGGGTGTGGGCACAGTCTTTGGGTCCATTATAAACCCAGTGGGCACCAGCCTCAGCTGCTTGAGCGTCACTCCTTACCTACAGGCACACTCCTTGCAGGATGCTGCTCCCAGGGCTAACAGCCTGCAGACACCTCTGCATGCTGAACATCACACAGAATCACAGCATCACAGAGTGTTAGGGATTGGAAGGCACCTGGAAAGATCATCCAATCTATCCCCTGACAGAGCAGGATCCCCTAGATACAGTCACACAAGAACAGTCCAGGTGGATTTTAAACGTCGCCAGAGAAAGAGACTCCACAACCTCACTGGGCTCTGGCACCCTCACCAGGAAGAAGTTCCTTCTCATCTCACCCGGTGCCCCTTGTCCTGTCATTGGGTGCCACTGAGCAGAGCCTGGCTCCTTCCTCCTGACCCCTGCCCTTTCCATCTTGATAAACATTCAGGGGCTCACCCCTCAGGCTCATTTATTCCCAACTACAGAGACCCAGCTCCCTCAGCCTTTCCTCGTCAGGTAAATGATCCACTCCCTCCATCATTCCTGTGGCTCTGTGCTGAGATCTGCCCTTCTGGAACTGAGGAGCTCAGAACTGGACACACTATTCCAGATGCAGTCTCACCAGGGGAGAGTAGAGGGGAAGGAGAACCCCTCTCAGACTACTAACCACCCCCCTTCTAATCCACCCCAGGATGCTGTCTGCCTTCTTGGCCACAAGGACACATTGCAGGGTGGGCTATTTCCCCAACACCTGGTGTGATGCTTCACAGAGATGAGAACACATTGGCTTGCTACACTGGGGTCCACTCTGCAGGGGACCAGTGGTTCCTCAGGCTTTTATACCTGAGTATGAAGCCAAAACCTCCCACTTCAGCACAAAGTCCTCTCCAGGAGCCTCTCTGCTATCTCAAGATCGAGCTGGATCTATCTGTCCATGTGTTTGCAGCACACTCCTTCCACCCAGCACTTGGTCCCACCAGCAGTTTGCAGCCCTATACCATGGCATGGGGCTGGTTGTGGGCCACATCATTCTCAGGTTGTGTTTCACGCTAAGATCCAGCTGGACATACAATCATGGAATGTTCTGGGTTGGAAGGGACCTCCAAAGGGTATCCAGTCCAAACTCCCTACAATAAGCAGGGCCAGCACTCTCCAGACCAGGTTGCCCACAGTCCCAGCCAGCCTGACCTTGAATGGCTCCAGGGATGGGGCCTCCACCCACCCTCAGATTCAAGAGCTTTGTCCTCCTGTCCAGCCTCCCTCTGCCCTTTTCCAGCTTCAAACCAGGACCCCTCGTCCCATTGTTCCCTGCCCTTCTGGAGGAAAGACCATCTGGAGGTCCAGGGCAATTCCTGGGTTCCCTGCTTACAAACAATAAAACTGAGGCACGACGAGGGAAGGAGGATGGTGGATGAGGAAGGTTGTACAGCCCTGTTGCCAACGGCTGCAGTCAGTCCATTTGCCAACTGCAGAACAATTTGCATCCCCACCAGGGCACTTTGCTGCGGCTGCTGCTCCTTCCCCAGGCAGCTATAAAGAAAAGAAGAGAGAAAAAGAGGCTTCCCCTCTCCTCAAATCTGCTTTAAACTTTCCCCAGCTTCTTCAAGCGGGGCTTCAATTTTATTTTCAAAAATACTAGGGCAGATTACATGCTATGCAATTAAATATTGATTGGGAATTCTCCCCAAGTATGTTTCCCCTCCATCTCTCTGCCTCCGCCGAGAGATGTCAAGTTCTGTTTCCTAAGCTGTCCCCATCCAGTGATTACGTTCATTAGGACACCAGCCTGGTGGTTAAAAGTACTTTCTTTGCTGCTGTACGTTTAATTAGACAACTCTTTCCTAGAAATTATTTATAGCTGAGCTTGGGAGCTATTGTTAGTCCGAATGTAAATAAGATTCAAAAGGGAAATCCCAGGGCACCCCTGTGGCTGGTGGAGCCGCTCGCTTCAATCCATTAGCACTGGTCCCAGTGCCCCTGCTCAGCACAGGCTTCCAGGGGCTGCCACTTGTGCTATTTAACAAAATAACTGAGCGAGCCAGGCTGGGCACGGGATTGCAGCTCAGCCTTTGGTGGACAGAGAGTCATTTTCCTCCCATCAGTGCGGGAGGGTTGGGACCCTCTTGCTGAAAGAAGGAGACGTGGCAGGAGGAGGGCAGCAGGCAGCTTCCGTGTTCAGGAGGAAAACCATCTACCGGATTTAAGGCAAAATCCATCTTTGTGAAACCATCTGAGAGCACTTCAGGGGGTTATGTGCTTGTTTGAACAGGCTGGGTTTGGAGATCAGAGAATCATTAAGATCATCAAGTTCAACCATCAACCCAGCATCCCCATGCTCACTAAACCACGTCCTGAAGGGCCACATCTGCAGGGGTTTTGAACAGCTCCAGGGATGGTGACTCCATCACTTCTCTGGTGGTGGTGCAGATGCAGCTAGGAAGGACACAGGCTGAATCTGGCAGCCTCACAACCTTTTGCAGCAAGTACACAACGAGCTACAGCACTGCAGCTTCTGGAGGAAAACAGGGCGCGTTGGTCTGATCCTCACCAACACGACCAGCCCAGCTCAGGAATCCAACCACCACCTCCAGGTGAGATGTCCATCCAAGCCCCTGCCCTGCTCCTGAGCTCCTTTGCAAGCAGCATACTCAAAAGACCAACTACCTGTGGTTTTAACCCAAAGTACCAGGCTGGGCGCCCACCAGTTACAAGAGCTTTACTGGGAGCATTCACCAACCACTGATGGCATCCAGCATGCAGCCACAGGGTGATGGAGGCTGGAGGCTGCTTCCTCCCTCCCTGCCCCCAGCCCTGTGTTCACACCCCAACAGCACATCCTTCGCTGGATGATTCACGGGGTTAATCTCTCCTTTTCACACCTTCATCTGCTCTGCTGGCATTGAGGGAGGGGAGGAGGCACTGGAGCAGCAGTTATTTAGCACAACAGCACGCAGCAGCTTGCAAAGAGCTGCTCCATGCAGGGAGCTGCAGCAAGGCCAGGGCGTAAAGCAGCTGGTAATGCAAGAGAAATAGTACTTCCTCCCCAAAGCACAAACAGTGAGGAGTAAAGGGCTGGAGGACATGGAACAGGGAGCAAACCATTTGCAGCCACCTGTCAGGGTCTTGAGGAGAAGGAACAAAATCACTGAGGCTGGAAAAGCCCTCTGAGCTCAGCCAGCCCAGCCCAGCACCTGACATCACCCCAGCAGCCAGACCAGGGCATTCAGGGCCACAGCCAGGCTGTCCTTCAACACCTCCAGACACAGGGACTCCCCCACTGCCCTGGGCAGTCCAGTCCAGGCTCTGAGCACCCTTTCCCCGAGGAAGGGCTTCCTAACAGCCAACCTAACCCTCCCCTGGCAGCTTCAGGCCCTGCCCTCTCATCCTGGTGCTGGCTGCCTGGGAGAAGAGCCTGACTCCCACCTGACTGCAACCTCCCTTCAGGGAGTTGTAGAGATGGAGAAAGTGCCCCCTGATTCTCCTCCAGACTAAACCCCCCCAGCTCCCTCAGCCTCTCCTCACCAGCCTTTCCCTCCAGTCCCTTCCCCAGCCTCATTGCTCCTCTGCACCCGCTCCAGCCCCTCCATCTCTTTCTTGAAGTGAGGGGCCCAGCACTGCCCCCAGGATTCCAGGGGAGGCCTCCCAGTGCCCAGTGCAGAGGGAGAACGATGCTTCTGGTCCTGCTGGCCACATTATTCCTGATTCAAGCCAGGATGCCAGTGGCTGCTCTGACTGCAGCTGCACTGCACTGAGCTCCTCAGTACAAGGTGTCCCAGTCCCAGCAAAGATGACAGAGCCAACGAGCCTGTCGTCGCCGCTGCCAAGCCCAGGCAGAAGCCATCACCGTTCTGGAGGGTAACACCATGGGGAGGTCTATTATTTTAAACATATAATTGATTCTAATTCATCACTTATCGCGTGGTGACAGGTTTTTATATAGTTTATTATCTCGCTCGCAGCACGGGGGCCCGGGGGGGCTGGATCCTATTGTTTGGCAGTTCCTGCTCCTGCCTCATCTCTAGCTGCTCCCGTTATCTGTCTGATTAAGTTAGGGATTCTGGTATCTCAGGGTCCCCAGGTAACTGTCAGCGCTCACAGCCTCCCGGTGCTGGATAAAAGCAGCCTTTGCACACCTCTCCTTGACCTGTCTGTCACACGTTGTCACCGAGGATTTGGGGACAACAGAGATGGCCATGGCCACCCCGTACTCCCTGATGCCTGACAGCAACAGCAAAGACCCAAGCACCAAGGTATCCGGGCACCAAGCCCTTTGCACCCTACAGGATACCAACCCCATCCCCGTGACCTCAGTGGAATTCGACTGGGAAGCTGTAAAAGTAGAGGGCAGTGCCCCAAAGAGTCAGAGGGACGAGCAAACACACCGCTGCTTCCCAAACCCCCCCTGGAAACCCCCGCTCGCCCTCTCCCCACGCTGGGATCACAGCTCAAATGGGTCAATTGGGAGCATTCCCATTTCACAGGGTGCTTTCAACTCCTCTACTTTGTTTTGCAGGATGAACAAAAAAAGAAGAACTAGAAACAACCCCCCCTCTCATACTCCAAACCTCTTCCCGACCTCGGAAAATGCCAGAACCTAGACTGTGCTTTATTTATTTATTTTCATTTGATGCTTTAAAGAGTCTCTTCTGCAATTTGGCTCCGGCGCTTTCAATGATTCGGAATTATTTCTACCACATTTGCCGAGGCTGAGCATCGCTCAGCGGCAGCCACAGGCTGTCATTATGTGACATAACATCATGATTGAAATGTTTTACAATTGGATCCTATTTTAAAATCATTAAGGGCTGGCTGCTTCCTTCCCTCAAACCCACCCCCCCCCTTCCCCTTCTGATGGCAACGTCTCGGGTTTATTTCCCAGATCAAAGCGCGTTCTTGTTCGCGGTGTAAGGAAACAGTTTGACATTGTTCGGGGATGGCGTCAAACCCAAGTTTATACAATAAAAACAGCAGCTACTTTCATCTGGGTGTCAAACTGCTTCATTACAACAACAAACACCAGGCGCTTTCATCTCCAAACTGGGATGTCTGAGTTGACTTGAAGTAGCAGCTACCCTTAATTATTGTAAAAACAAAAGGAAAACGTTGAAAGGATTAATCTGCTTTGTCTTCTGGAAATTTGTGAATAATCACAACAAACCTCCGAGCCCAGTCGAATCCAAACAAAACTTGAAAGCAGTGAAATTCAGAGAGATTTTTCTGCTGAGGAGATCGGTGTAATCACAGAATCACAGAGTGTCAGGCACTGGAAGGCACCTCCAAAGATCATCCAGTCCAACTGGATCCCCTAGATCCAGCCACACAGGAACAGTTCAGGCAGAATTCAATCATCTCCAGAGAAGGAGACTCCACAACCCCCCTGGGCAGCCCCTTCCAGGGCTCTGGCACCCTCACCAGGAAGAAGTTTCTTCCCATCTTGATGTGGAACCTCCTCTGCTCCAGCTGACACCCGGTGCCCCTTGTCCTAGCATTGGGTGCCACTGAGCAGAGCCTGGCTCCTTCCTCCTGACACCCGCCCTTTCCATGTTGATCAACATTCAGGGGGTCACCTCTCAATCTCCTGTTTTCCAAGCTCAAGAGACCCAGCTCCCTCAGCCTTTCCTCATTAGGGAGATGATCCACTTCCCTCATCATCTCTGTGGCTCTGCACTGGACTCTCTCAAGCAGCTCTGTGCCTTCTGGAACTGAGGGGCCCAGAACTGGAAGCAAGATTCCAGATGCAGTCTCACCAGTGCAGAGTAGAGGGGAAGGAGAACCTCTCTTTATCTACTAACCACCCCCCTTCTAATCCACCCCAGGATGCCACAAGGTCCTATTGCTGGCTCATGGTCATCCTGGTGGCCTGCAGGACCCCCAGGTCCCTTTCTCCTACGCTGCTCTCCAGCAGGTCAGTCCCCAACCCATACTGGTCCCTGGGGTTGTTCTTGCCCAGGAGATGTTCACAGTATTACAGAATCATCAAGGTTGCAAACGACCTCCAAGATCATGCAGTCCAACCACTACACCAACCCCACCCTGCACACTAAACCCAGTCCCCCAGGGCCACACCTGGTTTCTTGAATGTCTCTAGGGATAACAATGACTCCCCTCCCTGGGCAGCCTGTTTCAACCCCTGACCACTCTGTCAGGGAAGAGGTTTCTCCTGATGTCCAACCTAACCCTCCCCTGGCACCACTTGAGGCCGTTTGCTCTTGTTCTGGTGACCTGGGAGAAGAGATGGTTCTGGCAGTGATGCTTCTGCACTGTGAACTCTATCACCCAGCACCAGCACCACAGTCATTTCAGACCAGGTCTGGCATAAAACCCAACAGCCCTGACCCAAACAGACACTCTTCCCCTGGAAAACACATCTGCTTGCTGGAGGGAAATGCAAAGCTCAGTTCTAGGACGGACCTGATGCCTCAGACACCCCTGAGGTCCCCTCTACTGCCAGGGATGTTCTGCACAGCCAGGAATGAGCAACATCAGACAGACAGACAGAGACAGACAAACAGACCTCAATAGGTTCAGATTTGGTAAGAAATACTGGTAAACTCTGATTGAAGCCCAAACTGTGGTTAGGATGACTCTGCTCTCTGGACTAGGCACTCCAGTTGCCCCTATTTTCCTGGTTTTCTGTCCAGAGTTGACACTGGTTCTGTAGGTTTGGGATCATCCCATGTTCTTTCACACAGATCCTAGTGCCAAGGGACCCTCTGAAACTGTAGGAAGCAAATGAACAGCTCCATAGCACAGACTAAACACACAGATGTTTTCCAGGCACCCAGACCTTCATGAACACATGGAGAGGAGCTGCTGCAGTCTTTCCTAACCTGCATCAGTGTCCCTTCAGCTGGGATCAGAGAGACCCCGGTGGAAGCTAAAATGGGATGCTCCCTCCCTGGAAGTGTCCAAAGCCAGGAGGGACAGGGGTCTAGGCCATGTGGTCTGCTGAGAAGTGTTGCTTGTTGCTGTCCATAGCAGAGGGTTGGAACTAGATGATCTTTATGTCTCCTCCAATCCAGATTGCTCTATGGTTCTATGAAAAGTGCTGCACAACCAGATGAATTCCCACTAGCAGCACCAGCTTGATGGAACATGGTCCTTTGGAGCAGCAGGTTCCTGACACAGCAGTAGCGTGATGCTGCTGCTTCCTTGAGGTCATCCATGTCCTTGGAAAACAATCCCCTGGCTCTTCCAAACTCACAAGAGGCCCTTGAGGTCTTATCAGCTACTCATGGATCAGCAGGATCACAGGCTGGTTTGGGTTGGAAGGGATCTCAGAGAGCACTCAGTGCCAGCCCTCATGGGCAGTAACACCTCTCACCAGAGCAGGTTGCCTGGAGCCCCATCCAACCTGACCTTGAACACTTCCAGGGATAGAGGAGCCACAGCCTCCTCGGAGAACCTGTTCCAGAGCCTCAGCACCGTCACGGGGAGGGACTGAATATTCCTGAAGTGGGCTGGGCACTCGGTTGCACGAAGGAGAGCAGCTCCTTTCCCCGCCAGCTATTGCCTTTGCTGCTGACATTTTGCTCGGTGCATGATGAGCTTCCTCCCCCACTTCCCCTAGGAATGACACCGCTGTTATCTCCGCTGCATCTAAAGCACACACAGACTCAGTTTAGGGACAGTTAATTTCCAATTCTTTCCAGATGGGTTGGAATAATATCCCCAGGTGGTAAATACATTATTAAGAAGGCAGTTTGGTGTGAAATTGGCTATTAAAATATAGATAAAGTTTAATATATTGAGCTCCTTGTCAGAAAAATCACTTTAGAGGGAGCTTATTATTTGTTTGATATTAAAAGAGTCACAGCTTCGCTCCAAGTGACAAATGGGGAGGGGGGAGGAAATGCCATCAGTAATGAACAAAAGCTTTTTAACATTTAAATTTAGGTTTCTGTGCTGTTCTGGGCATCTCTTGCCCAGCAGATCCAGTCCTGCTGCCCTAACACCAACGTCCCGTTAGCATCCCAAACCCTGGACACGATGCTGGTGGATAAAGATCCTGTTACTTGCTCAAAGCAAGCAGCCTCCTCCTCTCTTCGCTCCACATTTCCTCACCCTCCAGGGCGTTCAGGAGCAGAAAACATGAAGGACTAATTAAGAGGCAAAACCAACTTTACAACCTCCTCAGCACTATGGCAAAACCTCGGGGCAGAGCAGGATGCTCCAACCATGCCGAGGCCAAGCCGCCCCCCTCCCTCCAGCTCCATCCCATCACTACAGCTCAACCAAGCATAAGTTCTACAGGAAAAGCAGATGGATGCTTTTGGGGATCTGCTTCCCACATCCCCCCCATTCGGGTGGGATCCCTAAAGAATCAGGTAGGGAATAACCAGAAGGTGAGAGACAAGCCACGTCTTCCCTCTGTTGGGCGCACGGCTCCGGTGAGGGCTCCGATCACTAAGACTTCATTAGTTTTACAAACTGTGCTACAGAACATTTACTAGTGGGCTAGGAAGAGCCATAAATAATTCAAATGAAATTACACTCATGTCAAGGAACTGAAGGAAGAGCCTCGCCGCCACCCATTATCCTCCCGCACTTATTTATCCCCCTGGGAAGGATGTGCTCACCAACCTCGCAGGTTTTGCAGATAGATGATGGAATAACAAGCTCTGACCAAAAAATACAGGAGAACACACTTTTTGGCCAAATAACACACCAATAAAATATCACCAGCCCCATTTTTACCCCACTCAGCCATGAGGAAGACGAAATAAGCTTTTAAATCAATGTGTTGCCACATCTGACATCACCAGTGGTGTTAAAAGCATTACTAATCAGCTTTATTATTATATCTGGCGATTAGTAACTGTCAATAATTGCCACTTATTAGATCTTCCACTTGATGAGAATTTACTGTCAGAAGCCTTTTGATGGGAGGCTCAATAATAGGGGAGAACATCTTAAGTAATTAATGAAGCCCCACGACAGCCCCAGAACCCTCGTGTAAAGGAAAACGATCAGGAAAAAGATGAAGTAAACCAAAATCAAAATCAAAATAATAATAAAATTAAATAAATAAGGCACTCTGGTACTGCCAGAGCTCCTAGGGTCCTGCATCTGGGGAGGAATAGCACCAGGCACCAGTACAGACTAGAGGCTGTTCAGCTACATAGCAGCTCCATGAAGAAGGACCTTGGAGTCCCAGTGAAGAGTGAGGTCTCTCTGGGACAGCACTGTGCCCTTGTGGCCAGTGGTGCCCTGTAGTGCGTCAAGAAAAGGGTGTCCTTGCAGATCTAGAGAGGTTGTCCTCCCCCTCCCTGGTGAGACCACACCTGGAGTACTCGGTCCAGTTCTGGCCTCCACAGTTCAAGAGAGACAGGCAACTACTGGAAAGAGTCCAACAGGGAGCTAAGAGGATGATGAAGGGACTGGAACATCACTCCTGCAAAGAAAGGCTTCTTAGCCTGGGACTGCTTAGTCTGGAGAAGAGAAGGCGGAGAGGGATCTTACTGATGCCTGTAAATATCTGAGGAGTGAGGGTCAAGAGAAAGGGGGTAGTCTCTTCTCAGTGGTGCCAAACAATAGGACAAGGAATAATGGGGATGAACTTGAACATGGAAGGTTCCACCTCAACACGGGGAGAAACTTCTTTCTGTGAGGGTGATAGAGCCCTGGAAGAGGCTGCCTAGAGAGGCTGTGGTGTCTCCTGTCCTGGAACTGGAGATCTCCTCCAGTTCAAACCCAGCCTGGCTGCTCCTGTGTGACCTGATCTAGGGGATCCTGCCTTGGCAGGGGGTTTGAACCAGATAATCTTGCAAGATCCCTTCCAACCCCTGACATCCTGTGATTCTGTAATTCTTGTTAAGGTTCTTTACCCCTTAATTAAGAGATCACTAGCAGAGGGCTCCTTCACATCACTGCCTCATGCAGAAACAGGGTTCCTCACCTACGTCCCTGGGTCTTTTATTTCTATTTCTTTATTCCTTTTATATCTTCTCACTCACCAGCGCCTCCCACAAGTCCCTTCCACAAGTTAACACCCCTCCAGGGGTAACAGCATCTCTCCGGGATGCAGCAAGCAGAGGTGTGGGCTCGCTTTTTATCTCCCATTTTTGTTCACTCTGTAGATTTTGCTGGGTTTGATGTTTTATTAACAGTCCTGGCTGTGTTCAAGGCAGCTGGAGACCTCCTGTCATTTGGGGCCACCATCAGAAGAGCGGGGAGGAAGAGGAAGGAAGAGGAGAAGACTGAGTTCACCCCTTTGCCAAGTGCACAGTCCCTCATTAATACCAGTGGTGGAAGTGGAGACTTTTGGGGTGAAAGGTGGGGCAGGAGCCCATGGCAGTAACTCATCAGTTATTTCCTTCAGTATTTACTAAAACCAACAAAAATCCCTGAAAAAAACAACAGAGACAGTTGATTTAGACCCACAGGGAAGGTTCCCCCCCCCTGCCAAGTTTACCCTCCCAGGGTTGCACATGCTGGTCCTGGCACTTCACTGCACAAGAAGTTTACTTTGATTTGGCGTTATGGGGACCCTTCCCCTATAACACAAGGAAATGGGCCAGCGAAGGATGCAAGAAGGACCTTAAACAAGCCCCACTCTTCACCCCAGCACTGGAGAAGGCAGCAAACAAGTGGCAGGCAGCATCCTAGGGATAGGCAAGGGGAGAGCCAACCACGCCGCTCCTTGGTGAAAACTGATGTATAAACACTAGTCCTTAAACCTCCTGAACTTACACGATGGAAAAGGAGACCCCAGGGAGCCCCAAAACGCCTCAGACAGAGAGCACTAGGGCTAGCACAAGCAGAAAGAGAAGACACACCGGGCTTTCCCATCCTTTCCCATCCACGGGATGCTGGAAAAGCAAAGTCTCCATCTGCTACCAGCTCCCCTGACCACCCTCCCCTCAGCCAGGTCTCATCTGCATTCTCCTCCACATCGCTCTGATTAGCCGAGCGTCCGCCCCGAGCTGCTGCTGCTCCTCCAAAGACACCTCCCAGCCCCCCGGGTGCCGTCTCCTCCTCGTTTCTCTTCCCTCAGCAGCCAGACTGCTGCAATTATCCGCCGAGTCCCTCTCCCCTTCCTCAGCTCTGCCCAGCCCCTCTGCCCCCGGCTCTCTGCTCTGGAGAAGTTTGCAGCCAGAGCCTTCGCTAGTGGAGGAGGAGGAGGAGGATCAAGGTTGCTGATTCTCCTTTCAAAGAAGATCTGGAGAGGTTCGGAGCAGAGGCGGGGCTGCCGGCAGGCTTCCCCAGAACGTCTTTAAATTAGAGTCACTTTCACACATCACTTGAAAGCTGCCTGACAATGTCCTTCCTCTAACAAAGCAAATATTGTAGAAATTAATAGCCCTTCAGGGAAAGGCAGAGGCAAATGCTTCCCATCACAGCCCCAGTGTCCATTTGCCACTTTCCAAGAGCTGCTGGCAGGCTGGGATGGGGAGATGAGGACAAACCCTCCAGCCTGGGGCAGAGGTTCCTGGACAGCAGCTGCCCCCCAAAACTCCACAGAGGAGGCTGCAGGGAGCAAAACAAGCGTTGAATCCTGATTGCTCTCCAGTGCTGCATTCCTGAGGCAAGCCCAAGGATCCCTCTTGCACCACCATCAATATTTCAGTGCACACCTTGGTAATTTATGAAGGTAAAATGACGTTTCTGCAAAAGCCACCCGCTTCTCCTGCTTGCAAATGGAAGGGGCTGCTCCCTGCTGCAGCAAGGTGCAGGTACCCAGAGCCTGCGGAGAGGAGATAGGCTGTGGTCTTTGTTCAGAAAGACCGTGAGACACCTCGGTTTGAAAGGGATGGGAAGCGCTACCCAACCTGTCACTCAGTCCTGTTGTGTCTGGCTTCTGGATGGAGGATGCTGGGCTCAACTGCTGGGCACGGCCAGCAGGAGCTCAGCTTCTAACTTCCAGTCTAACTTACGGTAAGACGCAGCTTGAAATCTTCAAAGAGACCCTCATGCCTGGCTCTGCCTGGGCTTCTGGTGGTGGGACCACCGACGCTGCAGTGCCTTGGCTTCGCTGCACCAGCCTGGGAACCTGCCCAGCCTGCTTCTTCCCCACCAAACTCCTGAGAAACACACCTGATGCTCTCCCCAGCTCCTCATTGTGAAGACAAGATGCGGACAACCACTTCACTTTCTCCTTCATGCCAACCATCACAGCCAGGTCTGAGAGCAGACAGATCTCCTCCAGGCCAACCAACCACTTCATAACCACAGAGATGCAGCTCTTGAGGGCTTCACACAGCACTCCCAAAAATATTCAGAGCTGCAACTTGCTTCTCCCCCCTCCCTCACTTGGCTGCCTTTCATCCTGTTTAAAACCCCCTGAGCTGCCTCCTCCATCCATCCGCGGCAAGCAGCTCCCTCTGCGAGTCCCCTCACCAGTTGATTTAACCTCTGTTATCTCCGCGATTAGCCCCGCCACGGAGCAGATAGTTGGCTCTTATCAGCCCATTAAAGAGCCAAAGAATGCTGTTACCAGTTTTTTATCTGCAAAACGCACACAAAGCCCCGCTGATTATTCTATTAATTTGTTAATGAACCTGTCTTGCCAGACAGACTCAGCGCCTTTGCAAAGTAGGGGTAGGGAATTTTAATCTTCCTAAAGGGTTCAGGTTCTGGGCTCACAAGGGTTTCCAGCTCCAAACTTCTGTAGGATCTGAAACAAACAGTTCAACCCCATTATCCGCTGCCAAGTGTTTCTGAAACAGCTTCTGTGTGGTGCTGATACTAAATCCGGACAGAGAGCAGCCTTGAGAGTGGCACCAAGGCTTGAACTGAGCCACCCACTGCACCGCTCAGCTGAATCCTTTGAGGTGATGTTGGGTATCAGCACCCTGAGCCCTGTGCACCGGGCTTCAAGGAGTGCCGAGCCCCCAGAGCAACTCAAAACCTTAAATGATCCAGACTGAACCCTTGGAGATGATGCTCAGCACTGTGAGCATTGTGCACCAGGCTTCCAGAAGCACCAACACCCATAGTAACTCAAAACCCTAAATGATCCAATCGAGGGGGCCAGAGTGAGCCCTCACTGCCAGCACAAGGGGTGCTGGGCCCACCCTGGGCTGGAGACACTCCTATGGGTCCTACTTCCACTGAAAGACACAGCCAGCACCCAATGGCATGGAAAGAGTGAAGTCAAAGCAGAGAGACCTGACAAGGGAGGTCTCTCTCCCCGCCAAGGTCAGCTCAAAATCTTCCGATTGACTCTGAAATAATGAGATATTAAAAATAATAAATTTGAGGTTGTGCTCATCGACCCTCTGAGCTGCTGAGATTTGCAAGTGCACGCTCTCTTGCCACGCAGGAGCCTCTCCACGATACCTTAATGCCTCCCAATCTTTAATATATTTACTCTCTCAACACCCCTGAGCAGGAGCGATATTACCACTGTGCAGAGGCAGCGAGAGCCTGGGGTGACACCGAAAGACAGCAGTAAAATGAGTGATTCAGCCCAAATCTTCCAAAGCCTGAGCTGGTGCTTTAACAAGCAGATTCCTCTTCCTTCCATCACACCCAGAGCTGCTTCTGACTGGGAAGGGATGAAATAAAGAGCAATAAAACCACGCAAACAGGGTTGACCTGTCAGGACGACGCACTGAGCTCCTGGTCTACTGTGTTCAGCTCTGGAGTCCCCAACACAAGAAGAATGAAGCTCTGTGCAGTGGGTTCAGAGGAGGCCACAAAAATGCTCAGAGAGCTGGTGCTCCCCTGCTCTGGGGACAGGCTGAGAGAGTTGGGGGTTGTTCAGGCTGGAGAGGAGAAGGCTCCAAGGGGACCTGACAGCAACCTTCCAGGGCATNCTGAGCTCCTGGTCTACTGTGTTCAGCTCTGGAGTCCCCAACACAAGAAGAATGAAGCTCTGTGCAGTGGGTTCAGAGGAGGCCACAAAAATGCTCAGAGAGCTGGTGCTCCCCTGCTCTGGGGACAGGCTGAGAGAGTTGGGGGTTGTTCAGGCTGGAGAGGAGAAGGCTCCAAGGGGACCTGACAGCAACCTTCCAGGGCATGAAGAGCCCTACAAGAGGGATGGAAAGGGGCTGTTTACGAAGGCCTGTAGTGATAGGATGAGGGGCAGTGGTTTCACATTAGAGAAGAGGAGGTTTAAACTGGATGTTAGGAGCAAGTTCTTTAGCAGGAGGGCGGCTGAACACTGGAACAGGTTGCCCAAGGAGTTAGTTGAGGCCTCATCCCTGGAGCTATTGAAGGAAGGCTGGACAAGGCTCTGGTCAACCTGATCCAGTTGAGGATGCCCCTGCTCCCTGCAGGGGGGTTGGACTGGATGCCTTTTGGAGGTCCCTTCCAACCTGGGTCAGTTTATGATTCGATCATTTGTTTCCTTGCCCCAGCTTCTCTTTCCTTCATCCTGAGGAGATGAAAAACCACCGCCTGCTCTTGGGTTATTTTTAGGCCGGGATGGCTGGATGCTGAAGTGCTTCTAAAGCTGCCAATTGCACAGCAAATTAAATGCATAACCCCGGAGCACTGGGAGGATGAATACATTACGGACAAAAGGAACATGTCATCACACCCACACAGCGCTCTGTTTACTCGGCATTCATACACCGCTCTGCTGTCACCTCCATCCCCCAACTCCCAACGATAAAAGACAAAAGGCTGCAATTCCTGCTCAAACCCCCAAAGTCTCCATCAGATAGGCACCGATGCAATTTGTCTCCAAGCCTCCCGAGGCCTCGACGGCTGGGAGATGAATACACAAAGAGCTGCAGGTAGGACCCAGCTCACTGCCAGGAGCAGGAGCTGAGGCCAGGCACTGTACAGTCTCATCACAGCCCTTTCTGCAGAACCAGGGTTTGATCTCAAATCCACAGCTGATGCTACACCAGAGCTTCAAAGCCACACCACCACCATCACATCAACCACTTGGAGCCTCCTCATTGCTCATCCTTGTCTCCTCTGAACCCAGTAACCTCATTTATAGTCCATGTTTTGATGCCTCGCCGCAAGTTTTCTCTGATACCTCCCCAGTTCCAGGGAAAAGTCAAAGTTTATTTAAACCCAAGGCTTTTAAAACCAAAGCAGCCACAGTACCTGGCCAGGCACAGAGCAGCTGGCCCACAGGTCTTCTCCATCTGCCGCTGGCAACAGCTTTCTAGGTCAGAGCACAAGCACATTCTCACTGCACAGAGCAGAGACAACACCAGTTGCTGTAAGGAGGCCAGAGGATCTCTGCATCCACAATCACAAGCATGAAAGCCCAGGGTGATGTGTGAGAGACAGACAGGTTTCAAAGAGACAAAAACACCTTCTTTAGACCCAAACATGGTCTTCTACTGATCTCAGGGGAACAGTTTGCCTAGGAGACAGCCCAGAGGGAAGTCCAAGCTCTGCACAGCCTACTGTCAAAACATTTCTTCTTAACTCTCTCGATTGAGAATCACAGAACCATTGAGGTTGGAAGAGACTTACAAGATCATATAGTCCAACCATCACCCCAAGCCCACCCTGCCCACTAAACCCTGTCCCCAGGGCTACATGTACTCAGTTTTTTAACCCCTCCAGGGATGCTCCCTCCCTGGGCAGCCTGTTCCAACCCCTGAGCACTCTGTCAGGGAAGAGATTTCTCCTGATGCCCAACTTAACCCTCCCCTGGCACCACTTGAGGCTGTTTCCTCTTGTTCTATCACTGGTGACTGGGGAGAAGAGACCAACCCCCACCTCTCCACACCCTCCCTTATTGCAAACAGCAATAAGGTCTCCCCTCAACCTCCTCTTCTCCAGACTAATCAGCCTCAGTTCCCCCAGCTGCCCTCCAGTCCCTAATTCTCACACTCAACAATGCATTTTGGTCCCTTCCCTGAGACAAAGGCCACAGTAACTCAGTCCCCGCTTGCCACATGCTCTGGAGTCTCACTTAGCAGGAGACTCACCAGGATACTGCCGATGGTCAGTGCTAGTGACGCTGAGCAAGGCAATCCCACACCAATCTAACCATCAGAGCCTTCTGAGCCCAACTCAGCGCTGGAAAACCAGCTCAATCACCGGCTTTTTACTACCACTGAGTCCATTTACAGCAGCTCTCCTTGCCACACATTTCATCTTCGTCTTTTTTCCCTGCCACTACAACGCAGTGCTCACAGCACAAAGACAAACCCACGGGTGACCAGTTTGTCAGCTTGATGGCTTCTCCAGCACTGAGCACACCCTGGTGTCAGCTCCTCACAATGGTCCTAAGCACAACGAGAGCAATGAGTACCGGTAACGGTGCACGAAAAGCTGAGATGGAACTAAATATAAAGTCTGGAAATGGGCTTAGCCAGCCTTCTGGGGTCTGCCAAAGGGAAACAAACCTTCAGCCCCCAAGCATTGTGTGATCAGGTAGCTGCCTCTTCCCAGAGCATCCCAGCATCATCCACCAGGCATCTTCCCTGCAGAGGACTTCTCAGAGTCCAGGATCCTCCCCAACAGGCACTGTCGTCTTCTTCCCTGCCTACACCTTCCTGTCTAACCAGTGCTTGGTATTTGAGTCTAAAGGTTAATTAAGTGTGGCTGCAAGAATGAAAGGCCACAATCAATTACCGTGCCTGCCTGTCCGTTTAAGTCAATTTTTAATCATGGTGATTTGGTATTTTGGGAGGCATGGGGTGAGGAGAAGGGCGAAATTCTCTTTCTTCCTCTCTTTTTTGAAAGGTATTTATTTGAGCTGGCTAATTCCCCTGTCTCCAGGCAGATCACACGCCTTCCCCTGGCACCCACCACCTTCTCCCACTTTCCCTTTGTTTCTCTGCCACGCTCCACAAGACAGCAGCCAGCAGAGATGGGGGAACAAAGGAAAAACTGGCTTCAATACATTCCCCCAGTAGCTTTCCAGATCCTTCAGCTTCTACCTGACCTGAGGCTGGTGGGATTGGAAATGGACCCAACACACTCTGATGAAGCCTCTGCCCTTAGACTTTCCTCTCCAGCAGTAATTTGAACCCCTGACCAACACTTGTTTGCTCCAAGAGCTATCAAGCAAAAGACACTGTGCTGCCCACCAACCTCCTCACCCGGATTAAAGCCCAGCCCCTGTGCTCTCTGGGCAGTGGAGTATCACAGGTAAAGGTTGGAAGGGACCTCCAAAGTCCAATCCCCTGCATGAGCATGGACATCCTCACTAGTCCTGTCTGTCCACAGCCTTGTTCAGCCTCTCCTTGAATAACTCCAGGGATGGAGCCTCAACTCCCTCCCTGGGTAGGCAGCATCCCTGGCATTCCCTGCTCACATCTATGCCATTTGCCCTCAAGCCTTCAAACAGGAGCCATCCACATCCCCCTCCAATCCTCCTTACAACCCTCATCCCTTTGCACACACCCACCACCCCGAAGGCACCACATTCTCCCACCTCCCAGTCCTCTCCCTTTGCCTGTTGTAATAATTAACTATTTAAAATTCAACGGGTGCTAATCGCAGCAGCCCGGGCTGTGTTCTCATTACCCAGGATCAATTCCTGCTTAATATTCACCTCCAGGGGTGGATGTGGCTGGAATGAGTTGCCGATTTCTCTCTCGCTATGCCAAAGCTAATGAGTGGCTCCTGCTATTGTAGTACAGTCACTCTCCTGTAATCAGTCAAAATAACAAGCAACAGCACCTTCCAGGGACGTAAAGTCTTCTACATAAATATACATGGACAGGCCGCCACGCCAGTGGGCTCCACATCTCAATGAGCTACAGCCGAGGTGCAACCCTTCCCCAAGTCGAGCCCGTGGAACTAGCTCTTGTCTTCACGTATGGGCTTGTCCACGTGAAGCTCCTCGGGATTCAGAGCACAGGCAGCTCTCCCTGCACTGCAAAATCACACAAGGTTTGGTGTTGGAAGAGACCTCTAGAGATCAGCTAGTCCAGCCGCCCTGCCAGAGCAGCATCTTCTAAAGCCGGTCACACAGCATTGTCTAGGCTGGGTTTGAATGGCTTCAGGGCAGGAGACTCCACAGCCTCTCTGAGCAGCCTGGGCCAGGAGTCTGTCACCCTCACAGGGAAAACATTTTCCTTTCTGTTTCCATGGAACCTCCTCTGCTCCAGCTTGTCCCCATTGCCCCCTGTCCCGTCCCTGGACATAGCACTCATGCCCACACACCTAATGTAGGGATGTGCCACATGTCCTGTTAGCTTCAACAGAGGTGCCGACCGACCATTAGAATGATCAGCTAAATCCTCCCTGAAGAACTCCCTGTGCTCAGCCGATGCCACATGAGACCTCACAGCCCTCCGGAGTCGATCTTCCCCGTCAAACCTCTCTCCATAGGAGAACACAGCAAAAAAATAACAGGAGACAACCAGTCTGCCAGCTCCCCTTGAGGTGATCTTGCGTGGGATGCGATCAGCTTCCATCTCCCTCCTCTCCCACCCAAGGGAAAAATCCAGACAGCTCCTTTTCCCTTGGTTTTTGTAAGCAGTGGGAGAAAGCTAAACCCAGTTCCTCAAGGGAAAGCAATGGAACACATGGAGCTGGGGGGACTGCAGAATCACAGATTCATCAGCGTTGGAATAGATCTTCAGGGTCAAGTCCAACCGTCCACCCTATGACTCCCAACCACTACCCCATCTCCTCACCCCTCGTGTGGACAGGTCACAGGACAGTGAGAAAATGAGGAATCTTGCTCAGATGACCAAAGAAGCCTATTTTTGTTCCTTAGCTGCAATTAAGGGCAGAAAATTAAACCAGAGTCTTCACAGCAGGCAGTGGTCACCTCAGTGGGTGGCAGCAAGCTCCTTGCTCAGCTGCAAGGCGGCAGGTGAGACGTGTCCCCTGCCAGCACCATGGGGATGGGAGTAACCCTGCTCCTGGGGAAACCAAGGAATGGATGGAGTTGCCATCCCTGAAGGGGTTCATAACACAGGTAGATGTGGCCCTAGGGAACAGGGTTTAGTGGGCAGAGTGGGGTTGGGTTGATGGTTGGACTTGATCTTCAAGGTCTCTTCCAACCTTATTGATTCTATGAAATCTCCAAAAGGAGGTGGGGAAATGCCCTGTAGCTCTGCTCATCCCTAGCACTGCACACTACTGGTGGAGCAAAGGCAAACATCTAGCTGAGCTCTCTAAATCTGTGAGGGGTGGGTGTCAGGAGGATGGAGCCAGGCTCTTCTCAAAGTCATCTGGTGACAGGACAAGGGGCACTGGGTGCCAGCTGGAACAGAGGAGGTTCCATCTCAATATCAACAGGAACTTCTTCCCAGGGAGGGTCCCGGAGCACAGGAACAGGCTGCCCAGGGGGGCTGTAGAGTCTCCTTCTCTGGAGACATTCCAGACCTGCCCGGATCTGTTCTTGTGTGACTTGGTCTGGGTGATCCTGCTGTGGCAGGGGGATTGGACTGGATGATCTTTTGAGATCCCTTCCGATCCCTAATGATTCTCTGATTCTATGAGACCTGGAGTGTGTCCATCACCTCCCAGTGGCTCGCAGGGGAGGAGAAAACCTGCCAGCGCCTCAGGGCAGTTTCCTCGCTTAAAATCAATAACTAGTATTAAAAAATGGATCCAGTTCCCATCGGAACAGACTGCTCAGGGCTCTGCCATAATTCTGCAGCAGAGTCAATATTTACTGTAAGTGTCTCAAATAAAGACTGAGCTTCGATTGAGGAAGATCGTTACTGTGCGTTAATAATATGCCAATTGATTATTAAACATATTTACTTGATGGATGAAAAATAGTCTGGGAGATGAGAGGGCATCTGACGCAGGAGCACGATGTTAACGAGGGAACCTAATTGCGCAGAGCTGCATTAGCCAAATTATCTTTCTGTCATTAGGAAACGGTTTTTAAAGGCATTAAAATGCTGCACGGAGAGGAAGGAGGCAGCGATGCTCCAAGGAGTTGGGTGAGAGGACAAACTGCGTCCTGGTGATGCCTGGGGCTGCTCTTCCCTCCACACACCAGTGGCACTGGAGGACCCAGCACTCAGTCACACAATCACAGAGTGTTAGGAATTGGAAGGGAACTCAAAAGATAATCCAGTCCAATCCCCATGCCAGAGCACAGTTCCCTAGACCAAATTGCACAGGAACACGTCCAGGCGGGTTTTAAGTGTCTCCAGAGAGGGAGACTGCACAACCTCCCTGAATGATTGAGGCCACAAAAGCCCTCTGAGCTCATCCAGCCCTGCCCAGCACCTAACATAACTACAGTGGCCACACCAGTGCACTAACGGCCACAGCCAGGCTGTCCTTCAACACCTCCAGACACAGGGACTCCCCCACTGCCCTGGGCAGTCCAGTCCAGGATCTGAGCACC
>VZRI01007880.1:64537-75901 GCA_013397515.1 Upupa epops | reverse complement strand
CTCCTCTTCTCCAGGCTAAACACCCCCAGCCTCTCCTCATCAGCCTCTCCCTCCAGTCCCTTCCCCAGCCTCATTGCTTCTCTGCACCCGCTCCACCCCCTCTATCTCTTTCTTGTAGTGAGGGGCCCAGCACTGCCCCCAGGATTCCAGGGGAGGCCTCCTCAGTGCCCAGTACAGAGGGAGAATTCTGTCCCTATCGAGAGGTCTCCCTGCTCAAAAACACGAGGTAAGATGCTGTGAGCAGACCAAGAACCAAGCAGCCTTTACAGACAACCTCAGAGCCACCCAACTGCAAGCCCAAGGACCCGGCACGCCGATCGTTGCCGCCGTCGAAGCGCTGGGTTCAAAGTGACATTTGGCTGGGTGCGAAACAAGGAGCTCTGCTGTCTGAGGAGCCTCACGAGGCGCCACAAATGTCACTTCAAGTAACACTCGCGGCTCAGCAGCCAATTCTCACTTTGAAAATACAGAGGAACGTCAGCTCGCGGCGTGTTTTGCTCCTCGGCGAGATCGTACTCCTCTCGCTGAAAACAGCTTAACTGACGGGGTTTTTTTCTCTCCCCCAGCCCTGTCCTTTTACCACAAGCTCTTGATGAAATGTAAATGATTTTCAACTTTGATCTTTACAGATCCTGGCTCTTTCTGACTGTGTTTCTCCCTTAATTTGACTCGAGTTTTCTCCCGAAGTCAGGCTCCATCCTCCCTCCTGCACCACATGGCTCGCTGCAACAGACCAGAACAGGCCACTCTCTTCCCTAAGGGCAGGAATTATTTCCATCTGGTGGAAAACATCTCCTTGCTCCTGCTCGATGAGCTGCTGCCCACCAGGCACTCAAATCCAGGGGGAGTTCAGATTGGAAGTGAGGAAAAATCTCATCAGTGCGAGAGCAGCTGAACACTAGAACAGGCTGCCTGGGGCAGTGGGGGAGTCCCCATCCCTGGAGGGGTTCAACAGGCAGTGGATGTGGCACTGTGGGACTTGGTCTGGTGCTCATGGAGGGGTTGGGTTGAAGGTTGGACTTGATGATCGTGGAGGTCCTTTCCAACCATAATGGTTCTGGGATTCTGCTCATCTTACACCACAGGGTGGTTCTGAAGGCACCGATGCTCCACTACAGGATGCTGATTAAGCTCTGTGGTGGCAACAGGGGCCTCTCAAGCCTAAGGAGCACTGGAGCTGCTGGAGGGTGTCCAGCAACAAAGATAATGAAGGAAGTAGAACACCTCCCTTATGAGGAGAGGCTAAGAGAGCTGGGTCCCTTGAGCTTGGAGAAGAGGAGGCTGAGCGGGGACCTCATTCATGTCTATAAATCTGTGAGGGGTGGGTGTCAGGAGGATGGAGCCAGGCTCTGTTCAAGGTCGTCTGGTGACAGGACAAGGGGCACTGGGTGCCAGCTGGAACAGAGGAGGTTCCCTCTCAGCAGGACCTTCTTCCCAGGGAGGGTCCCAGAGCACTGGCACAGGCTGCCCAGGGGGGTTGTGGAGTCTCCTTCACTGAAGACGTTCCAGCCCCGCCTGGCTGTGTTCCTGTGCCTCTGGGTCTGGGTGATCCTGCTGTGGCAGGGGGATTGGACTGGATGATCTTTTGAGGTCGCTTCTGATTCCTAATGATTCTCTGATTCTATGAAGCCTGTGGAAGTGTAGGTGGAAAGGCTTCATTCAGAGCTACCAGCAGCACTGGGAACCTGCCTAGCTGGGCTCTGCACTCTCTGCACAGCTGGCTCCTCACTGAGTCAACTCATTATGTCTGGGCTACTGGGCACATTTTACATACAGCTGGTAATAAAGAGAAGAAAATCCTACAGAGATCCAGAGCGTGAGTGCTTTACTGGAAAAGAAACCCCAAACTTTTTCTTTTTTAAGAAAAGAGGGAATGAAAATGAAATTCAGCCCCAAAGCACACGATGCTTTCCAAGAGGGAGCGCTGGCTTCAGTGCCTGCACGTCCCGTTCCAAACCAGTCTGCCCAGCCTCGGCTGCAAAGCCATCACTCTCCATGTCTGGGTTTGATCCTGGTCTCCAGGCGGCAAAGGCTAGATAATTCATGTGTTCTCAGAGGCAGCGAGAGAAGAAAGGTATAACTTGCCTTCAGGCTTCCCATCCCTCCTCCTGAGATGCTCCTGCCTGGCACTGCTACAAGACTTTCTACTTTCTACTTTCTCCTCTGAAAAACGGGCTCCTCAGCATCCTTTGTGCACGGCCTCTCACAGGGACTGCTGCTGGTCCATCCCAGAGGATGAAACCACCTCCTCAGCCCGCAGTGTGCTGTCAGCACCTTTCGTGGAGGATTTGAGAGCAGTTTCCAGAACAAGCTGCCCCAGTCCCCTAATGAGGAGGGTAAGTAAGATTAGGTTTAATCCCAGTTCAGAACACAAAGGCCTGAGAACTGAGAAGACTGGGGAAGGAAAAAAGAAAAGCAATGTGAGAAATCCCACTGGAGCCCCAGTGCCTTCGATTTCCCTCCCTCTGGTTGAACTACCACATCCAGACCTTGAAAGACAGTGGCTAGTCCTAGCAGACTGCCCTGGGCTGAACAGAGACCTCAACCCTGGCTCCTGCTCCCCTGGGAGCCCAGTTATCAGCTGCTCTGCAGCACTCTGCTGTCCAGGGAGGCTCAGCAGACACAGCTCTCTGGAGATACATGGGCCCGTTCGCACAATATGACTGCTGCTTGGCTGTGTTTGATGGAGAGGGAAAGTTCCCCTTGGAAGAGCTGGGTTTGCGTCAGCCAACGCCACTGCCGGAGGGAAGGTGACGGATAGGGTGGCAGATAGCTCTCCGTTTACCTCTCCTGTCTGCCTGACTGCTGCTGGAATGAAGATAATCTATGAGCAGCAGCATGCATCAGCACCGCTCTCTCCCCAGTATAAATCAGGAGGGCAAAGCCGTATTGAAGGCAGAGCTCCCCGAGCCTTCCTCCTGCCTGCCCGCAGCATTATCCATCTGGAGCTGAAGGTCACTGAAGCCTTCGAGGACAGGATAATCACTACAGAGGAAAGGGTTGTACTCCATCACTTTTAGGGTGGAGACAACACACAAGCCATGGCAAGGGTGTGGATATCCTGCCCTGCCACACTCCCTTCATCCCAGCTGTGGATGAAGCCATCCCTGCTTGTGCCTGGGCTGTCAGCTGTACTGGAAGGAATGCACATCACGAGGCTCTTGGCTGTGTGTCTTGAGAGGGTTGGGTGAGCTAATCAGCTCTCCTGCTCTCTGCTGTGCCCCTGTCTCGATGGGCTGCTCTTGACCTGGATGAACAGCAATGGTTTCATGCATCCTTTCAGGAGAAAGGAGCCTCCAGGAGTGGGACTACTGATCATCTGGGAAACACAGCTGCTAGTGCCCAGGGAAGAGGAGAGGAGGGATAAGGCACAGGGAGAAACACTCCTGAGACCCTAAGGAAGAGCCTTGGTAGCACCACATGAAGCATGACAGATGTCTCCATAGGACTACTACCTGCAGAGACAGAGCTGGGCACAGGGGTTGAAACTCAACCTGAGCAGACCAAGGAGATTCCATGCTGAGCTGCAGTGTGCCCTGGCACTGGCTTTGGAGGCTCTCATTGATCAGCCCTGCTGACATAGTCAGTGACCTCACTCCTTTTTTTGACATCTGTGATGGAAGAAGAGGTTGGAGAGTGTTCAACAGGCCTTGAGGTGGAACTGATGGCAAAAGTGGGGGAGAAGAGACAGCCAGCCCACCAGACAGCCTTCCCCCAGCTCCCCACCCCAGCATGAGCCTGGCCCTCATCCACTGTGAAGCTTCCTACATCCCTCCCAGGAACTTGGCAATGGCCTTCATTTATCGCTGCACAACTTAATTAACGGCAGTGCCAGTAACGAACTGATCGAATCATCCAATTCACCCTGGATCCTTCTCCTTCACTCCAGCCCAGCACTGCTGACAGCACCCCACTCCTCTGCCAGCCCTGCGCTCAGGGTTTCCTTCCATTCCTCTTTCTTCCTAGACAACAGTGACTTACTGCTCACTAGCTCCTTTGCCAGCCACGGTGCAGAGCTGCTCCTGCACAACTGACAGAGGAGAACACAGAGAAAGCAGCCCCATCCCGCTCCTCAGGACACCACTTCTCTCTTCCAGGCAGTAAATGGGATGCTCTTTTAGCACACGTGGCTTGCAACCTCGCCGGAGAGAAGCAGCAGGTTGGCCCTAGGAACTCCAGGCTCGGCACCTGTGGCATTTATCTCTGCCAGTCAAAAGCTGTAATTGGTCCCCGCTTTAGGGAGCAAAAAGAAATAACCTCCCTGCACACCCCCCTCCGCAATCAATACGCATTTGTCCTTTGCATCGGTGGCTCAGTGGCTGTGGGCTCCCTGGGGCTGCTGCCAGCCTATTTTTCTTCTCCTTCCTCCGGCCCATCGCTTAAACTAGGTGCTGAGCTTCACCCCTGGCCCCTCTCTCCTTCCCCCAAGCCGATCAATAACTAACCCTCTGCTAATGACCTTTCCATCCCTGTGGAGCAGCAGATCCGTCAGAGAACAGGGATGAGCCAGGAGCTTGCTCATCCCTTCTTGGACAGTGACTAATTGCTGCCATTAGATGCAGAATTACAGACAAAGACTGAAGGCAGCGAAATGACTGACCCTGTGTTTAATGCAACTGATGTCCGAGTGTCCATCGGCGCTGCAATGCCAGGGGAATGACAATGCAGCAGGGAGGAAGAAGTCCTCTCATGGCCATTGCTGAGCCAGCCAGGCTCCCCAGCTGCACAGCCAAGCTGTTGGTCCTTACTGGAGAGAATGATGCTGCTAGTAGCAGCAAAGTTCTCCCCATCACAGAACCACTCAGGCTGAGTGTCTGAGATGAGATAAAAATCTCCTGCACAGCACCAGTGTGCTTGCCTCTCCTCTCCAGGTTCATTTGGAAGAACTCCAGCACAATTCAGAGCATGACCAATACTTTCCCCCTGTAGCTGAACCGCCCGTGTAATCACCAAGAGGCTGAGGGAACACATGAAATCACAAAAATAAATGAAATAAATACCCACAACTGCTTCAGCCAGACCCTTTCCACCATGTGCTGCTCTCTGGGCAGCTCTGAGCATCCCCAGCTCAGCTGTCACCAGTGTGGTTGGTCGCAGAGACCCTCCCCGAGGCGCTGCCACAGCTCCCAACGCACAGAGGGCAAATGGGCAGACGTTTTTGATGTGGCCCTGGAGAAACGTGGCTCAGAGAGTCACTGGAAAGGAATGAACAAGCAATTCCCAGCGGCATGGAATGCAAAGGGGAGCTTTTTGTTGCTGCTATCGTCATGGCTGTTGTTCTGCTCCCTGCAAAGCTCAGGCCTGACTGCCCCTTTTTGTACAGCAGCTCTCTGATACGGAAAATTTCAGCAGCTCTCAGCACAGGTGAGGCAGCATATTCCCAGTCCAGCTTTGCCTGCCTGTCTGTGTGCATCTGATTGAGCCTGAAGATCGGCTCTTCTGCCAGCTGCAGCTTTGCTTTGGACTCCGAGTCAAGTTTCTATATTCAGGTCTCTTTTGCGAGGGATTTCTAAGCCCTGAACAGCCAGGCACAGAGTGAAACAGTCATGGCAATTATTCTGTGCTGGATCAAGCCCAGCCCAGGAGCAGCAGGCACCATCCACCTGCTCCTGGTGGGTTTACACCATGAGTTTACTGAGGAATCAGTGCAAACTGTAGAGCTGAGCACCAGGAGCCTGGCTAGCTTGAACATACTGACCCTAGCCACCTTGCCTTGTCTCTCTTAGAACCAGCTCACAACATCATGGAATTGTTCAGGTTGGAAAAGACCTTCAAGATCAGTCAGTCCAACAATGATCCCAGCTGTCCCATCCCACTGCTAACCCATCCCTGAGCTCCAGATCTTCATGACTATCAAACACGGCCAGGGATGGCGATTCAAACCCCTCCCTGGGCAGCCTGAGGATCCTTTCCAGGAAGCGGTTTCTCCTCAGGGCCAACCTGAACTTCTTCTGAGACAGCCTGAGGTCATTTCCCCTGGTCCTGTCCCTTGTTTCCTGGGAGAAGAGACCAACCTCCACCTCTCTAAACCCTCCCTTCAGGCAGTTGCAGACAGCAATAAGGTCTGCCCTCAGCCTTCTGTTCCACCAGCTCCAGCTCCCTCAGCTGCTCCTCATAAGGTTTGTTCTCCAGACCCTTCCCCAGTCCCATTGCCCTTCTCTGGACACACTCCAGCCCCTCAATGTGTTTCTTGCATTGACTATTATGGGCAGCTGGAGCAGAGGATGCTGCAGTGACACCTTGCACTGTTCCACACTCTGTCAAAACCTCTGGGTTTCTCCAGCTCAGCCCCTGCAGGACTGTGACCCCCAGAACAGCCACCACCACCCTAGCTACAAATTGGGGCTGGCAGGTACCAGGCAGCTCAGCTCTGTGATGAAGCCAGAGGAGGAGCTACCTTTGGGATTTGCTTTGCAGTCAGGACAGGATAGCTCTCATGTCTTTGTTAGGATAAGAAATGACTGGTCATTGGAGTCAAAGCAATTAAGAAGAGCGATTACCATAACACGCCGCATCCTTCTTCCCTGTCTGCTGTCTGGCTTCATTTCCCCACGCCTCGACTTTCCAGGGAAAGCTCACGTGAGGTTTCTTATGTGGAGCTTTCTCCCCTAGCTAAGTTTCTGCTCCATCTTCTCAGCAAGAGTTGGTAGTGCAGTGTCCCCCCCAACACACACACACACACACACACACCCCTTCCACCAGCACTGGTGCTTTACTCACTCCACGGGGTGATCTACTGGATTAAAAAGCAGAACAAAAAGTCCTCAACACTGAATCTTCTCCCTGGCTACAGCAAATATCCATCAGTGCATCACCGTGCTCGGCTCTGCAGCGTCACTCCTGCCTAGGGCCATGTTCTACTCAGGCAGCAGCAAAGAGAGCGAAGGGCCATATTTTTGGGGTTTCTGGTTTTTTATGTGAAGCCGTTTCAAGTGTCCCTTGTGGGAGAGGAATGCAGGAGACGTCTTCTAAATATACACCCCCCTATCTGTCTGAGGAGCAGTATCGCTGTCTGCAGACAGAGACAGCAGGTACAAGCGCTGAGACAAAGAGAGATTAGACAGACAGACAGACCAGGAGCAGGAGAAAAATGCGGAGTTGAAGTGCAATCCATCTAGGAAGACTTCCAAGTGCCTCACCAATAGAGTAAAACTTTGCAGCATCACGGTCTCAAGTGCAAGCACTCCATGCTCCCGTCCATCCAAGCACCTGGCAGAATACTAAACCCGGCTGAAAAGCCAAGCTGAAATAATCCTGAGGAGAGGGAAGCAAAGCACCAGTCACCTGCACTCGTTTGCCTTGCACCAGCAGCTACACAGCAGCAGGATGGATCTGCTCCCTGAACCTAACACAGAGCTACATGCCTATGGTTCTATGGTCCTGCTTGAGTAGGGGGGTTGGATTCGATGACCTGTGGAGGTCCGTTGCAACCCCTAATGATCTGGGTATCTCATCTGCACCGGGATGATCCAGATGTCAGATGTTTAGGTTGACTTGGTTGGTTTTAGGTTGGACTGGATGATCTTTAAGGTCTTTTCCAGCCTCATCATTACTGTGAGACTGTGATACTGTGAACGGGATGAGCACTGCTGTCCCTCTCAGGAGCTGTTCTCAGCAAATCCAGCTCTCAAGGGCTTTTTATTCCTGGCTTGCAGTCACAGCTCCGTGGCTACCAGCATGACTATCTCCAAGGCAGATCCAGCCTTGGTGGAGACCATTTAGGCACAGCTCACCAGGCAGTGGTGGTAGCTCTGGGCTCACTCCTGGATTCTCGCTGTACCAGAAGCTAACCCCAGCGATGAGTGATCTGAAGACACAGGAGCCACTAAAGGATGCTGAAGCAGAACAGTTGAAATCCACTCGCTCGTCTCCCCCCCACCCTATTGCCATTCACCGACAGATTGCACAGAGTGAGGTTTATTCTCTGCTTGATTGGCAGGCACTTAATTAATGTTAATGGAGCACTCGCATCACGATCAAGGAGAGACTCTGAACCCCAACATACACAGAATCCAACGAATTACAGCAGAATTCATGGCCTAATTAGAGCACATTGTTGAAATACCACTTAAATATAGTGATTATTAAAAGCATATTATTGATTGGGGTTGAACTGCTATGTAAATAAATCTCGTTGAGGCAAACGAAGCTACAAATTCATTACCCAGCTGTAAATCCTCAATAAATATTTTTTTCATTAATCAGTTGTTGTTTATGACACAATAAATGTCCTATTAAGTCAAAATTAATGGCAGATTTGGGGAAACTTCATCAAAGGGTCCCTCCCGCCCGCCCTCACTGCACGGGGTGTTTGCCAGGTGTCCTTCCAGCATCCCCCTTCGCTTGCGTCCCCTGGAATTGGTGGGGAGCAGGTGCTGATTCACAGCAAAGCAAATCCAACCAGTAGCGTTGGAGAAGAACAGCCCTCCACCAAACCAAGCTCATTAGCTGCCTCCTCCTCCTCCAGCCTGAGGAACCCAGCTCCCACAGGGGATTCCCCCTTCTCCTTGCACTCCCTCCCAGAGCACGTATGGAGCGCTCGGCCCTGGCAGAGCAAACCCCAGCGGGTCTTTGGGAGGGAGAAGCCATTCCCCGGCAAAGCTGGTCAAATCAAGTAAACACTTGAAGCCAGAAACGATGAAATTTTAATGAATTTCCCCTTTCTTCCACAACTCCAGGCACCGAGGCTCCATAGCTGGGTGATTTTCATAGGTCCCAGCAGCTAAGAGAGAAAGAGTATGAATTCCTCTTTGGGCATGAACCATCGTGATGAATAATAAATAAAATAAAAAGCAGCGATATTTTGCATCCACCAAGAGCTTTTCATCTGTAGGGCTCAAAATGATTTACAACAAGAAGTAAGTGTTAGAGGTGTTAGGGAAACAGAATCTCCTTCCTCTGGGAAATCTCAGTAGTTCAACATTTGTTTTCATCCGGAGAGAGGGTGAGAAGTTGAAAGGGGTGGGTTTTTTTTTTCCCCTGGAATCATCGGTTCCATGAGGCTGAGATTCAGAAATGAGGACTTTTTTTAGGGCTATTTTTCATTTCATTTATTTTATAGTTGGCTTCAGCAAACCGGCGCCTTGTACTGAACCCCCTTCGCAAGGTTTTGATGCCCAAATCAAACCAAATGACTTCGTCTGGATTGTCCCCAGGAAAGAAAAACAAAAGAAGGAAGTGAGGTGTAAGAAACGCTCCCATCTGCAGCCCCATCCTACCGTCCTACCCATCCTAGCCCAGCCATCACCCCTGGAAATCTCAATGATTGGTTTTGGAAAACACCCTTTTTCTCCACAAAATTCAACCAGCTCCAGGTTGAAAAGAGCCCCAGGGATGATGGAGGGAGGGGAGCATCTCCCTGATGAGGAAAGGCTGAGGGAATGGGATCTCTTCAGCTGCAGAAGAGGACACTGAGGGGTGACCCTGTGAATGGTTATCAATAGAGAAAGGGTGGTGTCAGAAGGCTGCTCAGGGGTGTCCAGGGACAGGACAAGAGGCAGTGGGGACAAGCTGGAGCAGAGTTGATTCCATGGAAACAGCAGGTAAAACAATTTCCCTGTGAGGGTGACAGAGCCCTGGCCCAGGCTGCCCTGAGAGGCTGTGGAGTCCCCTGCTCTGGAGCCATTCAACCCAGCCTGGCTGTTCCTGTGTGACCTGATCTAGGGGACCCTGCTCTGGCAGGGGCGTTGGACTGGATGATCTCTAGAGATCCCTTCTGTGATTCCGTAAAGACCATTTTGCAGACAAGGAAGCTGGAGGGTCACAGAGGCAGGAGCAAACTCCTGTGGAGCAGCCAAACATCACAGCTAATCGCTGCCTTCACCATCCCCTCCATCAGGAAAGGCAAGAGGAGGAATTGCAGCCCACACCGCCGTTTTGTCCTGAGCAACAAAGGCAGATGGGGAATCGAGTTTGGTTTATACACAACAACGCCAGGGAAGGAAAGGCGGAATCCATCTACCAGAGAGAAACGAATGCTCTCATTAGAAACCTTAATTATTAACATCAGCCTCCAGTTATTCTCCCTGACACTCGTTTCATTTCTGACTTCAGAGCAATCGCTCTTTGCAAACCTAGGGAATGCTCGGAGCTCCCCGACTCTACAGCTGCACAAGAGTCCAGCGGCCTCACCAGTGACTCTGTTGCACAGATTTCCGTTTCCACTGGTCTTCCTGTCCCTGGGGAATCGATAGCCTCTTGGACCAACACCAAGGCTCTTGTTTGTGCCTCCTGGCGATGTTTGTGAAAGGGGGGTGTGGGGCGCTGAAGGAACCCAGACGGGGACAGGACAGGATCATATCTATTTTCCTTGACATCCCATTTATCGGAAACACATCAGTAGCCTTTCCAGAGCTCCTGATGGAGAATTGATCGCTGGGTCATAAAACTAAATCGTGGTGCTCGTAAGAAGAGTAAACACGGGGGCTACTGGAAGGAGACGGTGGCGGGTGCAGAGCTGCAGAACAGCCCGGCTCGATATCTGCTGACGTTCTCCAGGGATCTGGGAGTCAATGGGATAAATTGGATCAATGCAGAGTTTCCCCTGAGATCCCATAAATCCCTAACCAA
Source organism: Upupa epops (assembly GCA_013397515.1). Taxonomy (NCBI): domain Eukaryota; kingdom Metazoa; phylum Chordata; class Aves; order Bucerotiformes; family Upupidae; genus Upupa; species Upupa epops. The sequence continues at coordinate 65,332 of VZRI01007880.1, read as the reverse complement.
CCGAGCCCACAGCCCCTTTTAAACAACAAGATGGGAACAGCCATGCTGTCAGCCCAAGGTGCTCATAGCACGATGCTGTGTGGGTGGACCCATCACCCTCCCTAGCAAGGCGATGTCCAACCCTAACATCTGAGCTGAAAACATGAAAGCAGAGGAGGGAACTGCTTTAGCCTCCACTTTCCTGGCTGCCCGAGGGGTTGTGCACGTTTTGCCCTATCCTTGGCGAGACGAGCGGCCCAATTACTCAGCAATCAATTTTGGGAGCGCTGAGGAGATAATGGAGTGATAAGACACAGCCACTGTGGATTTGTCAATAGCAAATCATGTCAAACCGACTTAATTTCCTTTTTTGATGCTGTAATTGGTCTCATGGATCGGAGCTGGGGAGGCAGCAGATGTGATATACCTTGACTTCATTAAAGAGCCTGGCGTCGCCCCACGTGACATCCCTGAGGAAGAAAGTTGGGAAGAAAAGCTTAGGCAGCACCAAGAAGTGGAAATGTCACTGTGGGGAAGAGAGGTGAGCAAGGAGAGTATTTCAAAGGGGTTCCCCCTGTTTGCCATGAACCCAGAGTCTATCTCCTTTCTGTTTCATCAGCAATGAGGAATGACAGAATCACAGCGTGTCAGGGACTGGAAGGAACCTCCAAAGATCATCCAATCCAACTCCTCTGCCACAGCAGGATCCCCTAGATCCAGTCCCACAGGAACAACTCAGGCAGGATTCAATCGTCTCCAGAGAAGGAGACTCCACAACCCCCCTGGGCAGCCCCTTCCAGGGCTCTGGCACCCTCA
>VZRI01007880.1:0-55446 GCA_013397515.1 Upupa epops | reverse complement strand
GGATGAGTGGCTGGAGAGCAGCCCGGCAGAGAGGGACCTGGCAGCACTGGGTGACAACCGGCTGAACATGAACCACCAGGGTGCCCGGGTGGTCCGGATGGCCAATGGCCAGCAGGACTAGGGACATCATTCTCCTCCTGTACTGGGCATGGGGAAGCCTCCCCTCAAGTCTTGGGGGCAGTGCTGGGCCCCTCACTTCAAGAAAGAGATTAAGGGGCTGCAGCAGGTCTAGAAGAGCAACGAGGCTGGGGAAGAGACTGGAGGTAAAGGCTGGTGAGGAGAGGCTGCAGGAGCTGGAGGTGTTTAGCCTGGAGAAGAGGAGACTCAAGGGGAACCAGAAGGGAGGTTGTAGTCAGATGGGGGTCAGGCTCTTGCCTCAGGAAGCCAGCACCAGAACAATAGGGCAGGGCCTGAAGCTGCCAGAGGAGGGTTAGGTTGGATGTTAGGAAACCCTTCCTCAGGGAAAGGGTGCTCAGAGCCTGGACTGGACTGCCCAGGGCAGTGGAGGAGTCTCTTTCCCTGGAACAGTTGAAGGACAACCTGGCAGTGCCCCTTAGTGCTCTGGTGTGGCCACTGGGGTGATGTTATATGCTGGGCTGGGCTGGAGGGGCTCAGAGGGCTTCTCCAGCCTCAATCATTGTGTGAATCTGTGAAACTATGTATGTAGTAATATAAAAAGCATATATTAGTTATATTTTCTATATATTAGCTTTTATAGTTATAAAATGTAATATATAATGATATAGGTAATGTCATAACTATTCAATATAGTTATAACACACAGAATAATGTCATATTCTATACACAGCAGTTGTTATTTCAGACAGGTATAGGACAAGATGGAATAAAAGGACTCTGAGCAACAGCAAACAAACCCCAGCACCTCTTTCTGTCCTGAACTAGACCCACCCTGACCTCCCTGGAAAATGAGATGGACTTTGGATCCTTTCCCCACCACCTCGGTTAGCAGAAGGCTTCGAAGCTCCCTGCCCTTGCAACACGGGATGAAAATACAGAGGGCAGGGGGGTCCAGGTCCAGAGTGGGCAGAGGAAGGCAGCGGGGAAAGGGCTGGGACTGGGAGCTGCCGGCGCTTCCCTGGGTTCTCAAAGAGGCACCGGCTGTGCCAGCTCCAGATCAACGCGAGATGGTGCTGCTTCCTCAGGCAGGGATGCGGATGCGGCCGGGAAGGGACGCGAGATGGAACCAGGCAGGGATGCGGCTGGGCAGGGGGATACGGGAAGCACCGAGCAGAAATGCGGGATGGAGCTGGGCAGAGATGTGGGATGGGGCCTGACAAGGATGCGGGATACAGTGAAGCAGGGATGCGGGATGAAGCGGGAAGGCTTGTGGGATGCAGCTGGGCAGGGATGCGGGATGTGGCTGGTCAGGGATGCGGGATGCAGAGGACAGGAACGTGACCAAGCAGGGGGATACGGGATCCACTAGGTAGGGATGTGGGACACACCAGGCAGGGATGAGGGATGGAGCCAGGCAGGGTTATGGGACGTGGATGGGCAGGGGTGAGGGATGTGGCTGGGCAGGAATGCAGGATAGAGCCAGACAGGGATGCAGGATGCACTGGGCAAGGATGGGGGATGCAGCAGGTGGGGATGCTCCCAGAGCACCCACTCTGCTGTCCCTCGGACTGCTGTCCTTCACAAAGTGAGGGGCAGATGTGGCAAAACACAGAGGGTTGGGAAGGGCTGGCAAAGCCAAGGAGCTGTCAGGAGATGGTACAACTGCAGCTCTTGCTTTCCAGCTCATTTAAAGTCTGTTCAGAGAGAGAGAGAGAGAGATGGGTAAATAACTCTGCTCCGAAGCACTCTCCACCTCAAGTAAGAGGTTTGTAGTTGAAGGAGGAAATGCTTAAGTCCAGAGGAAAAAAATCTGCTTAAAGACTGAATAAGTGAAAAGATATACTAAACCAGCTCAACAATATTTTGTGTGTAAGGCAGATAATTCCCTCCCAATCTGGGCTTTTAAAAAAGAAGTTGGAGAAGCTTTCCCTAATTTTTAAATTACATTCCATTCTACAAAGACCTTTCCGTGTCTTTCCCAGGCACAGTATTCCTTCTGGAAGGACATGCAGCTGAGGATCTCACAGAGCTCTTCAGCAATTTGATGTCAAACCCAGGTAGGGAGTTGGGGGGGAAAGTTGGAGGGGGGGGGAGTGATGGGATGGGAAAGGGAGGGAATAATCATCTGGCAGATGATTCTCCAGTGAATTTAAAAGGAGTTATCTGCTGCTGCTGGGTAAAACCAGCCCGGCTAAGATAAGACCCAGAACAAATATTTATTCCAAATTTACACTGACCTAAACCCCAGCGCTTGAGGGGTGAATAATTTCGGTTGAGCTATATATTTTTGTCAAATCATTTCCTGGGCTTCTTGCATGGGTTGAAAGAGATTTAGCGGGGAAGGATAAATCCTGGCGGCTCATATACTGTTGTCAAAAGGATGGGATGGAAACACAGATACAAACACTGATAGATGGCAATAAAAATGATCTTTACAGTGTTTCAGGCTGTGCTGTTTCACTCGACCAAGATTTCTCGGAGTGATTTTAAACTCTGCCTTGTTCAAAGGGCTCATCTGGCAAAAAAAAAGGCTCCCAGCAACTCAGGAAGCTCTTCACATCCTCCTCCTCCTCCCAGCTCAGACCAGCACCCCAAATCATCATCCCCCTTTAGCAGAACCCACAACTCAGCTCCTCGGTATCAGGTCACCCGGGAGATGGGGCTGAGCTTTATACCACACAGGTTAATCTGGAGATGCTAAAAGACATTTCTCACGCCTTGCCTGCCTGAAGAGAGATCACCCTTGGCACCTGCACATCTGGCCAGGCTGGGTCTGCACATTTGCACATCTGCGGGAGGTGTCAGTTGACAGCCGGCTGAACAGGAGCCAGCGGGGTGCCCAGGAGGCCAAGAAGGCCAACAGCATCCTGGTCCAGATCAGGAATGGTGTAACCAGCAGCAGTAGGGAGGTGATGGTGCCCCTGTTCTCTGCACCCATGAGAACCCACCTTGAATACTGGGTCTAGTTCTGGGCACCACAGTGTAAGAGGGACACTGAGGGGCTGGAGCAGAGCCAGAGAAGGGCAACCACACTGGGGAGAGGGCTGGAGAACAGGTCCTGTGAGGAGCAGCTGAGGAAACTAGGGTTGTTTAGTCTCTAGAAGAGAAGGCTGAGAGGAGACCCTATAGCTCTCTACAGCTCCCTAACAGGAGGTTGTAGCAGGGCTGGTGCTGGTCTCTTCTCCCAAATTCCTAATGACAGGATGAGGGGAAATGGCCTCAACCTGTCAGGGGAGGGTTAGATTGGATCTGAGGAAGAAGGTCTGTCCTGAGAGAGTGGTTGGGCACTGGACCAGGATGCCACAGGAGGGGGTGGAGTCCCCATCTCTGGGAGTGTTTAAAAACCAAGTAGCTAGAGGACTTGAGACCATGGTCTAGGGGTTGGGGAGATGTTGGGATGAGGGCCGGACTTGGTGACCCTGGAGGTCCTTTCTAGCTGTGATGATTCTATGATTCTATAACTCTATCTGTACCTGCTGCCCAGCCTGTGCTATTCAGCCCCAGGGGTTGGCCTGCAGCAGAGATCTAGCCAAGGTTGAAGGGTGCATCTACAGGACAGCACCTTTCCCTAACACCCCACCAGCCATCGCTCCTCAGGACAGACACTGTGGTGCAGGCACAAGCCTCTCCTGCCAGCAAGGACCCACAGTCCTTGTTGTGACAGATGCTGTCCCCAACACAAGGCACAGAAACATCCAGCTCTCAGCTCCTGTCCCACTAACACTGTTGTTTTCCCTTCACAGGCCAAGTGGGAGATGCTTTTTCACCAGAAAACGTTACCCGCTCTGTCTACCCTCTGCTCCTCACAGGAATACGAGCGCAGGCACAACACGATGGGAACAAGCAGAAGCCAAGTTTACATAAACAGTGGCGAGCACGACGCAAAGGTTATTTGTACCTGCGGGCTGCTTTGGGATCCTGTGAAACACTGAGGTCTCGGGCTGACTCACACTAGACAAAGAGTACCTGTAACGCTAAAGACTGCAGCCTTTGAAAGTCCCTGAGAAGGGCAGGAGCTCAGGGTGATACTGACAACAAGAAGAGGAGCCAGAGCTGCTGGTGCAGGGTAACTGAGCAGCTCCCATCCCTTCACAGAATCAATGAATGGGTTGGGTTGGAAGGGAGCTCAGAGCTCACCCAGTGCCAACCCCCTGCCATGGGCAGAGACACCTCTCACCAGACCAAGCTGCCCAGAGCCCCATCCAACCTGGCCTTGCACCCTTCCAAAGATGGAGCAGCCACAACCTCCCTGGGCAACCTGTTCCAGGGCCTCTGCACCCTCACAGGGAGGGATTTCTCCCCAAGAAGCAACCTAAATCTATGGGTAGATAACTGTGGCCCTACGACCCCAGAGCAAAAATAACCCAGGAACTGGTGACCCTCACAGGGAAGAAGCTGGGAAGGGTCTGCTTCGTTGTACAGGACATACAGAAATCTTGGGATTGGGTTCTGTAAGGAGCAAACTGAACTCTGAGCTCCAACATGATCTGGGGTGACCTCAGGCAAGTCACCTTCATCCCTCTGCAGCTGGAGATGGGACTGATAGAGAGAAACATCTCCTTTTTCATGGAATCATAGGATCATTAGCGATCAGAAGGGATCTCATAAGATCATCCAGTCCAATCCCCCTGCCACAGCAGGATCACCCAGACCAAGTAGCACAGGAACACAGCCAGGCGGGTCTGGAACATCTTCAGAGACGAAGACTCCACAACCACCCTGGGCAGCCTATTCCAGTGCTCCGGGACCCTCCCTGGGAAGAAGTTCATGCTGATATTGAGATGGAACCTCCCCTGTTCCAGCTGGCACCCAGTGCCCCTTGTCCTATCCCCAGATGCCCTTGAGAAGAGCTACTCTCTTAGAAGCAGAAGCTGCCCCTCACCACTCCCTCATGGATGACCCAGGTTAATCAGACAATCCTGGAAGCCAGCAGAACACAACAAAGAGCAAAGGAGTGCTGCAACTTCCTCATGTTTTCAAGACACCTGTAGATTCGGGGAGGGAATTAATACATCCCTTCAACACCAGAAGGTCTTGCTGTAGGGAAGGGGACTGAGAGAGAGAGGTGATGAGTTATAACCAGACTCACAGTTGCCTGCATATAATACATATATAGAATATATAGAATTATAAACAGATAGAAATATATATAAGTATAAATATTAAAGTGTATTGGTATATTATTATGAATATTAGGTATTAAATAAAAACTACATAGTAAATTGTGTTTAATAATAAACCTAGAAAATAAATGTAAGTCATAATCTATCTATGTAATAAAAATATCTACAGTCTGTATAATAAATACATCTCCCCACGTCTCCTTGCACCCACAGGGATTTTAGAGGAGCTGGAAGGTGGCTGAAGCACAAAAACTTGGGGAGAGAGAAGAAGCCAATCAAACCCTGCAAAAACTAATGAGGGGAGGAAATAGTTCACTCCAGCAACTACTCCCTGCTGCCCAGGGAGGTGGTGGAGTCCCCATCCCTGGAGGGGTTTAGAAGAGTAGCTAGAGGCCATGGTCTAGGGGCTGGGGAGATGTTGGGATGAGGGCTGGACTTGATGATCCTTGGGGTCCTTTCCAGCCGTGAGGATTCTATGACTCTACAATTCCTTTTGCAGCCATTGATTTTTTTCTTCCTTCTCTTTGTTTAATGTTTTGGGTTTTAATTGGAATTGTGCAGAGCCCTGCAAGATTTCAGATGCTGCTCTGTTCAGACAAATCCCATTTTGGTCAGAATCAATGAGTTTAGCCCTCTCACCGGTCACTACCTCCAGCTGTCCAGGGCCGGCAGAGCCACCGGCAGCTCCCCAAGCCCCAGGCAGGCAGCAGGTTGAAGGCAACGGAGCCCCAAAACTGAGCAACAGAGGTAAAAAAGCTGCAGAATGTCACCTCCACCTGGGTAATTTTTAATTTTCTTTCTTTTCTCCCCTCTTACTGTTAAATTACCTCCAGCTTATTTGTCTGGCTAGAGGTTAATGAAACATTAATGATGTTAATGAGCCTTTCATGCTGCAAGTTTTTTCAAGGAAGAGATATAATAGCTGTTTTCCTTCCCTTTTAATCTTTTCCATCATTCGGGAGTTGCGGGGCCAAAGCAATTAGCGGCTCACACGGCTCCGGCTCCTCTCTTGGTCACAGCCCAGTGGGGCAAAGAGAAGAAACCTATTAAAGCCCCTTTTCCCGTGTCCATCGGTGAGGAGCTGCGGGGCTGATGCAGCGGCGGCTGCTTTAGCCAGAAGGCAAAATGCTATTCAGGGGAAATACAGGGGGAATTAACAATCTGGAGCTGTCGGGAATGCTGAAGTGGTGCCATTAGCCGTGTGCTGTTCGTTAGAGAAGGTGACAAGACAGGTGAACTTCAGAAGAGGACAGGAGGGTTGGTAGGGCTCCAGCAATCCCTGCTGCTGCGCATCAGGGAAACAGCTCAGTGGAGGAACCCACCCCATTCTGGATTTCATCACAGCCAGCCCTGGTTTGGGCTGCGTGACACCCCCCCACCCCGGACCACAGCCAGCCCCACATTAGCTCTTCCTTCTAAAATCAGCTCTTTTTGTTTAAATAGAAAGAGTTTGGGCGTGTGGGGGGGTGGACTAAAGGACAAACTAGAAGATTCCAAGCAGTGCCAGCTCAGGAAACCACTCGCCACCCTGACCATCTCCACCCTGCTGCCTCCAATACCAGAAAGGAGTTTTTCATCACTCCCTAATCCCCTCAAGACACCCACACAGCAAGAACGACCTAACTTGCTGAGTCTCAGCCCATCGCAGAGGTGAACTCGAGCCGGGAGTTGGCTGAGCCCCACATCACCACCACCAGCACCTCCTGGGTGTGCTGCGAGGTGATGCAGCCGCTGCCTTTCATGATGGATGCGTGGGTGCCAAAGGGCACACAACTAAATTACGAGCTGGCACTTACAAGGAGTGAGGGCTCTGGCTTGTGCTTCCATTAGAGGGTATCTATCTGCATTTAAAGCTGTGGCACTCTGATAAGAAGAAGGGAGGAAGCTAGAGAGACCTCAGAAAAATTGCCTGGACGAACTCCGAGATAAGACTTTTCAGACAGACAAAAAAGCCTGTCCTGATTTATAGAGCTTCGTCCGTCCTTGACGGTACCTCTGGAGCTCCTGATCTTGGCTGTAAAAAGGAAAGTTCCATCAGAAATGTATGTTCTGCCCCCAAACTATTTATCCAGACAACCTGTCAACCTACCACAGCCAGATCCTCTTGACACAGACAAGGCAGCAACACAATCGGTCACCTTTTATTTTCACCCTCTCCTCTCCCCTCTTCCTAAATAATCACAGATGCCTCGTCCGCTCAATAATACAGAAGAGCCCGGGTGCCTCAGTTTCCAGCCGTGTGTTATCGTGCCTCTCAGCCCATGTTTATTTACGGCTGCTACAAAGCGTCTCCACCGAGCGATGCCATTAGGCTGGGATGATGCTCCCTTGACATTGAGATCAGGATCGGCACAGCCGCCACGCAACAACTCATCTTTATGGCTGCCTACTTGTCTTAATCCTTTTTCTTTTATTATTATTATTATTGTTATTATTGTTATTATTGTTATTATTTGCATTGCAAGGGCTGCCAGAGAGGGAGAGGCAGCACAAAGGCAGGAAGCAGCTCTGGCTGGGGCCGCAGATGGCAGGGGCTGGCTCGGCACATCGTACCCTGGTCCAGGGCAGCTGCTGGCACAGAGGCTCTCAACAAGCCCATTAAAAGAACAGGACCTCAGACTGACAAGGGCACAGTAATGGATTTCTCTCTGCTCCTGACTGAACATGGCTCTCCTGCACACCACAGCACAGGGACCTAGGGAATCACTGATCTGGGCAGCACTAGGTGGGCAGCAGTGGCCACTTGCCCTGCATTGAGCCTGGGGAGAGCATTACTGAGGAGCAGCGACTGATGGGTGCGAGTTAACCCCCCAAATCCAGCAAAACCCACAGGGATGCTGGGCTGACTGGCTCCGGGGTGTCTCTGCTGAGTTGTCACCAAAGAAGAGCAGTAACCACTCCTGTGCTATCATTAAGACTACAGCCACATGACAGGGGCTACAAGATGCTCTCCATAACCCCTGCAAGTCCTGCTCCTTCTGCCTTCCCCCACAAACCTCTTGCACAGGAAAAGGACATAGCAGAGCCCTCCAAAGGCATGTGAACACATGAGGTGTTCTGAATCTGTTTAGCAGATGAGAAAGGGGGGAAACAAAACCCTGCCAGCTGCCCCCTCAACTTCCCAGCCCTCATCCACATCAGATGATGGGTGCTGAGACACAGGACACTCTCTCTTAGCAGCACCACCCCGCAGATGACAGTGAGTCCTGCCTGCCACGCTCACAGGAGTCATGGGGCCAGACAAAGGGAGGGTTCTGTATGATCTGGCATCTCTCTGAGCCGTTAGCCACGGCGCCTTCTTCCCGGCACCGGCTCTCTAATTAGTTCCATTGGTTTCAACAGTTCGGCGGGCTCGGTGAATGTAATATTTAACACCCTAGAGGGAAGCCTTTCACACCGATGCCTCTTTCATCATCTCTGCCCATCTGGTGTTCACTTTAAGCTCGCAGAGCACCACCTGCTTGGAAAACAATGAACTCCGTGCAGTTTCCCAGCTCCTCTGGACCAGCCAGACCCTCCAGGAAAGACACAAGGGAGGAGATCTCCCCGTGGCAGCAAGTCTCGACACCCATGGTGTGTGCTCTGTGTTCATTCTGAAAGTGATTATTATTGTGTGGTTATCCTGCTGCCCACCAGGGATGCTAATTCTAACAGAGTAACGCTGGTTTTCCCTCTATGTTTGCTCCTGGAGAGCTCAAGAAATCACAAGGATGGAAGGGACCTCCAAAGGGCATTCAGTCCAACCCCCACACAACAAGAGGGGCCATCACTCACCAGACCAGTTGCCCAGAGCCCCAGCCAGCCTGACCTTGAATGGCTCCAGGGATGTGGCCTCCACCCCGTCTCTGGGCAGCCTGGTCCAGGGATCCCCATCGTCAGATTCCAGACCTTTCTCCTCCTGTCCAGCCTCACTCTGCCCTTCTCCAGCTTCAAACCGTGACTCCTCGCCCTATCTTTCCCTGTCCTTGGGAACAGCCTTCCCCAGCCTTCTGACAGCCCCTTTCAGGGTTGGAAGGTCACTATAAGGTCTCCCCTTAAACACAGCCACCACATCCACAAGGACTGTTCAATGGCTGCACCCTCATCATCACCTTCACTGAGGGTGAAGGATGGAGAACTGGGTAAGGGCCATTAGCAGAGTGAAGTACCACAGAATCCCTTCAGTTGGAAGAGACCTTTAAGGTCATCAAGTCCAACTCTGGACCCAGCACTGCCAGGTGGCCCCTAACCAGTCCCTCAGCACCTGGTCCTCACACCGGTTAAATCCCTCCAGGGATCACTGGTGCAACTCTATGACAGTGGGTGGTGTAGGGGTGCTACAGCAACAGCCAGGAGCAGGGTGTCAGGACCCATCACAGCAGTGGTGCCATGTGGCTACAGACATCTGCACTGACACAGCCTCTCTAACAGGGCTGAGCAGAAACGGGAACAGAGCCCATAAAACCCATTTGCTTTCCACAGCCACAACCCCAAAGCTGCTGTTTGGAGCCATCCCTGCGCCTGGAAGTGATTAGATTCCTTCCAGTGACTGACACCTGCTAATAACCTAGAAGATGGGTAGAGGATACTCACATTGTCATCTCTAGCTATCTACAACTTCATTTTCCATCATCTTTGTCAGCCAAGGACAGCAGCGAAGGATATTACTGCTGCCAGCATTGTTATTGTTATTATTTAAGCCATGCAGCCACAAGTCTGCTGCCACCTGGCCTGGGCTGGGCTGGGTGGACACATCACACCTGTAGATTCTCCTTCAGATTGGAGGGAAATTTATTGCAAGGTTTATATATAACATATTTTTCCATTAAACTAAAAGAAACCTCCCCTTTACAAAGGTCAGGGTGTTCATCGGTGGCTGGGTTTAACCTCAGAGGCACAAAGATGGATGGATGGATGGATGGATGGATGGATGGATGGATGGATGGATGGATGGACGGGCACTCCCTCCCAGGAAAATACAATAATCCCCTCTGTTCCCAACGCTGAGCTGCATTTCTGGACCTCTTGCCTCCCCATATAAAGCCTCTTAGTGCACTCATCAGCCCTAGGAGAAATAATACCTATGCCAGTTCACAGCCATGCCAAGGGCAGCAAAGTTAAAGGACACTCTACCTCCTTAATTACACCAGTCTTGAGAAGAAAAGAGCTGTCATTCTCTTCTCCCTCCCTCCAGGGAACACTTGGTATCTACCTTGGCCAGAACCCCCCTCAGGAAGGTTGTTGCAACATATGTCTTCTACATGATTTGTGCCAGGGATGGCTTTAGTCCTGTATTCATATTCCCCACCCACTATTTACTGTGCCTTCACACACAGACACACACAGGCACTCCTTTCATCTCCTGCCTTACAAAGAGATGGGGGAAACCTCAGCTGAGAGGTGCAAGTCATTCTGTTTACCATGCAAGCCTTAAGGAGGGCGAAAACAACCCCTTGAGGAGCTGAGGACCTGCACAGGGGGATAACCACTGGGCTAACTGCACCAGCCATCACAGCCAGGGATGCAGGGAGCCATCAGAGAGCATCCCCAGAGCTCCCAGGCTCTGCTCGCTAGGCAAGAGTCTAAACAAACTTCTCCTTGCTAAAACCACCCTCTGAGGCAGCCAAAACGGCTGTCAAAGCCCTGTTGCCCACCTCCTCAAAGATCCCATCATGGTTCTGTACTGAACTTGTTGGGGTCTGGGGTCGTTTTTTTTCACCAAGGGGAAGTTATTGAAACAGTGATGGGAAGCAGCCAAAGGGGCTTCTGATTCAAAAGGGATGCAAGCATTTAGGGGTGTTAAAAGCCCCATGACATGTCAGTGCCCACGTGAGCGGCTTCGATTGCCGAGGGCTGCTTGTTTGTCAGATATCTCCAAGGATCAATTCATTATCACGAGCTGCAGCCTGCTCCTCACACTACACCCCACAGCACCGGTGCAGGGAGGCTCAGGTGAGTGTCGCCTGTTCCACAAGCTGGAGGCGGGATCCCCGTGGCCTCACAATCCCCATTTCCCCACCCTGGCTATAGAATGCATAAGGATATGGGATATGCATGTGGGATGCATTGGGATATGGGATATGCTTATGGGATGCAAAGGCATATGGGATATGCTTATAGGATGCATAGGGATATGCATATGGGATGCATAGAGATATGGGATATGCTTATGGGATGCAAAGGCATATGGGATATGCTTATAGGATGCATAGGGATATGCATATGGGATGCATAGAGATATGGGATATGCTTATGGGATGCATAGGGATATGGGATAAACATACAGGATGCATAGGGATATGGGATATTCTTACAGGATGCATATGGGATGCAAAGAGGGATATGGGGTATGTTTTATGGGATGCAAAGGGATATGGGATATGCTTACAAGATGCATTAGAACTTCTACAAGATCTAATGTGGCTGCACGGAAAAGCAATGAGCAATCACCCCTTCAACCCCTCAATCCAAGTGCTGGGGCTGCTACCCACCAGCAGCTCCCTGGTCACCTTGGAGGCAGAGCCATCGCTCTGGGTTGTCAGAGCCATCGCTCTGGGTTGTCAGAGCCATGTCACAAAGCTCGAGGCATCAGCGAGACTATAGGACACTACAGTAGAGATGGGGCAGCTCCCTCTGCAAAGGGAAAGGACAGAGAAGGGCTTGGGTCAGCCCCACATCCTTCCCTTCGGCTGCATTTCCCCAAGCCCTTGCAATACCAGAAGTGAGCAGAAAGGGAAAAACAATAAAGAAAGAAGAGAAGGAAGCAGACGAGCCGAGGCAGGTGAACGAGGAGATATGGCCGAGTCAGGAGGCAATGGCCCAAGGGACCCATTAACAAGATTCCTCCCACACAACCTGCAGGAGCCCAGACCATCAATAAAACCTTCTCTCCTCCCCAGCCAGCGTTGCGTGGCTCTGAACTTTCCAGCTACAGGCTGCAGATTGGATTCTTCCGTCATCACCATAAAACCAGATGAATTGTCCACGGCTGAGGGACCTGTGATAAGGCAGGACCCCTTAGGCAAGAAGGCACACTCCATAAAACCAGTGCTGCCTCTCAGCCTGCGCTGGCTCCGTGCTTCTGGGGTGGGGGAGCTGGTCCCACACACTGCAGCAAACACCCCCTAACCCGAGTCCAAAGGGGATGGGGATCTCCCCGCACCCAGCAGTTCATCGTGGCTGTCTCCTGCCATGGCACATTGCGAGGTGATGCCTGTGCCACACACTGCCTCCAGCCCTCCTGTGCTGGGCTGTGCACTGAGCACCCTCACCCTAAACATCTTGGGATCAGCTCCAGACCTTGCTCTGTGTTTTGCTGCAGGAGCCCAAGGCACTGACCAAAGCCACTTCACCACAGGCTTATCCACTCGAGCAGCAGACAACTAGTCCTGCGGGGGCTGGCAATAGCCCACAGCCCATCTTGTTCATAAAGAATGCGTCTCCTGCCAGGAGCTCCAGTCCCAGCAAGGATTATGAAGCATCACCCTGCTCACACCCTCTTTGCCATGGTGGAACCAACCTCGGAACCAGCAAGGCCCCAAACAGGACATTTCTTCCCACAGTGTGGAACCAAGAGGGGACCCAGCAGCTCTGCTGAGCGTGAAGCAGCCAGAAGCCAGAGCAGAGCCCGGACTCTGCATTTCTCTCCTGTTTTGTTTTGCTCTGCATTCTCATTGCCAGGTTCATTATCAAAGCCCTTATTCCTGCACACGCTTCCCATTTTTCTCCCTCCTATCTCCCCGTGTCCGACGCAGCAGCCTGTATTAGTTTATGTTAACAAGCTGTGGCAGCAGCACTCGCGGCCCCTCCAGATCCAGCGCCCGTTTCGCTGACCAGGCACCCGCTGCCAGACAGATCCGTCCTCAGTGCGGATTGCCATCCCCTGAGCCTCCCTCCACCTCCATCTAAACATCCCTGCAGGAATTACACCTGGATATATGCTGGGGACAAGCACTGTGACCACACTGTCACCAGCTGGGGATGGATGCCAAGGAACAAAACCGTTCTGGTGAGACCCCACCTCGAGCACTGGGTCCAGTTTGGGCACCACAGCACAAGAAAGACACTGAGGTGCTGAAGACAAGGGCAGCGAAGCTGGTGAAGGGATGGGAGAACAGGTCCGATGAGGAGAGGCTGGAGGAGTTGGGATTATTCAGTCTGAAGAAGAGGAGGTTGTGAGGAAACCTTATTGCCCTTTACAGCTCCCTGAAAGGAGGCTGTAGGGAGGCCGGTGTTGGCCTCTTCTCCCCAGTAACTGCTGACAGGAGCAGAGGAAATGGCCACCAGTAGCCCCAGGGGGAGTTCAGAATGGAAATGAGGAAAAATCTCTTCAGAACAAGAGCAGTTGAACCTTGAGACAGGCTGCCCAGGGCAGTGGGGGAGTCCCCATCCCTGGAGGGGTTCAACAGGCAGTGGATGTGGCACTGTGGGAAGTGGTCTGGTGGTCATGGAGGGGTTGGGTGAAGGTTGGACTTGATGATCTTAGAGGTCCTTCCCAACCTTAGTGGTTCTGGGATTCTGTCCACCCCACTTCCCCCTCTGCAGAGCCCTGGATGAACAGCACAGCTGGTTTTCTCCCCAAAACAGAGATTTTCTGTGTCTCTGCTGCTGTGTTGCAGGATCACCCCTGGCTCCAGCGTGATGGGGGCTCTCCGTGCCATGTGGCACCTCCTCCACTCACTGCCCTCTCCTGCCCACCTCAGCCCTGCCAGCTGACAGCCTGTATTTGTCTTCCCAGCTGTGACTTCTCCTCGGCCCAGGCTGACAGCTACGACACTTGGAAACAGGAGAGGAGGAGGGCGAAGGAAAAATAAACTACAAGTCAGGCACAAGGCAGCTGCTGTGGCAGAGGGGGCGAGGAACAAAGAGAGATTTCAATCACTGCTCTGCTCTGTGTCTGGGAGGAAGGAGAAGGTGACAGGCAGGGGGAGCTTGGCCAGTGCCCCAAAGCAGGACACCTGAGCTCAGCCCTTCTGCCCAGGCACCTCTGGCTCTTCATCGCATCACAGCTCTCCTCTGCCCACACAAGCCCAGCGAGCAGGGGGTAGGTGTTGGACCCTCTTTACCCAACAGGCAGGGGCNTGCTAATGGCAGGGCTGGGTTTAGCGCAAACACCGCTGACGAACAGTGCGGCTCTCGGAGGCCGGAGCTGAACAGAACCCCCAGCTAAGGCTGCAAACAATTACTCCTTTGAGATAATCACTGTTTTGCAGTCCAGACGCAGCCATAAATATTGCATAATGCCGGGGCTCGGCGCGTAATTGTCAGATATTATTCAAAGCCAGCCGCTGCTTTATTGGCAAGAGCTGTGAGCTTGTCACATCTCAGGGTCAGCGAGCCGATGGCTGAAGGATTTTCAGGGAAAGCTCAGGTAATGCAAGAGGACTATCAGCTGTTCATTCAGCACTGCTGTTCGCAGAGCATCTCCCATCCCCAAGAGCGAGGAGCCTGCAGAGCAGCGTTTGTGTGCATACACACAGGTGGGGGAGTGTGTCAGCAGGGATGAACTGGGCACAACCAGTCCTCAGGGCAGCATTTGACACCAAAGCTCTGACACTGCAGTTGTGAGGTGGTTTGCAAGGGCACAGAGGCACACAGGACCTGTGGATGGATGCCTGGGTATCACAGGAAAGATGCTCCTGCACAGCTCACGGAAGATGGTCCTGCACAGCTCAGGGAAGGTGCTCCTGCACAGCTCAGGGAAGATGCTCCTGCACAGCACAGGGAAGATGCTCCTGCACAGCTCAGAGAAGATGCCCCTGCACAGCACAGGGAAGATGCTCCTGCACAGCTCAGAGAAGATGCCCCTGCACAGCACAGGGAAGATGCTCCTGCACAGCACAGGGAAGATGCTCCTGCACAGCTCAGAGAAGATGCCCCTGCACAGCACAGGGAAGATGCTCCTGCACATCTTAGGGATGATGCTCCTGCACAGCTCAGAGGTGATGCTCTTGCACAGCTCAGGGAAGATGCTCCTGCACAGCACAGGGATGATAGTCCTGCAATTGCTCAGAGCTCACAGTGCTGGTTGCCGAGCTGCAGCCAATGCTGCTCTGTGGACAGGTCTCCTTCCCTTTCTCTGCCGAAGCTTTTTCGTTTGTGAACCATCTGCTCGGTGCCCTGCCGTGCTGTCAGCACTGAGAGGGCCCAGATGGATGGATTCTTCGATAATTCTTTAAAACGAAGCACCCAAGCACGACGGCACCATATGCTGAAAGGCTGAGAGCAGTGGCATGACCCTCCCTCCTTGGCTCGTCCCTGCTCGGACCCCCGCATTCTCCCTCACCTGCTGGGAGTTTGTGGGCATTTCCAGAGGCTGCTCTGTCTGCTCAGAAGAGTCTCAGAAAGAGACCGAAGCTCCTGGGCAGCCTCCACCCTGCACCAGTTCCTGGTATTCTGATATCGCACGGGCTGTGAGGGACCAGGTATCACTCTTCCCTTGACCTTTCCAAGATGGAATATGGGGTAAATAGTGGAGGGTGGAGAAGTCGAGGCTGTTTCCTTCACAGAGTGAATCTTTGCCCCCTTCAGTTTAAATGCAGACACCTATAACCATTGCACATGCTCAGGGCTGGGCTGGGCTCAGAGCATCTCCTGGATAAGCGTGGGGAATCCCTGCGGGCTACAGGCAGTAAATCCCACCTGAACGTGCAGCTTCACCCCACTGCACCTCCACAGGCTCAGGTCTGCCAGGCACTGAGGAACTGCCTCTTAGAAGGCTCCCGTGCCCAGAATTCCTTCACCATCACAGGAACTGGGACTTTAAGGGGAAAAAAACACTTTGCAAAACCCAGGTGGTAATGAGATGGATTGTGATAGCAGTGGCGGTGAAGGATGGCTCTGGGGGATTTCAGATAAATAAAGGCACAAAGGGCACTGACACTGGACTGACACCTCTCAGGCTGTGCTTTCCTGCCCCTGTGTCTTGAATATCAAATCCTCCCTGCTGCCAGCAGCCCTGAACCCCAAAGCTCTGGAGAGCTGTGTGGAAGGGATTGGTTCCTGTGGGGGACACCATAGGAGCTCCCAAAGCCTCTGTTGCTCACAGATCAGGGATGCCAGAGCAAGGGAGACCCACTCTCAAGCGATCTGCATGAGTGAGGATCCCTGCTGCCACCCCACTCCGCAGTCCTAGCACAGGACATCACAGAAACCAAGAGCAAATAATGAAGCTTCAGTAACCTGAGGGTCCAGCTCCTCAGCTGCCAGCATCACCCTTGGATCACGGTCCCAATAACCATCTGCCCTGTGTGTCAATAAGGAAAGAGATTACAGTGGCTTCCAGGGAGAGAGAGAGAGAGTTGGAAGATATGAGTCAGAGCAAAGAAAAGCTTCTTCACATCACAAGCAAGCGCCTGATACCTGCTGCAAGGTGTGCAGGAGCACTGCTGCTTCCCTGAGCCCTTGGATCACCCAAACTGGAGGGCAGCAACAGATTTGAAGGGATTCCAAGCATCCTTCCTCTGCCTTTAGCCCTCTGCCTGGCTGGTCTGAAAGGGCCCAGAGCTGGAGCACAGGGTGATGGGGAGAGGAGTTCCCACCCAACACACAGTCACAGAATCATCAAGGTTGGAAAGGACCTCTAAGATCATCAGTCCAACCTTCCACCCAACCCCTCCATGACCACCTGTTGAACCCCTCCAGGGATGGGGTCTCCCCCACTACCCTGGGCAGCCTGTTCCAGTGTTCAGCTGCTCTTGAGGAAAAGAGCCTTTTCCTCATTTCCAGTCTGAACTCCCTCTGGAGCAACTGGTGGCCACAAACACCTCCCAGGCTCCTCTTCCCAAGACATCAGTCACCCACCTCAGATAGGTGAGCACTTTGAGCTCCTCCAGCAAAGCCTGAACTGGGGCCACAAAGTGAAGCAGACTGGGTGCTGATAACTTCGTGGTGTGGCAGGACTCCCGTGAAACGATTCTCCTTTGCTAAGGATTGACTGGAAAGGCACTGAGCAGGGGCTCAGGACAAAGGGCCCAGCCAGCTGCTAATGAAGAACAATAAACAATCACAAAACCACCCCCCAGTGCCTGGCAGCAGCCCTTGGTCAAGCAGCACCCTGCCCAGGAGTGGAACCCTGTATTAGTGAAGAGCTTGGGCTAACAACTTTTCTGTTGGACCAGTAAGAGAAGAAAGTACCACATCATCCTGCCCCCCTCACCACTGTAGCAGCTCTCAAGTGCTTCATTCCCCTCCTACAGTGCTGGTGGCTTCCAGCTCCTGCCTGCCACACTGTCACCATCCCTGACAGCTGCTCTCACAGACAGAGGGGTGCTGGAGCCATCCCCCAGCCAAGCAGCAAGTGAGCAGGGGCTGGAGGCTTTGGGGATACCTGTCAGCACAGCCTGCTGCTGCCTTGGGGCACCAAGAACCCCTCATTTATACCCCAAAGGCAGAGGGGTCCAGGGGCCTTCCTGCAGTCTGTGCTGCTTTAAAGGCAGCAAGGAAAGGGTTCCAGATCCATGCGGAATGGCAGGGGGAACACAGGGAATAGACTGTAATTAACGGAGCTGGCACAGTGCTGCATCGACAGATGTGGAAATGCACCTTGGGAAGAGGAAAAGGAGAGGGGAGACAAGAGCAGCGGAGGAGCGAGGAGTGCCCCTGGGTGCTCTGCTGCTCCCTGCCCCAGGGGAGATGCAGGGAGGTGCTGCAGGTGTGAAGAAGCAGCCTTGACTTCCTCCTCCAGGCTAGTGGCCAGGAGCAAAATCCGCATGGAAATGCAGACAGAGAGCCTCACAGAACCATAAAATCATCCAGGTTAGAAATGACGCTCAAGATCATCAAATCCAACCATCCGCCCTACAACCCCCAACCACTACCCCAGCTCCTCAAACACCCTGGCTGCCCAGTTGCTGAACCCCTCCAGCGATGGTGCCTCCACCCCCTTCTGGGGCAGCCTGTGCCAAGGCTTCCCCACTCTGTCTGGGAAGGAGCTCTTCCTAAGATCCAACCAGACCCTCCCCTGGCACAGCCTGACCCCATTGCCTCTGCTCCTGTCACCAGTCCTTAGGGAGAAGAGGCCAACACTCGTGTCACTGCAACCTCCCTTCAGGTAGCTGCAGAGAGCAGTGAGGTCTCCCCTCAGCCTCCTCTTTTCCAGGTTGAACAGCCCCATCTCCCTCAGCCTCTCCCCATCAGCCCTGTTCTCCAGCCCCCTAACCAGCCCAGTTGCCCTTTCCTGCCTCTCTCTAGCACCTCCCTGTCCTTCCTGCACTGCAGTGCCCAAAACTACCCCAGTACTCAAGATGCAGCCTCCCCAGCACCTAGGAGTGTAGTTGCCCAGCATCCTTGAGCTGAGATGTTCAACAGCAGTGCGGGAAATGGGAAAACTTGTGCTCCTCAGCTTAGGAGGCTGAAGATCCAGCCTTGCTGTCAGGCTGTGGCTAAGTACCCAGAAAGCAGGATTTGTGGGAGAGAGCTGGAGCCAGGCAGCAGTAATCCCCATCCAGCCCAGCTCAGTCCTGTGTCAGCCCCAGTGCTCCAGAAGCAGCTTATTAGACACTTCCCCAAGCAAACACCAACGAGTGCATGTCCTTGATTTGTTCTGCTTTGGCCTTTCTCACACCAGCACCAACACCTCCCAGTCCTGAACCAGAGCTGAACCTCTCCATCCTACTGAGCCCAAGTGACAGCCCTTCACGAAGCAGAGCCTGGACATCCCCACTGGAGCTGCACAGGCACCCAGCCCAGCCCAGGCAACACGACCTCCAACGGTAAGGCACGAGTTCTTCCCTTTCTCTCTTTTTTAGGCTTTGTTTGATAATTTGACATCTCCCTGCCCTGCCCTGTAATCAGATGTGCAGTGAGTTACAGCACGGGGTGGCTCCGTGCGCTTCAGATGTCAGAGCCCACAGTAATTGCAGCACCCACTTAAATTTGTGTCATCAGGATGAAGCCTTTGTACAGGAGGGAGCTCACTCTGACAGCACTGAGCCCGGGAGAGCCCTCACTTATCCTCTTTGGGTCTCACTCCTGCTTTCCCACCAGCATTCCAGGAGCAGGCAGCTGGGCAAAGGTTCTCTTCCAAGAGGAACAGGGTGGTCCTGTCTCTAGGGACTCATCCAAGTGGCCCTGGCCACCCTGTCCTGCTGCCTGCAGAGCCTCTCCACCCCATGCATGCCTTCAACATGCCTTTGGTGGTGCCTAGTGACAGGACAAGGAATAATGGGGCATAGGAAGCTCTACCTCAACATGAGGAGAGACTTCTTCCCTGTGAGGGTGACAGAGCCCTGGCACAGGCTGCCCAGAGAGGCTGTGGAGTCTCCTGCTCTAGAGAAGTTCAAACCCAGCCTGGATGTTCCTGACCTAGGGCCTCCTGCTCTGGAAGGAGGGTTGCACTGGATGATCTCTAGAGGTCCCTTCCGCCCCTGGCAGTCTGTGGTTCTGTGACCCACAAGGCAGATGTTTGCTCTGCACAGCCACTCATGAAATCTTCCAGTACTACTTCAGCTCTGGCAGGAACATCCCGAGCCCCACATCCCAACACACAAACATCTCCCTCCCTATGGGGAGGTGCCAGGGGAGGGCAGGGAGCCAGCAGGGGGGCAGGAGTCATCCTAACTGCAGGAAATGTCACTGTTCAGGTGGGAGCTTTTCCCATCTGCAGCAGCAGTGGGGATGGCAGAGGCTGGGGTGGGACCATGGCATCCTTGGAGAGGGAATTCTGTGCTGGCACTTCCCCACGGCTGCTGCACTGAGCCCAAGGGCACCCAGCTGCTGAGAACACTCAGTGGAGCTGCCAGCAGCTCATTATCTCAGAGTTACAGGATCATTTAGACTGAAAGAGATCTCCAAGATCATCCAGTCCAACTATCCCCCCAACCCCACCCTGCCCACTAAACCCCACCTCTCAGGGCATCTACTTGTTTTTTGAACCCCTCCAGGGACACTGACACCTCCCCTGCCTGGGCAGCCTGTTCCAACCCCTGATCACTCTGCAGGGAAGAGATTTCTCCTGGGGTCCAATTTTTTCCTGATGTTATCCTACAGGAATAGTACCCCGGGGGATAAAAAGGGCTCTGAAGCATCACCCCACTCCCCTCCACCTTCAAGCCGAGGGACACAGGACAGCACTGGGTGCAGAAGAAGGTTAAACACCTGATGAGCATCTCATCGCTGCAAGAGGTTTTGGAAGTGCCAGCCTCTGAGTGACAGCATCCCTGACACCAGGCCAGGAGCCACCCACAGCTTTGCAGTGTCACCTCATGTGCTGTCACCCAGCCAAAGGCTCCTCACTCACAGCACAGCTCCCAGCTCCTCCCCTGTGAGGACAGGTCTGCAGGGCAGTCAAACTCTTCCCAGCAGCAGAGCCTGCTCAGCCTCTGCCTCTCCCAGGAGAGGGCATAGCTGGGAGCCCCATGGACAGGACAGGGCACTCTGGCAAGGTGGCACATGGGCATGGGTGGTATTTGAATGCGGGAAGGATGCAGTCCTCTACCTCAAGCTGTGCATGGTGGGTCCAGAGGAGAGCAATGAGGCTGGGGAAGGGAGAGATTGGAGGGAAAGGCTGATGAGGAGAGGCTGAGGGAGCTGGGGGTGTTTAGCCTGGAGAAGAGCAGACTCAGGGGGGACCTCCTCCCTCTCTACAATTCCCTGAAGGGAGGTTGCAGTCAGGTGGGGGTCAGGCTCTTCTCCCAGGCAACCAGTGCCAGGATGAGAGGGCAGGGACTGAAGCAGCCAGGGGAGGGTTAGGTTGGATGTTAGGAAGCCCTTCCTCAGGGAAAGGGTGCTCAGAGCCTGGACTGGACTGCCCAGGGCAGTGGGGGAGTCCCCGTGTCTGGAGGTGTTGAAGGACAGCCTGGCTGTGGCCCTAAGTGCCCTGGTCTGGCTGCTGGGGTGATCTTAGGGGCTGGGCTGGGCTGGAGGAGCTCAGAGGGCTTTTCCAGCCTCAATGACTCTGTGATTCTATGGGGAGAAGCAGCGGCAAACCCACAGGTCAGGCAGTCTGCAGTCACACCAGTGTCACGTCTGCTGTGGGTGCTGCCTTCTCCCTGCCTGGTCCCTCTGTGGAGCTCCCAGCCGCAGTGTGAGGAGCAGCACAGGTTAACTAATACAGGGGATGGGAAAAATAAGAAAGCAAAAAAATAAGAAGCCCAAACCCACAAGGCCAGAAAACAAACATTGCAAAAGACAGAACACATCAAATATTAAAGGAATCAAACTCCTCCTGTCAGCAAGGAGGACACAGAGACCGCTCCCAGATGTGGCAGGGCTGTCACCTTCTCTGATCAACTCGGCTTCAAACAGCTTGTCAGAGGGATGTTTGTGATTTCGAGGTCCCTAACCCCGCTGCCTCTCCCACTCTCAACTCCCTTGGAGGGCTGGATGCTTCCCTGGTGTAAATCAGCCTGGAGCTGCTGCAGGGAGCTCTGCAGACAGTTTGTGGCAGGTTCTGCTGGCAGCAGCGAGTGCTGGGTGCTAAAGGGGATTGAGGTGACAGATTCACCCCCAAGGCACCTGGTTTGGCCAAGACAGCTCACGAGGGAGGGCACTGCACCCCTGACCAGGGCAAGACCTCCTGGAAGGAGACGCTTGTACCTCCAGGATGCACTCGAGGGGCTCCAGCCCTCCTCAGAGCAGGGACTGAAAGCATTTTGCACAGGGTTTCAAACTCCTGCGCTACCCTTCCCTTGGTGGATTGAGCCACTGGGGCAGCCCACGTGTAACACACAGTGACAACAGGGAAACTGGGATTAGGTTTCTCCTGGGCACGGTATCACAGCAATGATGAGGTTGGAAAAGACCTTAAAGATCATACAGTCCAACCTAAATCCAACTAAACCAAGCAACCTAACGTCTGACATCTGGATCATGCCACTCAGCACTTCATACAGCCTAACCTTGAACACCCCCAGAGATGGTGACCCGACCACCTCCATGGGCAGCCCGTTCCAAAACCGGATCACTCTGTCAGTGAAAAACCTTTTCCTAAGGTCAAGTCTAAACCTCCCCTGATGGAGCTTGTGACCCTTTGTCCTGTCTCCAGTGTCCAGGGAGAAAATATCAACCCCCTCCTGACTGCAACCCCCTTTTAGGTAGTTAGAGATAAGGTCACCCCTGAGCCTCCTCTTCTCCAGGCTAAACAGCCCCAGCTCCATCAGCCTCTCCTCGTAGGGCTGACCTTCCAGCCCCTTGACCATTCTAGTTGCCCTTCTCTGGACTCGTTCCAGCCCCTCGACATCCTTCCTAAACTGAGGGGCCCAGAACTGAGCACAATACTCCAGGTGCAGTCTAACCAGTGCTGAATACAGGGGGAGGAGAACCTCCCTCACCCTGCTGGCCACACCATTCTTGATGCAGGCCAGGATGCCATTAGCCCTCTTGGCCGCCTGGGCACATTGTTGACTCATGCTAAGTTTGCTGTCCACTAGTATCCCCAAGGCTCTTTCCATCTGAGTACTCTCTAGGAACTCCATTCCCAGCCTATAGTTCTGTGGACACACTCCCACGTCTCCTCTAGGTGGACTTGGAGTACCAGGCAAAGCCTCAGCCAGACTGTCCTGGCTGCCTAGGGATGCTGCCTCTCTGCCTTGGGGTCACCTCCAGCAGCACCCGGTGACATTTCCTGTTGGGATTTGACACCCCAGTGTTTTGCTGCCTGAGATTTGACCTCCAGATCTGGGCTTTCCCAAAGGATGAAGTTACCTCCGAGCACGGGCGATGCCAGCAGTATGAACGAAACCAGGCACAACAAGCTGTGCAAGGGTCACAGACTCCTGGAATCACAGAACCATCAAATCAGAGAATGATTGGGGTGGGGAGGGACCCCTCGACATCACCTAGCCCAACCCAAATCTATTCAAGTTTTGCAAAGCCCTTCTCACTCCCTGCAGCACTCCATCTGCCTCCCCTCCTTCCCAGACCCCCACGAAGACCCCAGTGACCTCCCTCATTTGCAGCAGCTGCCTCCCAGGGTACAAAATGAAGTGGTGCTGGATTGCCCTGTCACCAGCAGGGCACTGGCTGGCCCTCACCTCATGCCATGGCCTCTGCCCGTGCCACAACCCCTTACTGCAGCAGCAGATGGCTAATGGCCCAGCGGTTAGATGAGGAGATGCTCCTGGCTTCCCATGGAAGAGCAGCCCTGCAGCCATTCCCCCGGCTCTCGGCTGAGCGGCAGCAGGTCCCATTTAGCAGCCACGTGAGCAGACTCTGGGGGAACGACGGCCTGGGAGCTCCTTCCAAGCACTAATTCAGGCACATTAAATATTCAATAAGCGCTGGAGAAACCACGCGGAGGACCTCACGGGCCTCTGGGATTCCCTGGCAATGGGTTCAGGCAGTGGGATGGCACCAGCCCAGGGACATAGCTCCAGGATGGGGTGAGAGGTGCTGACAAGGACAAGAACCACCAGTTCTTCCCCACTCCAGCACTGGCAACAACCCAACCCCTGGGCTCTGTTAAGGTCTAATGAACCATTTTCAGAGCATTCACTGCACCAAAATGGCTCATTTGAAGGGAAAACCAACCCCAAGCAGCTGCTCTCAGGAGGCTGCCCAGCCTGGGACCTCCTTCTCCCCCTCTACACCCCGTATTCCAACTTTTTCCAGAGCACAGAGCCATCCGCTCTCTCATCGAGGGAGCTCTAATGTGGTAATGCCAGTAAATGGTAATTAATTTTCCCCCTAATTGATGCGTGGGAATATCTGGGACCCTCATTCTCCTGCCTTCAATCCCTTTATAAATATAAGATCTGACAGGTTAATTTGAAAGTAAAAGTTGGGTTCTTTGCAGCAATCCAAGCAGAAGCCCCAGAACACAGCCCCGCTCCCGCGCTCCGTCAGGCAGAATGAAAGGGGTTGAAGTCAGGTTACAATCGTCATCATCAGCAGCTTTTTAATTTCACTAATTTAATTTCTCTGTGTGTGTGTGAGTGTGTGAGTGTGTGTTCCCCCACACACACCCCTCCCTTCTCATCCTCCATCCTTCCCCGCTTTCTCGGAAGATAATAAAAGCTTCATTTCACAGTCCAGGAGCTTTGGCAGCCAAAGGTGACACACAGCCAAGGGAAGATGGGAGAGACGCGAACGAAGGGTGAGTTTCCTCCAAAGTCAAACCCCGGTGCTCAGCAGCCCAGGGAAGGGCAAATGGGATGCAGAGCTGTTCAGCAACATCTTTCCCAAGATGGCCAAGTGAAATCAGGCAACACTAATGGTGCCGCTCGCTGCCAGAGGGTGCGGAAGCACCGGCTGCCGTGCAGCAAGGCACGTGGAGAGCTGTCTCCACCGCTGGCTGCTGCACAAGTGCTGGGTCACCTTCTAGGAGCTTGAAGGAGTTTGGGGAAGCTGCCTTGGGTTGGAAGACAGGTTCAAGGTGAGTTTCTCCATGGGGCACAGCAATGCTCCCACCCTTGCAGAGCCCCAAGGTCCTGCACACAAACAGCTCCCAAGTGCAATGGGGGAAACAGAATCATCGGAGTTGGAAAAGACCTTCAAGATCACCCAGTCTGACCATCTGCCCTACAACCCCCAACCACTACCCCATCTCCTCAAACACCCTGGCTGCCCAGTTGCTGAACCCCTCCAGCAATGGTGCCTCCATCCCCTTCCTGGGCAGCCTGTGCCAAGGCCTCCCCACTCTCTCTGGGAAG
Source organism: Upupa epops (assembly GCA_013397515.1). Classification (NCBI taxonomy): domain Eukaryota; kingdom Metazoa; phylum Chordata; class Aves; order Bucerotiformes; family Upupidae; genus Upupa; species Upupa epops. The sequence continues at coordinate 30,677 of VZRI01007880.1, read as the reverse complement.
AAGTTTTCCCTAAGATCCAACCTCACCCTCCCCGGCACAGCCTGACTCCAGTTCCTCTGGTCCTGTCGCCAGTCCCTAGGGAGAAGAGGCCAACACTCGTGTCACTGCAACCTCCCTCCAGGTAGTTTTAGAGAGCAGTGAGGTCTCCCCTCAGCCTCCTCTTCTCCAGCTGAACAGCCCCAGCTCCCTCAGCCTCTCCTTGTAAAAGCTCAAACCCAAACATATGAAAGGCTCCAAAAACTTCATCAGAAATGATGTTTTCCAGAAGAAAAATCCCATTTGGATTGGTTGAACCTTTCTGAGGAAAAGTTGCATTCAAGCATGGAATCACAGGATGGCTTGGATTGGAAAGGACCTCAGGGAATGACCTTCCAGCCCCTGAAAGGGGCTGTCAGAAGGCTGGGGAAGGCTGTTCCCAAGGGCAGGGAACGATAGGATGAGGGGTCCTGGTTTGAAGCTGGAAAAGGGCAGAGTGAGGCTGGACAGGAGGACAAAGCTGTTGAATCTGAGGGTGGGGGATCCCTGGACCAGGCTGCCCAGAGAGGGGGTGGAGGCCCCATCCCTGGAGCCTCCAGGTCAGGCTGGTCGGAGCTCCGGGTAACCTGGTCTGGCAAGTGCTGGCCCTGCTTGTTGTCGGGGGGTTGGACTGGATGCCCTTAGGCAGTCCCTTCCAACGCAATATGTTCTATGATTCCAACCCCCTTGCCTTCTAGCAAGAGCTGCTGTGCTGTTTCCCATTTGACAGCCCCCTCCCCACAAACCCCACAGGGCTAGAAAGACCTTCCCCATTCCCTGCATCCCTCAGCTTTCAAGGACAGGGGTTCCTTGCCCGGCTGTTGCCATCAGCATCATGATGAAAGCTCAAGGAGCCGGATAGAAAGAGAAGACGGAAGTCACCCCGGACATTCGCCAAGGGAAACTGCAAAGGATAAATAAACGTGGAGCCTTAGCTGAGGATGACTGGCAGACAGTGAAACTTCAATACCGGCTGCTGGGGATCCTTACTGCAAGCAGATCTGGGCTAAGCACAGCATATGGGGATGCTGTTCCTCCAGAATCAACACCGGGGCTGTCTCTCACCGAGCTGGAGCTTAGGGGACATTTTTTTAGTGGAAATCTGGAGGCAAATGCGACGAGGAACGTGCAAAACACTCCTGGGTCTGTGTCCTCATGCTGCCCAAGCGATGCTGGAGCAGCACGTTCTGTAAAATCCCTGTTTCCCAACCACGTCTCTCCCTCGTGGTCACAAACTGCCCTTTTCATCCACAGAGCCGACGGCGGCAGCAAAAGCACCAACAAAATCATCCGACAACAAAGGCAGGAAGAGAGAAAAAGAGCCTTTCTTGTCCTTTGGGGAATAACTCTGAGATTTGGTGGAGTTCCAGGAAACGAGACTGAACTGACAATGTTCAGCTCCCAGTGCAGCCGATCCCACCCCTGTCCTTGCGGACCCCATAACCCTACCTGTAGGAACTGATGCTGATGCCTGAATTCAAGCTGAGGGGAACTGCCCAGCTCCCTACCGCACCAGCAAGGAGCTGGGAAGTTCTCCGAGCCCTGGTGAGATGCCGTGGGGAGCTGGTTTTCCTATCGTGAGCATCTCCCTCTCCCTCCTGCCGTCTCTCATAAAGGCAAGAGATGTCAACTGACAATTTCTGGGTGAGGAAAATATAGAAAAAAAGGGAAGAAAAGGAGCAGAAGAGGGTTTGTATCCACTTTGGGTTGTATTTTTATTGCCTGCCGTTGCTGTAGCATTTGCTCTGATTACCAGATTAATCACCAGATTGCAAAGCCCATTAACTACAATTGAGTTGGACAGTTGAGGTGTTCCAAGAGCGATGTCTCTCGCTGCATGTTCCAGCCCTCTTCTATCTCATCTTTTATCTCCCTGTCACTGGGCTTGAGAGAAAGACCTTTCCCCAGCCAGAAAGAAGGCGAAACACAACATTTCCCTCTCTCCTGAGCACCTGAACCATCGGGAAGCACCAGCTCAGCCTCTCCAGCATCACCCCACCCCCTGCCCAAGCTCCATTTCCCACCCCGCACATCATCAATTAGGGTGACGGACAGCACAAACAGGTGAAGATATGTTTGACAACCCTTGGCTCAGGTCTCTGCAAATGAGTGCTGTAGATCTCCCCTTCTCCTAATGTCACCTGTCAAAGCCTCCACTCTTCCCCAGGAACAGGATCCCGCATCAAAGCGCAGTTAAATGGGGTGTAAATGCCTCTTTCATGCACAGAAAATGGGCTGGTTGGCAGTAATAGGGGGAACTGTAAATGCTGTCAGCGGCTACATTTTGTTTATTGATTTACACCGTGTAATGGGATGACTCGATTTGAATCATATATGCAGGTGTCATGGCCCATTCATCGCCACCGGCTTTAAAAAGACACACACTGCACCGGCTGAGCTCGCCTGTGCAGTGGGGCACAGCAGCTCCCCAAGGCTCACGTGGAGCCCGAACACCTTGGGTTTGTGACAGTGAACCTGGTAGAGGCTGGTAACCAGACGTTGGAGGCAGCAGATCGTGTAGTCGTCGTGATGCTCACTATGGCATGGGCTGGGCTGTCTGCTGGATCGAGGATTTGGGGTTGGTCATTCCTTGCTAGGCAGGTACAGATGAACCCATCTACCACCAACACCTTCCACAATCACAGAATCACGGAGTGTCAGGGATTGGAAGAGACCTCCAAAGATCATCCAGTCCAATCCCCCTGCCACAGCAGGGTCCCCTAGATCCAGTCGCACAGGAACCCAGGCGGGTTTTAAATGTCTCCAGAGAAGAAGACTCTCTTCATCTCTGCAGGAACAACCCAAGCCATGCTGCTGGGACATCTAATTTCAACTCTATTTTTAGCTCGACAGGTTGGACTAGATGACCCTTGGGGTCCCTTCCAACGTTCTGTTCTCTGGATCTGTGAATAAGCTTCTCCACCTCTGTTTTCCTAAAGCCCAAGTGCACACAGCTCCTGGAAAGAATGAAGCTCTCCCATGCCTGACCTCCACCTGCACCATCCAAATCCCAGGCCAAGCTCACCTATGGAGAAACCCGAGGGATTGAGTGTTACTGCCTGCCCCTCAAATATGCCGAGGCATTAAATCCCATTGCTTGATCCCTGCGGCATCTGCCAGCCTTCCCCCACCCTCAACATCCTTCAACAAAAACCAAACCAGGAATCAAGTCGAGACCCTCTGAGCGTGTCAGCCCAGTGCCTTTGATGTCAATCAGGAGAGAGTCACCCATTCCAGTGGCCAAGTAAAGCAAGGGACATGACAAGTCCTTTAAGCTCTGCTGGGCACTCCCCGGCCAAGGGCTGCCGCGTTGCAGCGAGCTGCCGCAGTCTCTAATTAGTCAGGGCTCGGGAGCCTGCAAGCAGCCTCCAAATCACACTTCAGGTACTGCAGGGCAAGCTACAGAGCAACGGGGGGTTGGGGTTATCCCTGCTGCTATCAATCAAGGGTCTGGAGCCATCTCTGACTGGGACACAGGGTCGTGGCACAGATATGTCCTATTCAAGCGCACGGCAGGACACGAACAGCACCCCCCCACCCTCTGGGACCGCAGACATCCCTTCCCAAACCTCCAGAGGAACCCGGAGCTGCCTCAGCAGAAGGAGCAGAGTTGCTCCCAACCCCTCTCAGCTCCAAACCCCTTTCTCTTCAGAGCTCCCTTCTTTGCCAAGCGAGCGGAGGCAGGACAGGACGGCATCGTCTCCGTTTTTCCAGGCCATGCTTCCCCTTGCAATCCCATCACCGGGAGCGATGAAGCTGTCACTTTTTGTATTTTTAGTTTTTCAAACCTTATATTTCACTCCACCGCCAGCTGCTGAAAAGGACGAGCGAAAGGCCAGAGCAGGGAGCAAAAAATCAATACTCGGCAGGAAGACGGAAGGTCTGCTTCTACCCTTCATCTCTGGTGCCGGGTGCCCTGGGATCATCGCTGCAAACTAGGCTGTGGGCTACTGCCCTCATGCTGAAGGCGAGTCCTCCAGTTCCCTTCCCAGCCTGAGCACAGAGGGGCACTGGCTGCCACTGAGCTCTTTGGAAAAGGCTTTTCCTGCGTGGAATTGAAGAACAAACCCTGCGTGGACATGGTTAGGCAACACCTTACTCATTTCTCTCCAAAGCCCTGTCTTCACCTGCGACAGGGACCCTCCACACCTCGGGTCATCAGTGATCCCACAGCAATGCTCTGCATGGAATTAAAGCAGCCAAACAAACCCTGCTCTGCATGGAATTAAAGCAGCCGAACAAACCCTGCACGGACAGTAGGGTAGGCAACCCCTCACACATTTCTTCCCAAAGAAAAGGCTGTCTTCACCTGCAGCATGGACCTTCTACACCTTCCCTGCCCATCAGCGATCACACAGCAACCCTCTGCTCAGAGCCTGTCCACAGCCACAGTTTCCATCTGATCCTGTCATCGTCTCATGCTCCTTCCACATGAGGATGGAGGTCCCTACTGGTATCTCCAAAGCCACCTTGGCACCACACTTGTATGTGACTGTGGTGACAGGACAAGGGGCAATGGCCTGAAACTGAAAGGGCAGATTTGGATGGAATCTTATGCTCCTTCCACATGAGGATGGAGGTCCCTACTGGTATCTCCAAAGCCACCTTGGCACCACACTTGTATGTGACTGTGGTGACAGGACAAGGGGCAATGGCCTGAAACTGAAAGGGCAGATTTGGATGGAATCTTAGGAGGACGTTCTTTACCAAGAGGGTGCTGAGGCCCTGGAACAGGCTGCCCAGGGAGGCTGTGGCTGCTCCATCCCTGGCAGTGTCCAAGGCCAGGTTGGATGGGGCTCTGGGCACCCTGGGCTGGGGAGAGGGGTCGCTGCCCATGGCGGGGGGTTGGCACTGGATGAGCTCTGAGGTCCCTTCCAACCCAAACCAGTCTGTGACTGTGATTCCCTGCAGCTTCCCTGGATGAGGAGTTGCTTGTGCTCAGCAACTGCAGGAATGATAAGGAGCTACAGAAGTTCTCAGGGTGAAAGAGAAATGAAGGGATTTAGATCCCAGGCATAGANATGGGGCTCTGGGCACCCTGGGCTGGTGAAAGGTGTCGCTGCCCATGGCGAGGGATTGGCACTGGATGAGCTCTGAGGTCCCTTCCATCCCAAACCAGTCTGCAAACCCTGCAGCTTCCCTGGATGAGAGTTGCTTGTGCTCAGCCCTTCACATTCCAATGGCCTCGCACGCACACAGATGTACTGGACAGGGCCAGGGAACTCACTCTCCCCACTGCAGGAATGATAAGGAGTTACAGGAGCTCTCAGGGTGAAAGAGAAATGAAGGGATTTAGATCCCAGGCATAGAAATTCATCTTGGAAGAGCAACCAGGCTCTCACAAGCCAAGCCAGTGTGAAGAGGTTGGGAAGAGCTTCCTGCAGCAGCCTGGGGGATGCCAGTCACAGGAAGGTGCTAGAAGGATCTCTCTGGTGGAGCTGCAGAGGCAGAGGATGAAGAAGATGCAGGACCAAAGGTTCTCTCCTGTTCTAGCCACCTCTTTTTCGAGAGCCACACAGCACACCTAAACCACCTAGGACTGGAGCTGACAGAGCAGCTGAGTAGCTGGAGTCGAGCAGCTGCATGATGCGATGGCTGGTATTCGTCCAACTGGTACCACCAGCCATCCCACCAGCCTCTCCTTCCGTAGGGGCCCTTTCTCAGCAGCAGCCTCCTCATAAATCAGGGGGTGAGGAAGAAGCGTGGAGCATAGGAACTGCAGAAGCAGCAGCACTGCAGTCATAAATCAGGATCTAATTCAATCTTGCGAGATGCCTCGTTTGATTAATTTATGTCAGCATTTTCCGTTCCACCAGCGGCTGCTGTCCCTCCCCGCCTCTCGCTCTCCTCCACAGTCCCACACCGGACAGGCCAGTGGGCTCCATGAGGGAGGGCTGACTGTGAAGGGATGTGAAGTTCTGCTCTCTGCTTTCCCCAGCCAGAGCAGAGACTAAGTCTGACCTCGTGGCATAGGATCTCAGACTGGGTTGGGTTGGTAGGAACCTCAGAGCTCACCCAGTGCCAAGCCCCTGCCATGGGCAGCGACTCCTCTCACCAGACCAGGGTGCTCAGAGCCCCATCCAACCCGGTCTTAGATGGAGCAGCCACAACATCCCTGTGCAACCTGTTTCAGGGCCTCAGCACCCTCACAGGGAGGAATTTCTGCCTCAGATCTCATCTCAATCTCCCTCTTTTAGCTTGAAACCATCCCCCTTGTCGAGGACTCCAGATAGGAAGCCCTCAGACCATAGATACAGTGCCTGCATCCATCTGCCAACCCTGGAGCAGAGAATGGCAGGGCCACCACCTTCTTTTGGAGATCTGTTCCACAGAAGAAACTCTTCTAATGCCTTCCCAACCACCTCTCTGATCCTTTGTCCCCATATCCCTCTCACTGACAGCATCCAGCAGCACCATATGAAGCCCCTTATCATGGTAGGGATGGGGGATTGTTTTTCACAGCCTGTTGAGACCATAAAATAAAGATAGACCTCATGGAATCCCCGGATGCTGCTTCTGAGCTGGAGTCTCCTGAGGGAGAAGAAAGCAAGGGAAAAAATATTAAACCTCCTGCTAGCTGTCCCTGCTGCATCTGCTGGTAACGAGAGTCTGATCAGGAGCTGAATACATTAACCAGTGTCTCAAGACAAGAGGGTAGAAGAGGAGCATCCATGCTGACCCCGCAGCCTTGGACAGCCCAGCCTTGCGTGGAAAGGGCACAGCCTGAGAGCACACTGCACACCCTGAGCTTCTCCTGCACCCCTCATTTCTTTAGCCAGGAGGTAAGAGACAGTGAGATTGGTGCCTGGGCCATCTGTTTGAGCTCTCCCTCCTGTCTCCCTGCACAAAAATTAGCGAGAGCCTGCAAGAAGCCCCAGCACATGTTTAATTCAGACTTGCAGATTGCTGGAGCCATCTTTTAGGCCTGGCTTATGGAGGGGAGAAGAGAGTAATGAGGGTTTAAATAAACCACCGGGTCAGAGGCACAGACGAACCAGCACTGCGCATCCTCCTGGGCTAGCGATAGACACTGCTCCCGCTCCCGATCAGCAGCCCCCTCTGCCAGAGCCCAGGGCCAGGAGCTGACACAAGCACTTGGAGAGCTTAACCCGGTAGGGCTGGGTTAGCATCAAAGGGAGCTCAGATAATCCGGCCAGGAGATGCAATTTCTTGTTGCAAGGCAGCCAAACCCTGGCAAAGGGCAGTGCCAGACCCCAGGCTGGACACTGAGGCTCAGCACTCCCTCAGGGGCTGGCAGGAGGTTGCTGGGGCACTGGAAGATCAAGTTGCTTCGACACCACAGTGGCAGCAAGCAGATTGTTGAAAGGTGCCTGCTGAACCCAAGGAGCTCTGGGCTGCTCGGTCCAAGCGCCAGAAGGCTGCAAACCACAGGGGCTGCAGGTTCACACATTGCCTGAGCAGCTCCTTGCTGGCACCTCACGATTGGGCTATGAAGGTGGCAAGCTGGCTTGGTAGCCCAGGCACAGCTGTGCCTGCTGGGTCTTTGTGTTTAGGAAAAATCCCGTGGTGTCACCCACATGCTCCATCCCTCGAGCTCAGCTAGGGATGCTGTGTAAAGCTGCTGCACTCTGCTTTCAGCCCAGAAGCCAAAACATGTTCATGGACCTTCACTCACGAGGCACCAACATGACAGAGATGTTCCTGCATCCCTCCTTCTCCCTTCCCAGGGAGACTTCAGCTCCTGGTTGTTTAGACTGGAGAAGAGGAGACTCGGGGGGGGCCTTCTCTCTCTCTCCAACTCCCTGAAGGGAGGTTGCAGTCAGGGAGGGTCAGGATCTTCTCACAGGCAACCAGTGCCAGGATGAGAGGGCAGGGCCTGAAGCAGCCAGGGGAGGGGTAGGTTGGATGTTAGGAAGCCCTTCCTCAGGCAAAGGGTGCTCAGAGCCTGGACTGGACTGCCCAGGGCAGTGGGGGAGTCCCTGCGTCTGGAGGTGTTGAAGGACAGCCTGGCTGTGGCCCTCAGTGCCCTGGTCTGGCTGATTATGGAGATGTTAGGTGCTGGGCTGGGCTGGATGAGCTCAGAGGGCTTTTCCAGCCTCAGTAACTCTGTAAAGGTTCTTCGTTGGACTTCCAGCCTGTGGACAGGGCTGGCTGAGCAGGTAATGCAGACGCAGCTGTAGCAACACATCTGCCTAGCTCAGCCCTCACCCCACTCCACAAAAATAAGAAGGAAGACAACATCCAGGGGAAGATAGTGTTGTCTTTCAGTGCTCTGGTCCCACATCTCCTGCCTCAGCCTCTTCCCTCTTGAGCTCCTCTCCTGCCAGCTCTAGCTTTCTCCTCCTGCCACCTCACCCTGCGATTTAGCCCCCATCAGCTCCTCGTGGTGCTCGGGCTCCATCACCCTTCTCCAGGCAGCGGGGAAGGCTCCCCACCAGCTCCTCTTCAGATGAAACTCCACTCGACCGATTTGTATTCGTAGCAGCAGCAACTTACAAGGGTTGCAGTGATTTCAGAACATCTTCACTGGCAATTTTCTCAAAGGCCGGTCTTCAAACGGCGACAAACCTGCCTTGATCTTCTCCGCTGAGCAGCAGGAGACGGGCTGAGCCTGTCCTCTTAATTGGTGTTACTCTCCCATTATTTCCAGGCTGGTAAAAATCCCGCAGACTCCTTTTCTGGCTGGTGGGCAGAATGGGATTTCCTTGGGACTTAGAGCAGTACTCTGAGTCGGTGATAGCTCAGTACAAACCTCCCCGGGGAAGGAACCCGCAGCCAAAGGCTTACAGGCGCTGTCATTTCACGCCTGCCTTGAAGTGCAGCAGAGATTTCCTCTGCTGCTCCGCCGTGAGCCAAAGGACACGGCCGTCTCCATCAGCCTCCGCCGCACCGATTGGGAATGCCACCCAATATCCAAGACGGAGACGGGTTTATTGCACCCACACGGGGTCAGGGCACGATCAGACCGAAGTAATTTCTCAGAAACCCAACTGGCTTTCATATACGTTATTCAAATGTCACTCTCAGCTCAAAGCCCGGTTGCCAAGGCGGATAACGCCGTGCAGATTGCAGTTCAAACGGCCCCATCATTTCCCAGCTTGCACACACAGCCACAGCAACACCCGACAGGCACCATCAGTAACTGCAAACACGTCCAGGCGCAACCGCACAGCGAGTGCCAGCACCGCCCTTCAGCCTTCCAGTACCTGCAGGGACTACAGGAAAGCTGGGGAGGGACTCTGTATGAGGGACTCTGCTGCTAGGACAAGGGGGCTGGGTTCAGGCTACAAGAGAGGATGCTCAGATGAGATCTGAGGCAGAAATCCCTCCCAGTGAGGGTGCTGAGGCCCTGGAACAGGTTGCCCAGGAAGGTTGTGGCTGCTCCATCCCTGGCAGTGCCCAAGGCCAGGTTTGGTGAGAGGTTCTCGCCACCCAGAGCAGGGGGTTAACGCTGGGTGAGCTCTGAGGTCTCTTCCAACCCAGACCACTCTATGATTTTCCCAGAGGTGACAGAAACTGCTATGAGACAGCATCAAGAAGCTGGATGTGGTAACCAGGGGCTCAAGCAGCAGGGCTGCATGCCTCCCAGTCCATCCCAGCCCACTGGAAAGGAAAAGTCTCCACGTCTGAGCAAAACTGCAGGCGAGGAAAATCGCTTCCATCACCAGCCTGTCAGCGTTGAGCCAGAGTTATGTTTGCGTGGGCAGCCAGGACAAAATGGAAGAGGGTTTCCAAAGGCTGCACTATTCATACCGAAAGCTCAGCCAACTTTGAGACAGACCTCTTCATTTTGAATCAACATAATATTTATGATGGATCACAAAAGATTATGGGCCAGAACCTGAGCCAGTGTAAATCAGCACAGCTCCCTGCTCTCACGCTTGACCCAGCAGAGGACCCAGTTCTGCCTGTCAGCTTTTAACACTCTATTTTTCTTCAGCAATGGGATATGCTGCCTGGCTCCTGCCAGCTACGTCCAGGCAAGAAAACCCCAGATCTAAGGAGAAGCCACAGTCCACACACCCAAGGCTGCAGGACAGTCTCACTCAGTGAGGAGGATGAGCTGAGTTTACCTGTACTGGCTTCGACACTCTCCTGAGCTGTTTATGTTGTTCCTGTGTCTCCCGCTGCCCTCTAGACAAGGATTTTTCATGAGGTCCCCTCCGCCATCCTCACGTAACTCTAAGTACTGCTAATCAAACACGCGGCGAAAAGCAATTAGAGCGGGATGCTTCACCTCCCCACGCCTGTTACCCATCAGCTCTCTGTGAAAAGACAATGTGATGGATATCAACTACATATTATTTATTAAACACCTAATACAGCTCAAACGGTTCTGTTTACTGAAGAGTGTTAATCTTAATGAAAACAGTATTCGAGGCAGGCTGGCAGGATAATTCTCTCCCCTTTTATCCAGGGATCTCAGCATACAGAAACAGTAATTGATCCTCACAGCATCTCTGCGGGTATTACACCTCTTTAAAAGGGTAAACAGAGGCACAGAGAGGTTAAATGGTTTGTACAAAGTGCTCTTGCTTCTCTCAGTGTTGGTAGCACAGTCCGTGAGCCCTCAGGAAACCCACAGAAGCATGTCTCTAACAAGAGAGGGCTGGGGCTTTTCATCCCACTTACCTCTGACAAGCCTGGTTTGAGCTCTGCGCTGACAGAGGAGCTGACTAGTGCTTCACAGAAATTAGAGGTGGAGGAGACCATAAGGAAGCTCACAGTTACATTAGAAGAGATGAAAACCCGCTGGGGATCTAAACCCTTAAGCTTTGGCACAGAAGTCAATCACTGACGGAGATTTGCAGAGGAAAGCTTCCCCAGGCAAGCGATCAAATTAGGCTCTGTGCATCTTTCTCTGAGGTATCTGGTCCTGAGAGCCATGGGGTACACCCAACTGGACCAGCAGCCCTGATGCTGGGAGTTGTTGCCAGAGCATTTAAGACACCTGGGTACCCCAGAGCATCATTACCAGAGCATCAGCACTACTCACGATGCCCCAACCAAGGACCGAGCAACAGCTGATGGGAGATGTAAGAGCAATGGGGCTGCATCTTCCACCACTAGAAAAAATCAGATCACTTTGATCTCCTTTACCGAGAGCCTTTCCAGCTCTGCCAAGCCAGGAGAGGGTGTAAAAGAGAAGACAGAGCAGAACAAAAATTGCCCTGTGATGTGTTCATTGAGTAATTGTCCAGCACAAAGAGATCACAGGCTGCTTCTACAGTGGGAGAGATGTTGAGTTTCATACTATTTCCCTATTCTTCAAGAGAAATACATTTTACTATCCCAGAGCTTTCATTCTCACCACTTGGGTCCATCTCATAGAATCCATAAATCCTACTCAAAATATCCCCCAGCCAGAAACACACAGGTCGATCTACATGCTAAGCCACACACAGACCCCTACTGACAAGATCCCGATAACAAAGGCACTGGGCTGTCAATGTATCAGCCCATGGATGGGCAGAGAACACTGAGTCACCACTCTCATTAGGATAATCCACACCATTAGGATCGTCACAGGCCAGATGCACTTGCAGATGTGTAAGACTCATAGAGCCATCGACTCATTAAGGCTGGAAAAGACCTTCCAGATCATCAAATCCAACCTACAACCCTCAACCACTACCCCATCTCCTCAAACACCCTGGCTGCCTGGTTGTTGAACCCCTCCAGGGATGGTGCCTCCACCCCCTCCCAGGGCAGCCTGTGCCAAGGCCTCCCCACTCTGTCTGGGAAGGAGCTTTTCCTAAGATCCAACCTGACCCTCCCCTGGCACAGCCTGACCCCAGTTCCTCTGGTCCTATCTCCCTACAGGGAGAAGAGGCCAACACTTGTGTCACTGCAACCTCCCTTCAGGTAGCTGCAGAGAGCAGTGAGGTCTCCCCTCAGCCTCCTCTTCTCCAGCTGAACAGCTCCAGCTCCCTCAGCCTCTCCCCATCAGACCTGTTCTCCAGACTCCTAACCAGCCCTTCTCTGCCCCCTCTCCAGCATCTCCCTGTCCTTCCTGCAGTGTGCTGCCCAAACCGTTCCCAGTGCAACCTCAGCAGGGTTGTGTATAGGGGTGGGATCAGCAAACTGGTCCTGCTGGCCACGAGTTATTCGACCTCCCCCAGCACCCAACGCTCTCTTGCACACCACCAGTACCATAACACCAGCTCTGCAAAGGGAAGGGAAGCCACACAAATGAACATTGCTCCCAACTTCATCTCCACAAGTCAAGGGGAACCTTTGGAAAGCCCTTTCACATCCAGCGGGCAGGTCTGGCATAGGAGGAACCCTATAGCTTCATCCCTGTATCTACACAGGAGCAGGTATGCACGCACACATCTAAGTTCTTCAGGAGGGGGTTAATTCCAGCCAGGTATTCTCCCGGCCCTGAAAGGATTTATTTTGTTTAATCACACCATAATGCCTTAGCAGGTGCTTAGGCATCTGCAGAACAGGGCTGCATATTTAATAACCCCTTTATCTGCTCGGGTGGAACTCTTGTCCCTGAGGACACGAGCATGTCCCTTAAAAAAAATACAACCTCCAAAGCAGCTTTTCGAATGGGTGCACGGAGAGCAGGTCTGGCAAATCTGGCTGTTTCCAACATCAGTATCTCAGCAGATGGAGACTGAAACAAATTGTTCTTACCCCGGAGTCATTTCACTAGATTTTATCCACACAGCAAAGTCACTTTCCACCCCCGAAAATGATTTTCTGCCATGCCTGCAGATATCACCCGAGCACTCTCCCAGCGAGTCTTGCAACTGAAGAGGGGAAGCGTGGACATGCGAGTCACGTCCACCTGGAGTTACCTACCACAGCCTGGGAAATGCATCCTCTTAGAGCCACCGAGCTGACAACCTGTTAGCATCACCTATTAGCTTGGTCCCAAGCGGGCTGCGATCTGAGCTGCTCAAGGGTCTATCAGCTCGGAGAGATGAGGGGAAGACACAGACAGCAGCTCAGGGATTGCTATGCAGCGTGAAGGCAGGCAGCAGACTATTTGCGTGTGCCCAGCCTTGTTAATGGCCTCGCAGCTTGCACTCATCTGCCCCAGCTCCTGGGGATACTCCCTCTCCACTAGCAGCACCGGCCTCGCTGAGCAATCAGCTCCCAGCCCCTTGCTAAGGCAGCGGGCAGTGCTCGGCAAGAGCTGCCCACGAGCTTAGGACTCAGTTCCTGTAGAGCTATACTCGCTCCACAAGAAGCAGCACAGCCCAGTCCCAAGTACAGGGTTACTCTGCCATAAAGATGCTGTGCGAGGGACAGCTCATTTGCCCAGCCCGCCAGTGGGCACCAGTGTGGGTTATCCATCAGCAGCAAGTCCAGGAATGAGCCTGGACAGACTCTGATGGAATAAAAGCAGGTATCCACCGATGAAGCTTGCAGCCCCTGGGTTGAACCCTACTTTTCCTCACCCCCCGCTGCAAATCAAAGCTCCCAGCATCTTCCCAGTGTGATGCTGGCAACAGCAAACTGGGCTCAGAGGCTGCATCGCTCCCCTTCCCCCCACAGACAAGCAGACAGCAGCATCCGTCCTGTTGTATGTGTTTTGCTGGAGAACTTGTAGGGCTTGTCTGGCTAATGAAAAGCTGCTTTAGATCCCCCTTTGGGCTTTTCAGGAAGGATTAGCGAGGTTTCTGCAAAGCAGACATGGCAAGACAGTGTGTTTCTCTAAATACATCAGGGACTTCTCCGGCGCTGGGCTCTGGCAGGGGCTAAGTGCAGTTGTCTCGCAAGTTGTCTCCTTGCTGGGGTGTACAAACAGGACGGTGCTGTCAGGCATCGATACGAGGCTGCGGAGGCTCTGCCTCTCCACGCTGTCAGCACAAATCCAGCCTCAGCTAATCACAAGTGAAAGCTGTTACCTGCTGAGATCCAACCACGCAGGCTCACGCCAGGGTGGGGTGTGGAGTGGTTCTCCTGCATGCGATGCTGACCCTTGCACTGGTGACACCAAGGCAGGGTCCAAACGAACCCATCCCAGTCCACAGAGCTACTCTCTCATCCTCCTGCATGTCCCTGCTCTGCGAGCCCCAGCAAAGCCCACCCGCTGCTAATTGCTAAGAAGCAGAAACACTGGCTTTACTTGCCATGTGCTCAACCCACTAGCCAGCATCCACAGCTCTTTGCCCAAACTCTGCCACAAAATGAAGCGACCTGCATGTGGCCAAGCACCAGAGTTGTGGCAGAGCTGGGTGAGAGACTGACCTCCAGCTCCATGACCTCCTTGAGCCATCACCTCCTTCTGAGACCACTGCAGAGTCCTAAAACTGGTGCTGGTCCCACTAATCCTCTGAGCCCAGAGAGGCTTGTACTGACTCATGTTTCTCATTTGGAGTAACTGGGGCAGGTGATTAGCTGTCTCAACAGCCCTTATGGGAAGCTGCTCTTGGCAGGGGTAATTGAATGTTATCCCAGTAAAACAAGGGGAACAAGATGTGATAGCCACATCTTCTCAAAATAGGCTACACACAGGCCATTCATCCTCCCCTCTGGGGGCCTGGCTTTGTTTGAGCAAGATTATGAACTCCCCTTCAGAAGAGCTTCATCATTTCCACATATTTCCCATTGGCCATGGGCAGGCAGGATCAATAAAGATATAATCCAAGAGACAGCTGCAAACACAAAAGTTCCTAATGAATTCCCGACCAGCCAGCCAGCCTGACCGTGCGTCCCGTCAGCTGGGAATTTGTGCAGAGCCATCACTCCGACACGCTTACAATTTCCCCAAGGAGGGCAGGACCGGAGGCAAGACAATGTCAGATGGATCCCAGTCCATCTCGGAGTCTGGAGTTATCCCCGGAGCAATTACTCCACCAGTCATCACCGTCTCTGACCGAGAGGAGTGACAGGAGGCAGTGGAAAGGATTTTTGAAGAAAAGACTACAGAAATGACCTGAGATCTGGAGGGGAAGGAAGGTTGATCTATGTCTCTACGCTGCCCTGGTGAGGCTCTATCTGGAATATTGTGTCCAATTCCAGGCCCCTCAGTTCCAGAAGGACAGGGAACTGCTGGGAAGAGCCCAGTACAGAGCCAGAGGGATGAGGAAGACAGCAGAGCATCTCCCTGATGAGGAAAGGCTGAGGGAGCTGGGGGTCTTCAGCTGCAGAAGAGGAGACTGAGGGGTGACCCTGTGAATGGTTATCAATAGGGAAAGGGTGAGTGCCAGGAGGATGGAGCCAGGCTCTGCTCAGGGGTGGGGTGTCCAGGAACAGGACAAGGGGCAGCGGGGACAAACTGGAGCAGAGTTGATTCCATGGAAACAGAAGGGAAAAACTTTTCCCCTGTGAGGGTGACAGAGCCCTGGCCCAGGCTGCCCAGAGAGGCTGTGGAGTCTCCTGCTCTGGAGCCATTCAAACCCAGCCTGGCTGTTCCTGTGTGACCTGATCTAGTAGATCCTGTTCTGGCAGGGGGATTGGGCTGGATGCTCTTTCAAGGTCCATTCCAACCCCTGATGACCTGTGACCCTGTGATTCTGTGTATAATAAAGATGTGGCAGTAGCTCAGTCTGCTCCAGCAAAGCCATTTAACAGGCTGGACCACAGGTGCTACCTCACTTTCCCTGTCTTCCTTTTCCTCTGCCTGCCTCCTTCTTCTAAGGGCCCACATTCTCCTACCATCTAAATAGTTTTACTCTAATTCCAGCAAGAAAAGAGCATACAGAGGGATTTACATGTTCTTACATCACATTGGTCACGTAGCTGCTAATAAGTTAAGAGCCTGTCAGCCCAGATTCCCAGTTATTCCAGCAAAACACATGTACTGGGGGTTTGTGGGGTTTTATGAAACCTTCCTTTGGAAAACACGTAATGAAACTTTCTAAGCCGTCAGGGAGCACTGGGGTATTACATTCCCATCCAAACGCAGCACACACCCACAGCTCCTGGGTGGGTTCTTAAATCCCAGTTAAACTGTCCTGACTTTGTATTAAGCCCAGAGTACCCAGTGGATCTACTGCCACTATTTAGCTGAGAAACCCTTCCATGCGATAGGGATCTGCTGCTTTCAGGCTCTCAAGGAGGAAGATGCTTATCCCAGCTCCCCAGGAGCAGTTCTTGTGAACATGCACAACTGCAGATGCTGCTATGAGGAGCCCCCACGCTCACATCCCTCCCCTATGGCCATGACAGCCAGAAACTCCTCTCTGATGGGGCTGCAGTGCCTCATCTGGTCAATAAAACGTCCTTTACTGGTCTACAAATAGCAGCTCTGTTCCGAGGAGGGTCCCACTGGGCAGCAGGCTGATACACAATCTATATGCATAAATCTAACGACAGACATTCTACAATTACAGGGGGCTGCCAGGAGCAAGAGCAAGTACAGAGGAATTTGAGCAGAGCCCTGCAGCTATAGGACCAAAGATCTTTAATTTCACTTATCCTGAGCACAAGAAGGCATCTCCAGACACCACTCGTTCAAGGCAGGGCAGACAGAAATATAAGAGGTCTTGTGTTTCCCCATGGGCAAACCCATGTGCCTGGGGCTGAGGGCTCTTTGTATATGCTCACTGCTTGCCAGGCCCTTCCTAACCCACCAGCAGAGCCTGGAGCCAAGGCTTAGAGAGTAAATACGCCGTTCAGTGAAGGGAAATTGAACACCCAAGCACTCTGGATCCTACAACAGGCTTTGCTACCACTCCTGCTTCTCCAAAGTTTACTAATGGTGCTCCTGATGGCAATAGATCACTGGAATCAATAAGTGCTCTGCTGCAGTTTGTACTGGGCTAATAAACACCCAGCACAGGGCTGGCAAACACTTCATTCTACAATTGCCCAGGTTGGAAAAGACCTTGAAGCTCATTGAGTCCAACCCTGAACCCAACAGTCCCAACCCACTGCTAAACCCTGTCCCTGAGCTCCACAACTCCCCGATTGTCAAACACAGCCAGGGATGGCGATTCAACCCCCTCCCTGGGCAGCCTGTGCCAAGGCTGAGGGCCCTTTCCAGGAAGCAGTTTCCCCTCAGAGCAAACCTGACCTTTCCCGGGGCAGCCTGAGGCCATTTCCTCTGGTCCTGTTCCTTGAGAGAAGAGACCAACCCTCAGCTCTCTACACCCTCCTGTCAGGCAGCTGCAGACAGCAATAAGGTCTCCCCTTTCTTTATCTCTAGACTAAGCAACCCCAGCTCCCTCAGCTGGTCCTGTCTGACTTCCTGGTTAAACTCTGGCTCAGCAGTGCAAGGATCAGGAGAGCAAGAGGTCACCTTAGCACAGGCACTGAGACCCTGAGGCTGGTACATCAGCTGCAAACCGAAGTGTCAGGGAGCTGATCAGTTCTAAAACAGCACAAATTATCTGCTGTTCTCTAGTATCATCCTCCCCAGGCTCCCTTCGAACTTCATTAACACTTCTTTGCTGAGGTAGGTGATGGATTTCCCACCTCTGGCCAGTGGGCATCACTCCTCCCCGCAGTGAGGATGAGGAGCTGTTCAGAGACCTGCCACAGCTCCTTTTAGCATGTGATGGGAAGGATTCAAGTGGCAGGAGAGGACCCTTTGAAATCAAACACCTTCTCTTCTATTCTAGGTGTTGCTGTGATTTTTTTCAATGGCCACAGTGTGCCTGCAGCGAGAGCTCGTGTACCTGGCAGTACTCAATTTAGCTGTATGAATAGAATTAATTACCGAGCGATTAAATGACTTGCTCAAAGTCAAAACGAATCAGTGGCAGCGGCAGAACAATAGCCCGGCAGTCCTGGCTCCCAGTCCTTCACTCCTGACATCAGATCACACCACTCCAGTCACCTCCTTCGTTGCTATTTATTGACTTAATCGCACACCAGCATCACTCTCCCTGCCCTGGGGCTCAAGACCCCAGTAAAGCGGATGGCTGAGGCACAAGGAGGAGGCTGGCCTGGTGGAAAAGGCTGCTCGGCCAGGTGCTCCTCTACAAAGTTGGCTGTCAAGAGCATCTGGGCATTTGGCTGGATCGCTCCCTGATAGATGAGGAGCACGCTGAACATGTGCTGCCTGCAGTTGGTACAAGGTTCTTTGTCAACCCAAGCATCGCTTAAGTGCCCATAATAGGGAACAGGCTGCCCAACAGTACCTCCTCCCTGATATTGATTATGGGCATATAATACTCTCTAGAGCAGCAGCAGCTGTCTTTCACAGGCTGGATATTACACACAATAAAGCACTGTAAGTTCCTTCTCTCATGCAGTTATTACTCGATGCACCACCACGACTCTGGCAAACAAGCTGTGCTGGCTCAGACTCGCTGCGAGCATCCCTGACTTTAAACAGGTACCCAGCAGGGACCAGGTATGAGCAGCAGGGACTCACAGGGGAGAGCCCATCAAATGCAGTGTCCTGGACAATCCCTGTGAGGCTGGAGAATTGTTTAGGAAGCTGTATTAAGGAGGCTATACGTTCAAAAAGGGGAAGGGAAGGGAAGGGAAGGGACAAGATGCTTCACTCTATCATGTTTATGACAATGTACACCAGCCCTGCAGGCAGCAGCACCACAGCAACCCAGTCCACAAGACACACACCCCATCCACTCCGCTCCAGTTCCCCAGGCTGGGGAATTCAAGAATCATTAGGACTGGAAAAGCCCTCTGAGCTCAGCCAGTCCAGCACCTAACATCACCCCAGCAGCCACACCAGGGCATTCAGGGCTACAGCCAGGCTGTCCTTCAACACCTCCAAACACAGAGACTCCCCCACTACCCTGGGCAGTCCAGGCCAGGCTCTGAGCACCCTTTCCCTCAGGAAGGGCTTCCTAACATCCAACCTAACCCTCCCCTGGCAGCTTCAGACCCTGCCCTCTCATCCTGGTGCTGGTTGCCTGGGAGAAGAGCCTGACCCCCTGCTGACTGCACCCTCCTTTCAGGGAGTTGTACAGAGGGAGAAGGTCCCCCCTGAGTCTTTTCTTCTCCAGGCTAAACACCCCCAGCTCCCTCAGGCTGTCCTCATCAGCCTTTCCCTCCAGTCCCTTCCCCAACCTGAATTCTTAATGCCCACATACTTGCACGTTTCTATTTGCCCTAAGCCAGCTCTCAGGTTTAGGTTTGCAAACAGGGACTGCACACACAGAACAGAAACCAAGAGGCAGGTTCCCCTGTGGGTTCCCTCCTGCCTGACTCCATCCCTCTCCTTTCCCTCACAAAGCACTCAGCTACCCGCACAACAGTGGCGGCTGGAGCAAGAGGCATTTGTGCCAAGTTCAATACACACAAAGAGGAAATCTTTTCCCAAAGCTGCCTGCAATCAGAGAGGACTGTGAGCAAAATGACTGCACCGCTGGGGAGGAGAAAAGCAGCCTAGGAAACCAAACCATCGGTTGAAGTGACCACCCTCAGGTCAAGCAGGCAGGGCTGCGACAGCACAAGGATGGGTCAGTCCCTCCGCCCCAACACTCCCTTCTGCCTTTGGGTTTACACCTCTCCCTATGGGTTTACACCTCTCGTACCCTTCCTTGCCTGGAGTGGTCTTCTCAAACCCTCATCCTGGTGAGGAAGGCTGATGAACACCAGCAGCCTAGAAGTGGAGATCCTCAGATAAATCAAACCAGGAGAGCAGAAAGAAATGCTTGAGCACCTTTAACCAAAGATACCACAGGGATGATGGAGGATGGGGACCAGCTCCCTGATGAGGAAAGGCTGAGGGAGCTGGGGCTCTTCAGCTGCAGGAGGGGAGACTGAAGGGTGGCCCCGTGAATGGTTATCAATAGGGAAAGAGTGAGGGTTAGGAGGATGGAGCCAGGTTCTGCTCAGAGGTGTCCAGGGGCAGGACAAGGGGCAGCAGGGACAGGCTGGAGCAGAGGAGGTTCCATGGAAACAGGAGGGAAAATTTTTTCCCTGAGAGGGTGACAGAGCCCTGGCCCAGGCTGCCCTGAGAGGCTGTGGAATCTCCTGCTCTGGAGCCATTCAACCCAGCCTGGCTGCTCCTGTGTGTCCTGATCTAGGGGACCCTGCTGTGGCAGGGCAGTTGGACTGGGTGATCTGTCAAGGCCCCTTCCAACCCCTAACACCCTGTGATTCTGTGATCTCTGCTGCTCTGAGAGTAGGTTCCATAATAGGGATGATCTACCTCAGGAAGGCAGCCAGGGCTGGCCAAGGAGACAGCACATGGTGCCACGAACTGGAGTGTCCCATGGAAAGACCCCAGCTCCTCACACCTCCATCTACACAGACACCCTACACCCTTCCCAGCTGCTACCCTACATCCTACCCATGGCTGCTTTGAGCCACAGCTGGCTCTGTTAGGCTGTCACTCATCACTCTCTTCATTCCAGGCAAATGAACTCTGTTCCCAAGCGTCTGGGGGACAGAGAGTAATTGGCTTCTGCGCAGCCTTTTCACTTAATTTACTCAAGCCGTATTTATTTCTTACAGAATTAGGTTTTAGCAGCTGATGGACAAGACATCAGAAAAAAGACAGAGGCAAATGGATGGGATAATAAACTCGGAGAGAGAAAAATGATGTCGCCTCACCTATCCTTTCTTGTTCTCCTCACTGTCTCAGTCATCTCCTCTCTTCTTTCATCCTTTCACTACGGCACTCAGAGGGCTGCTGCTGAAGAGCTCGAAGCATCTCCACGAAGCTTTGGAAAAGGTAACCTTATTATCTACGTTCATCCCAGTATGGAAAAGAGAAGGAGGAGGTGTGAGGGGGGGAGAGCGGAGGGGTATTTAGTGGGGGTTAAAAGAGGCCGGCAGAACAATCTGCTGACTTTAATGAAATCAAAACATCTGCCAGAACCTATTGATTGTGTTGACATTTGCGGTGCAAAAAATGATCAACATGCTATTTTTGATAAGGTTGAAGCACTTCATTCCTACATATTGTGATTACAGCTGATGGCCTCACGCACAGACACCCCGAGCATCATAGGAAAGTCGGAAGAAATTGCCTCTGCTCGCCAAAGGGAGCGATGCCACCCAACAGCACGACTTCGTGCTGACACCCAGGGCAAAAAGGCTCCACAACTGAGAAGTCCAAGCCTGCCACGTGATTTGAAACCCTCTTCCAGCAGCATAATCCTGCTAGGGAATGTCACGGTCTGGTTAATTAAACCCCATTATCTCTGCCACAGCAGGAAGGAATCAGCCTCCATGGACTGGAGCATCTCTGCTATAGCAAAAGGCTGAGAGAGCTGAGGTTGTTCAGCCTAGAGAAGAGGAGGCTCCAGAGGGACCTTACAGCAGCTTCCAGGACCTGAAGTGGGCTATAGGAAACTGGGGAAGGGCCTTTTACAAGAGTTTGTAGTGATAGCAACTGGCTTCAGGCTGGAAGAGGGGAGATTTAGATTAGATCTGAGGAAGAAATTCTTTACAGTTAGGGTGTATCTGTTCCATCCCTGGCCAGGTTGGATGGAGCTCTGGGCAATCTGGTCTGGTGAGAGGTGTCACTGCCCACAGCAGGGGGGTGGCATTGGGTGAGCTCTGAGGTCCTTTCCGGCCTAAACCAGTCTGTGATTCTATGATTGAACATCAGCATCTCACCTTTCTGATGTTCACAACACCCCTGTGTGTATAATCCTGACATGTTAAATCCTTTCTCTGAGCTAATATGGGATATAAGGAACAGCCTCCAGTGAACCTGACACCACCACCTCCTTATTTTGCTCAGAGAAAGGGCAGGAGATGGCACAGGGGGCAAGAAGCAGAGGAAGAGCTCACACAGCATCGCCTCACCCTGTGGCACCATAAATTATGCAGCTGCCTTCATCCATTATTCAGCATAATTTATTTTGAACAGTTAGATCAGCAGTTTGCGTGAGGGAAGCAAAAAAAAACCCACAAGATGTGGAGAGAAAAAGGGGTACAAAAAAAAAAAGCAATGAAGTGAAGGAGAGAGGGAAATGCTGGAAGGGACGGTCCAGTCATTAATCAACGCTGTGCAGAGAGATGACAGGATGAGAAGGAGCAGCTGGGAATCCACTTAAATAGTAAGAGGAGCTCCAATTCCCCCGGCCTTTGAGGAGCAGAGGGTGAATGGAAAGCCCTGTGCACATATTGGTTTAGGGGCTACCAGCAGCTTTAGCTCCTCTTCCTCGCAGAGCTCCCTGCATGCTCAGCAGAAGGTGGGGAGGGGGAACCAGCCCATGTCTGCCATCCTCAGCTGTCTGATCACAAATGCTCTCTAACACATGAGCTCTGATGTATATTAGCATCTTATTCAAAGACTAATAAATAGTAGGAAGCAGCAACTTGCCCGGCAGACACACCCCAAGCTCCAGGATGCTGAATTCAATGAGTAGATCGCTTCCACGAATCATCCCTTCACACCTAACCAGGGCAGTGCCGCTCAACACCAGCTGCTCCAAAGCCACAGCTCTGAGGTACTGACGGGCAAGAGGGAAAATCATGGCCAAGATAAGCTAAGGTCAAGTTATCACCATAAAATATCTCTGACTGCAAAGAGCAGGTGCCCTGGGATTGCAGAAGTTCTCCCTGTGCCAAGGAAGCAGCAGGTGCTTTTGCAGGCACCTCAGTCTGAATCTCAAGATCTTCTCAGATGGGGGTTGGACCAGATGGTCTTTTGAGGTCCCTTCCAAATCCTAAAGTCCTGTGATTCTTCCAAGAGGATAGAGGTTCTGTACCCTGGTGATGGACTGGGGTTAGGGGTGTTTGAAAATAATCCCAGGGCACTGCAGGAGCAGCCTACAGGGAGCAGGAGCTTGCAGGGATGCAGCCCATCCTCTGGAAGAAATGAAGCGAAGTTTGGGGTTGTTCCTTTCAAACCCACAGGAGACTGTTGGGTCCAGCCTGGAAGAGCAAGCTGTGTTTGCAGGCGAAAGGAAATGCTCACTGTGATGCTTGAGATGGAACACGATACCCGCAGATCCCTTTCCTCCAGCATCCCTGTTGGGAAGGCACTGAAAGAAGGTGATTCACACAGAAACCACTCGCAGCCAAGGTCAGCACAGTGGGACTGTGTCCCAGCCTAACACCGAGGGGGAAGCAAGATGGGAAATAAGGTGACCAGACCATTCTGTGCACCCCACTGGGATGGGGCTGGCAGTGGGGTGCACAGCTTTTTGTGTAGTGGGGACCATAACTGGACACAGGACTCCAGGCGTGGTATGACCACGAGCTGCAGCAGCTCAGCACATCACCTGCCTGGGCAGAGCACTCGCCTCCTGTTTGGGTCATTTTTCAAGTTGTCACCTCTGCTTTCACAGCGACCAAGGTCTCTTCCTCCTTGAGTAACCCCAGAGGAGAAGATGCTGATGGTGCTTTACTAGACAGCTAGAAAACCAACCAGAAACCCAGTTACCTCATAGCATGGAACCCTGTTAAAACTCCGGGTTTAAATGCTGCACCCAAAGTCTTCTCATCCCCCTCACCCTGATGGTCTGCTGAGTCTGTCAGTGCTCGCATGGCGATGACACATGCTTCATCCCAACACCTCACCTACTCTTGCTCCTCTTCTTCTCAGTTCCTGGGAAACTCAATGCAACCAAAACTGACTTTCCAAGCTTTAATGGGACCAGATGGTTCCATAAAATATAAATGCGGGGATAAAAATACCAACGTACCTCCTAGCGATTAACTTTAGCTCTATCCTGACTAGGAGGGGTTCACTCAACCAGAAAGTTTGTCACCTCCCTCCCACAGACGGCTTCATAAACCCTCTCTGTGCCTCTCATCTGCCTCACAACCGATGCCAGAGGTCCTTCCACCTCCTGATGGTCCTCTGGCCCCTTCCAAAGGTGTGATCTGCCAACAGGCTAATGAGATGTCCAGTTCCTCCTCAGAGAGCTGTTACCAGGGCAGAGGAAAGCTCTAACTGGGTTCTCATCTTTGCCAAAGTTTCCCTCGATGCAGCAGATGACTCTGGGCAACACAGAACCGAGCAGAGCCTTTCACGTGGCTTAAAGCTACCAAGAAACTTTCACAGATTGAAGACTAAATGAAGGCTAAAGTTGCCACCCAGTTTCACTTGGTGATTCTGGCTTGGCACGGAAACGCTCGCTCCTTACTTGGGGAGTGAACAGGCAATTCCAGACTTCAAAGGTTTACTTCAGCATTAAGTAAGCGGTTTGAAAGTTGTAATAAACCACCTAGCTGAACATGACATGGCAAAAAGAGCGGCTGTGAGAGAAAGAGAGTCACATCTCCCTTTATCTGGCAGAGTTCTTTGAGGAAGGCAGCAATTCCTTCTGGAAAAGCAGGTATAATTCATGGGACTTTCAAAAATGTCTTAATTGCTAATAACCAGAACCCCCCAAGAAGCAGCTGGCTAGGAAGATGAAAACCATCTTCCTGCAGATGACTTGTGAAGGGATGGCATCGGAACACGGAACGTGGAGCATGGAGTACACACACACACACACACACACACACCAGGCAGCAGCTGCAGAGGAGCAGCAGCTTGTCAGGAGCCAACCAGGCAGGGATGTGGGAGAGTGACGAGGGAAAAGCCACATCTCCTGAGTCATGGTTCTCCCACCCCTACAGGGCACACAGCACAAGGACAACACATTAGCTAGATTCAAAATGCTGCAGCTCAGAGAATCAGGGTCTAACCACACAGAGCCTCATCCCAGAGCTCCTGCAGGGCTTGAGCCTCCCTGTTCAATATCCTGGCACTTGGAAACATGGTTTAGTGGGCATGGTGGCACGGAGTAGGCAGTGGGACCTGGTGATTTTGGAGTTGTGCTAGTGAGGGTTAGGTTGGGCATCAGGAGAAAATCTCTTCCCTGACAGAGTGCTCAGGGGTTGGAACAGGCTGCCCAGGGAGAGGGGAGTCACCATCCCCAGAGGGGTTCATAAAACCCCCAGATGTGGCCCTGGGGGACAGGGTTGGGTCACAGGATGGGTTGATGGTTGGACTGGATGATCTTGGAGATCTCTTTCAACCTGAATGATTCTGCAACTCTATGATCCTCACCCTCGCACCTTCAGGGAACTGGAGCTGCCCTCACCCACCCCAGATAAATCCCAGGTGGGAAACACCTCCCGTCACAGCAAAACCAGCCCCTGAGGCCAGCAGCGCAGCAACCGGACAGAGAGATGGAGAGGAGAGAAAGCATTGACTAAAAAGATGAAGAGGTGGCAGATGAAATCAGCCAGGCTGGCGTCAAGTTTGAAATGGCATGGGGGGAGAAAGAAAGGTGTCAAGAGTGAAGCATCTGTGACACAAACGCTATTCATTTCAGGCAGCAGAGGAGAGGACTGTGGGAAATTCCCCATTATCTAACGCAGGCAATTAAGACAACAATGACAGCTGAAATGTAATACAGACAAGTACACGGCACTGCCTATCAAAAGCAACACCGCCACCAACCCGTTGGCAGGGATGGATTCCAACTGAATTGTAAGCACTCAGGGAAAGGGGGGGAAACCCCCAACCCACCAACACACCACCCGGACAGCTGAACAACAGCAGCAGTGGCTGAGAAAGACAGAGACAGAGAGAGAAGAGGAACTGAAAACATTGTGATGCTACCACGGAAGAAAACAACACCCTCTCCTTCACTGTCTTGGACAGGTTGGGTCGCTGGGCTGAGGCCAATTGACTGAGGGACAGGAATGCCCACTGCTGGGTCCTGCAGCTCGGTCACAACAGTCCCAGGCACTGCTGCAGGCTGGGGGATGAGGGGCTGAGAGATGCCCAGCAGAACNCAGGGGAGGGTTAGACTGGATCTGAGGAAGAGATTCTTTGCAGACAGAGTGGTTGGGCACTGGAAGAGTCTTCCCAGGGGGGTAGTATTGTCTTCATCCCTGGAGGTGCTGAAGAACTGTGTAGCCATGGTGCTTCCTGCCCTGCTCAAGCGGCAGCAGGGAGGGGGTCAGGTTGTGTTTGTCAGTCTCTCAGGGACTGAGGGGTTTTGTTGGGGTGGGGATGGTTGGACTCAGTGATCTAGGAGGTCTTTTCTGACCATGATTGCACTGTGATTCTGTGATCTTCTTCAGCACTAGACAGGCAGATGGAAACAGGATAGGGAGAAACAGCAAGAAAATCTGATCCCAATCCTTTCCATCTGGGATGAAAAAATTGGAGGCACTGCTGTTCAAGAGCAGGGGAAAGGAAGGAGAAAACCAGATTGCAGAACATAAAATCAAGGTGAAGCAGTGCCTTTTATTCACCCTCCATAATGAAACTGCAAATTCACTGACACTGAATGCCAACAACTTTGGAAGCGATAGACGTCGCCTCAGCAGAAATGTCCAGGCGGTGGCGGGAGCCTTTGCCACCGGCCACCAGTGACGCACAGACACCGCCAGCTTCTGCAGGAGAGTGAGACACGAGCAGAAATATTGAAGCCAAATGACCTGCCTGTAGGATAAAAATCCATTAGGGTCTGAATTGAAACCCCTGGGATTTTCTGCCTTTTGTGGTCTTGGGCAACTTAGTTCATGACAGCTTCCTGTAGAGCTCCAAGGGACTGGAGTTAGGGAAGAGAATATAAGAGGCATTGCTCCAAGAGATCACAGAATCATTAGGGATCGGAAGGGACCTCAAAAGATCATCCAGTCCAATCCCCCTGCCACAGCAGGATCACCCAGACCAAGTCACACAGGAACACAGCCAGGTGGGTCTGGAACATCTCCAGAGCAGGAGACTCCACAACCCCCTGGGCAGCCTGGTCCAGTGCTCCAGGACCCTCCCCGGGAAGAAGTTCCTGCTGATATTGAGATGGAACCTCCTCTGTTCCAGCTTGCACCCAGTGCCCCTTGTCCTATCCCCAGATGACCTTGAGAAGAGCCTGGCTCCATCCTCCTGACACCCACCCCTCACAGATTTATAGACATGAATGAGATCACCCCTCAGCCTCCCTCTTCTCCAAGCTCAAGAGACCCAGCTCCCTCAGCCTTTCCTCATAAGGGAGGCTCCAGGAGCGGGGTTGGACTGAATGATCTCCAAAGGTCCCTTCCAACCCCCTGGGCATGGATTCTATGTGATTCAGTGGAAATTCTGCCCCAGCTGTCCCTTGGGAGGAGTTGTACTGTTAGCTCAGGAGGAAAGGAGGCATCAGAGACGTCTCCCCAGGGACTGCTGCTGGATGCTCATCACACGACACTGACAAGGACAGAGATGCTTTGCACGGTGGATTTACTCAAGGAAGGATGTAAAGGATGGATTTACTCAGGAAAACACACAACCAGTGGACTGACTCGAGAAAAGACACAGACCACAGTGACCAAAGTAGCCTCTGGTGGGAAAGCACAGTCCTCCAGCAGCAGTAGCAAGGCTGAGCAGCGTGAGGCACTATTGACTCAGCTTTGACCGACAGCAAGACATAAAAGAGCTGCTGGCCTGATGTGACCCAGAGGGAGCTATGACAGTGCCGAAAACAGACTGGGTCAGGCAGTGCTGCAGATGGGACGGCTGCACGGGCAGGTGAACACTCACCATCGCAGCTGCAGCGAGCACAGAGTCTGCGAGAGGATGAGGAGAACCTACAGGAAGAAGACATTACCAGCACCCTCTCATCCATCCCTCTAATGTACAAGACAGGAGGAAGAAAACTCTTCCTGTCACCAGTAGGACACTTCATTAATTCCTAAACTGTTGACAAGCTCAAGCAGGAGACTGAGAGAAGGGGAGGTAGCTGGGTGCGTGTTTACGGGGACCCGCGAGTCGCAGCCACGGTCTGCCACCGCTCATAACCAGGGCTGGATGTGAAGGGCAATCCGAGCACATTTGCAAACAGATTTAATAATAAGGGGCTGTCTGCCTCGATGTGTCAAGCTATCTGCAAGTACTGCAAAAGAATATCATCGAGTGTGACATAATGCAAAGCAGGATAAGGTCATTTGCTTTGCTTTCCTCTGTTTTAAAGCATCGGAGAAATTCTTTTCAAAACACAGCTTTCACCGAAACATGACCGGCTGCCTGAGGAGCGGCTCCAGATCAAGCGTTTGATATTCAAAACGAATCCCAGGAGGACGAGGCGTGATACGTTTCCCCTCCCTTCATCCATTTCTAGGATGGAGATAACCCTCTTCCATTAACTCTGCTCTCCCCCTCCTCCTTTATCCCTCCTCACCAGTGCAAATCATAGAATCATAGAATTATTAGGGATCAGAAGGGACCTCGAAAGCTCATCCAGTCCAATCCCCCTGCCACAGCAGGATCACCCAGACCAAGTCACACAGGAACACAGCCAGGCAGGTCTGGAACATCTCCAGAGAAGGAGACTCCACATCACCCCTGGGCAGCCTGTTCCAGGGCTCTGGGACCCTCCCTGGGAAGAAAGTCCTGCTGATATCAATATGGAACCTCCTCTGTTCCAGCTGGCACCCACATATCCCTCGACCAGGTTTCCTTCACAGCTCAAGAGTTCATTTCTCTTTAGTTTTTCCCAGAGAGCTGAAGGAGGGCTCTGCTCCCTCTCTCCTCATCCAACAGGTATCCCCAGTTGAGTCAGACCTTCACAAGAGAAATCTTAGGTTTCACCATCTCCTTCCAGCCAACCCTGTGCACGTGGGGAACGTTTCACATCACAGCATCTCGCTCTTCCTTCTGCACCAGAGTGGGTTTCTAAGCTGTCCTTTCCTTGCCTCTCTCCACTCAGGCACTGCCCACCATGCCTGCTGCTGGCACTGCAGAGCACACTTTGAGGCAGAACCCCATAAGCTGCCTCCCTCTGATACTCTCCAGCCCTAAACCGCCACTCCGCTGCTTCAAACCAAGTTGCTGAGCACAGCTGGATGCTCCCAGCACAGCTGGATGTTTCCAGTGCATCCCCATGCCCCACCATGGGAGCACATGAGGACACGGTCCAGCAAGACTCCAGGGAAGCGCTGAATTTAGGGAGGGAAGTAAACTAAGCACAACATGATCACTCTGTATGAAATGAGGCGGAAGGAATGGAGCCCTGGCGATGACATCTCAAGACGTGTAAACAGCTGCTAACGCTTATCACTTGGGACACCCAGTAACTCACTCAGCGTTGACGGTGGCAGAGCTGTTGAGGGAAGTGTTGGGGCTGGGGTAACACAGAGTTCACAGACAGAGCTGTTCAACAGTTGCAGAACTGTGCATAGGAAGTCAGGACACATCAATCTGAGTGTTCCTACCCCAGGGAAAGTCCTTCTGGGAGGCCACTGGGGTCTGTCACAGTGGTATCTGAGGTGCAGTGCAGAGGAACATCTGCACACAGCGGCACTGCAGCACCACAGCCACAAATGGAATGGGCAGACTGGTCCCAGGGGGTGACTCGCCAATTTTCTCTTTGCTATCTACCCCGTGGCTAGCTCCGAATGTTATCAATAACTGCTGTGCAAAGCTGAACTAAAAACAAAGGAAAATAAACCCAGCACAAGCAAGCTGATGCTCCAGGGGAAAACCAGTCCCTTCCTCCTTCCAAGCCATCAGCAATCATGGACTCATTCAGGTTGGAAAAGATCCTTGAGATGATCATCAATCCAACCATTAACACTACTCTGCCAAGTTCAATGCTGCTGAGCTTTCAGCTGAAATCTGCCTGTGGGGACTGATGTTAAAAGCTTCCAGCTCAAGAAAGTCCCCAGCCAGCACAGGGCTTGGCCCAGCAGCACCCCAGAAGCATAAACTGACCATAACTGAGCTCTCAAGTTCCAGCCCCCAGGCTCAGAGCAAGCACCTGGATGGGCTGCATCCCAACCCACAGGTAGCAAAACTCTCAGGAGGAGGATTGGGAAGCAAACACCATCAGCATGGCTCTTGTCCTGGGGCCAGTGCAAGCCAAGGGTTCACAGCAGCTGGCACCGCAGCTGTGCCCACAGCCAAGAAACCAAAGTCATTTAGGTAGAGAAGCACAGACCCGTGCCCAGGCTGAAGGGTGGTTTAAAGCCTTCAGTGCCAGGGAGAAGTTTGCCCTGATGGCTCAGGGTAGCCTGAAATGGCAAGCTAGGACATGAACCATCCACCCGCTCCTCCCAAGTTCAGTGCCAACCAGGGAGCTGAGTCACCCTGGCAGGTGACACAGGACAAGGCAGCCCCACACAGAGTTCATGTCCACCTGAGCTCACACCCAAAGAGCAACCACCTCCCCTCCTTATTCTCCCTTCACCATGCTGGCACATCCTGCAGTCCCTCCCAGGTGCCCAAGCCCACCCCACACTTGTTCTCCCCAAAGATCCCCAACATTCAGCCATCCCAGCTGGTACTGGGCTCTGCTGAGCTCTGCGGAGGAAACCTGCGCTTCCTAACAAGCATGTTAACACAACACACAAACCCCTGCAGCTCTCAGATTCCTCAGGAGCCCCAGAGGAGTACAGGAAACTCTTCTTAATTACAACATGCGTGGTAAATGAGGACACAGCGGAAAGCAGAGCATAAAAATGCCCGAGCAAAGCTGTGGATGCATGGCCACCGCTCCGGTTTGGGTGTAAAGGGTGGCACCACATCCAAGGGCTCTGTAATCCCCAGAGTGGCCACCAAGATGCTTATCAGAGGGGCTTCAGTTTGAAGCTGCGGCTGCAGACAGATGTGTGATGCTGCAGACGCAGCAGCCCCCAGTACTGAGTTTTAACTAAATTCTGATGAGCCAGTTGCTATTTCTATAACAGACAGAGCCCTCGAAAAGTCCTCACCTCTACTCTGCTCTGGACCTGCATCTGCAATATTGAGTCCTGTTCTGTGTCCCTCGGTACAAGAAGGATGGGGAACTGCTGGAAGGAGCCCAGCACAGAGCCACAGGGATGATGGAGGGAGGAAGGGGAGCATCTCCCTGATGAGGAAAGGCTGAGGGAGCTGGGGCTTTTCAGCTAGAGAAGAAGAGACTGGGGGGTGACCCCGTGAATGGTGAGTGTCAGGAGGA
>VZRI01007878.1:0-20629 GCA_013397515.1 Upupa epops | reverse complement strand
AGGGATTGGGTATCAGGGAGTCGGGGTAAGTNGGATAGATTGCAAGGTAAAGATCAGAAGTGATAGTGCCCCTGTACTCTAACATTGGGGTGCTTAAGTGAGTTGAGAAGACAACGAAGCCAAAGAAGCAATTCCCCCCCAAGGGGTTCTGAGCAGGGATTGGGTATCAGGGAGTCGGGGTAAGTCTTTCTTGAGCATAGGGAGGGGGAGATGTTGGATAGTGCGCATGCAGGCTTGCGGGATGTGACGCGATAGGTTCTCTATTCTGCTACATCTGTGGGAAAAAGGGGGCGTACACATGTGCCAGGGTATGTAAGTCTATGCCACGTGATAATAAACGCCATTTTGCTGTCATCACATTGATGTGCACCTCTGTGAAATGGTCAAGCTCAAGGTCTCCCAAAGGAAAACGAACAGATCATGTAATGTTCACTGCAACATTATAGTCAACCAATAATTGATTCAGCGCTCCTTTCCACCCTGCCTTCCACAAGGTATACTGTGTCCATGAAAGCAGCATAGTCGCAAGGTATTTAAGATCATAAGGGATGACAGTATGAGCATCTAGAGTGGCCCTTAATAAGTTGGTGAAAAGCAGAGAGCCTCTTCCATGTTGTTTAGCTGCCATCCAGAGTTCTTTAACCTCTGCATATGCAAGCAGCTCGTGGTGGGGTTGCATGTTATTTCTCCCATACCTCACAGGTGCAATCACAGATTTGCCAGTGACCTCTAAGTCCCCCTCCTTTAACGCTTTTTTGTGGATTGCATGCCAAGCCCCATGGGGATCAGGAGCATAGAGATCAGAGATATCAGAAGGCAAGCTAGGAGGGTCTGAGTCGCCATCGCCTTTTGAAAGAAAAAGGCATGAGTTTGGATGTTTGGATGCTTCCGGTGTAAAGGCTTACATGGAGCAGGCAGAGCCATAACAGGCAGGCACATACCTCTCTCTTCTGAGGGACTGTTACACCGGGGTGAGTCTGCAGTAGAGGAAGCCACTTCTGAGCTGTCTTTGTTAGCTTTTGTTTGTGACTGCAAAGTTTCCATGATAGCACGGAAGGAGGGGAGTAAGCACAGATCCCCGGGGTCGCATCTAGTAGTAAGATCATATAACGTGACACTGACCACATCCCAAACCAGAGCAGAGAAAATAGTAGCTGGTGTGACATCGGGAAATTTAACTGAGACCCACTTCAGCATGACTTCGAGTTCTTGTTTCGGAAGTGAACGACTGTGCCTTTCTACAAGTGCACACATGCAATCATATACACCTCCCTGTTTGTTGGACATTTCCTCTCCCATGTTCTCCCAGGCTCACCTGTAGTCTAGTTGCTGCAGAGATTAGTAGGGCCCAATCTGGCTTTGTGTAGACACTGTATGGGCTACTAAAGGGGTTTGTATGGGCTATCAAAGGGCTTTGCATGACTTTGTATGGGCTACCAATGGGCTTAGTCTTGGCTACCAATGTGCTTTTTATGTGCTTTATATCTGCTATAAATGGGTTTTGTATGAGCTACCAATTGGCTTCCT
Organism: Upupa epops; assembly: GCA_013397515.1. Taxonomy (NCBI): domain Eukaryota; kingdom Metazoa; phylum Chordata; class Aves; order Bucerotiformes; family Upupidae; genus Upupa; species Upupa epops. Next base: position 19,102 of record VZRI01007878.1, on the reverse strand, counting down.
ATGGGCTACCAATGAGTTTTGTATGCACACTGTATAGGCTACCAAAGGGCTTTGTATGGCTTATCAATAGGCTTTGAATGGGCTTTTTATTGGCTACCAATGGACTTTTTATGGACTACCAAAGGTCTTTATATGGCATGCCAATAGGCTTTGCATGGGCTTTGTATGGCCTACCAAAAGGCTTTGTACGGACTTTGTATGGGCTATCAGAGAGATCCTACAGAGGATCCTTTAGCTCACTAGTGCTGCACAGCCCAGTCTGTATAAGGTGGGCTCTAGTGAAGTTGCTGCATTTCCAAGCATTCTAAACTAATAGGAAAATCTGTGTGTTGGAGAATGGCTTCAGGAGAAAGGACATGACATAGTTGAACTGGTACCAAGAGCATGAGTCTCAGAAGGCCTTGCAAGAGAGCCTGAGAACCAAGGACACCGTGCTAATGAAGCTAAATGCTGACAAGATCCTTTTGTAGTAGTACTGACCAGGTCCCTTGTTGTAGTAGCAATATGTAGCAAACGGGAATCGTGTCACTAAGGCTGTAACTGCAGTGTTTATATAAACAGAAGATAACTTAGGGTTGCTAGGGAAGATGTAACCTAACCAATCATGAGCTTGGCTTTTGCAATATGTATGAACCTTATTAAGAACTGTACAAAAGAGCTAGTAGTTTGTAATAAAGTTGGATCTGCTTGATCACATCGGTTGTTGTGCAGACCCTTCTTGCGGCATCTGTGTTCCTCTCAGGGCAGCAAGATGTTCCCACTGTGTGGCTCTCAAGCCATGTGTGTGTATGGTTGTGAGTCTGATTGCCTGTGCTTGGCTCTGTCTGTGACTGTGCAAGTGCTTGGGCCCTGGAACTGGGTGATCAGGAAGGTGGTGGCATCACCATCCCCGGAGGGGTTTAAAAAATTAGTAGATAGAGAATTTGAGGGCATGACCTAGGAGTTAGGGAGATGTCGGGATGAGGGTTGGACTTAATGATCTTGGAGGTCCTTTACAGCCATAATCATTCTATGATTCTATAAGTGGTGGGAGTTGTAGATCTTGTTTTCTACTCACTGTAGTCTGAAAGGAGGCTTCTCCTTGTTGGTCTGCAGACTTATTTTCACCTTCTCTGACCTTCCCAGTTATCAGGAACTGGGTGTAACATTCAGATTCAGGAAATCTGTTTTTTAATTTCACTGATCTGACTCCAAATTTGTTTTCTTGTTTTTCTACCTGACTATTAAGGCAGAGAAAATAATGCTGTACAGGCAATGAGCACAATGATCACACTAAGGATTTTAGAGCACTGGTGGCATCAGAGCTCTCTACAGACCATTATGAAACAATTCACTGCTGCTTCTAAAGGATTTTTGTACTTACCTATCTGTAAAAATTGACTCCTGGTAGCAGTTAAGGATAATTATTTAAATAGCAGAGCATTGGGCTTGGATCAGCAGCAAGACTATTCAATTCATTATCAAATTATTCCACCAAGGTTACTTTACAGAATCAGAGTGAAGAGATGTGTCTTCTTATTTCACCATGTAGGAAATAAGACACTTTTTCTCACTAACAGACTTCTGTGAAGTATTAGCCCTGGAAATTGTGGGGTCATTCAATGCTGTTTGGAAGTTAAACAATGGGGCTGGAGGGAAACAAACAGAAAAGAAAAACACACCTGAAACTTTGGTTTCTAAACTCATTGCTATTTCTGACTCCGGAATTTCAGTGTCCAGGTGTGCTAAAATGTAGTTGTCTTGCAAAAAGGATGATTTTCCAGATGGTTTTCTTGGGAAAGTTGCAAAGAGAGCCTGCCTGCATTTCCCCCATTACTCTATTGGGTTTGAGAAAACCACCTGTGTTTTGCAGTTAAAAACAAATAAACATTTTAAGGAACAGTAAGGAACTGTGTTGTGGTTTTTTTTTTTTTTCCATGGCTATAGATGTGAACTACAGGAGTATTGATTTTTGTGGACAATACTGAGATATGGGTGTTCTTTCATTACCACAAATAATCAACGGCCAATAAAGAAACAGTTTGCATCCTGATAGAAGTGTATGCTGTGGCTTCAGAAATAGATTAAATCATTAAAGACAAAATTCTGTCACAGATGGATGAAGCCAGGCTTCGCAAAACCAAAGATAATGTGTGGTTTTGGAAGATTCTAGGTGCAGCATCTTGGTGACCCTGCTGGACCTTTCTTTGCTGAAAGAGGGTCAGACTTTCCTCCAAAGAAGGAGGAATGCCACTCATATCTGCTGAATACCTGACTTCTCCCAAGACACCTCTGACAGGACAAGAGGAAATGACCGCAACTTGTGCCAGAAAAGGGTTAAATTGGACATCAGGACAAATGTCTTTCCTGACAGAGTGGTCAGGGGTTGGAACAGGCTTCCCAGGGATGGGGTGGAGTCTCCATCCCTGGAGTAGTTCAAAGACATGTAGATGTGGCCCTGGGGAACAGGGTTTAGTGGGCATGGTTGACATTAGGTTGATGGTTGGACTGGATGATCTTGGAGGTCTCTCCCAACATTAATGATTCTATAATACTAATTTGATTAGCTATTGAGTTTTACACCCAGAAGTTTAGTTCTTAATGGCTACACAACTCATGTTTTTACATGTGGATCAATATCTCATCTTGGTTGTTTCCTGTTATCAGTATTAATCTTAATTATACTGTAATTACTGGAGTTATAAATCATGAAGTGCATTTTTGACCAGCTGAAAATACTTTAATGTGTCAGCATGTTAAAATACAAGAAAAATATCTTACTAGCTTTGACATTTCTAAAAAGAACATGAATAACTCAAGTGTGTAGTTGGAGGGACTGGGATAGGCTCTTGCAGTCCATCCCTGTTCTCAGTACTATGATGTGTTTTTATCAAATGACAGGAGCTCTTAAAATTAACTTGATTACTATATGGAATACTCAGGTTGGACACTCACTCCCTATAAATCCTTCATGCACTGCTGCACATTCCAACAAGATGTGAGATCCAGAATGTGCCCATCCAAGCATGACCTATGGTTTGGCAATTTTCTCAGGAAAGAGAAAGAGAGATGGAGACAAAATCCCTTCCTGAGGGAAGGGCTAGACAAGAATGCTGCTCCCCTGAATGCTCTCACCCTAGGCAATAATGCAAACTGTAGGTAATGTTGCCTTGTCTGTATTTTCCACCACTGTGGAGATAAGTAAACCTGGCAAACCAGGTTCTCTTGTAATGCTGTGTGTCCTTCCGCCTACCCTTCAAGTTGCTAAAGGCTTGAGGTCTGAATCTTCTCAGATCATCAATAAATGTGAAAGACTTTTTTGCAAGCACTTCAGAAACTCTACAGAACCAAGTGAAGGTACCTGAAAAATCAAAGGGTCTGTGTGTAGTATGTGCCCTAAAGTGTCTCCTTCCTGGCTGAAGCAGACTCCACAGGAACTGACCCCTAATTCCTTTCTGCATTAATAATCTTGGAATATGAAAAGCTACAGTACTTGGAGTACACAAATCCTAATCTCGGCAGTCTCTTCCAAACTTTACGATTCTGTGATTCTATAGGGTTTGATAGGACAAGAGGAAATGGCCTCAACTTGTGCCATTTGATTGATGCTGCTATCTGACAACCCATACCTCAGCTTCCTTGTCTGAAAGGAAGTCAAGTACAGGAGCAATGAGACTCATAGCTCCCCAAAATTCGGAGGAGCAATTAATGGACCATTCCCCATCCTTGGATTCATGTCAAAAGACAACATTTACTTTGAGAAAGCTGTTTGGAAAGGGTTAGGAAAGCCAGTAGGAACAACTGACACATCCCTAGTGGGCTGTCTCCCTCCAAACACGGGGGCTCAGATGCCTCTGTTTGCTTGGTGGAGACCCCAGCTTGGCTGCTCTTTGAACCCTGCAGTCTTCAGTACCGTGGTATTTCATTGGGACCCAGTAAACCAAGGAGGCATGTGGGGTGGGTGGGGAGTGGGTGTGGTAGAACAAAGCCCTGTACATCATGCAGACATTCAGGTTTCAGAGATAAACCCTAACATTTGCAACTGCTGCCCACTTCCCATCCTACGATGTCTCAGCCAGAACTCATACAAAACTTCCCTCTTTCCCACTGACACAGCAAAGAAATGTCAGAAGTGGTTTAAGAGTATATCTTTAGCCCTGAAATAAGTGTTTGTGCTCAAGCTAAGTGGGGAGAGGGCAGTGGAAAGAGGAGGGTTGAGAAGCATTCGGAGTTACTCACACTGTATTTGCAGAAATAAATAGCCTTTTATAGGGCTATTAATTTCCAAGTTTGTTGTTGAAAGTGGCATTCAGCTGCAGAAATCCTTAAATATCATTTTAAGAGAGCAACAATTCCTCTGTCTGCCCTGAGTGGTGAAAATTCAGAGCTTCAGCTCTGATTCCTTGTGCCACTGCTCCAGCCCTGACCCTCTCTGTGTAAAACTTTGTGGTTAAGAAGCCATGTGACTGCAACAAACCCTTCACTGATCCGCCCCTTCAGATAGGATCATGACAACCATCATCCCCTGCAAATCCACAGAGAAACTTCCCCAGCCCTAAGCAATGGCTTAGCAGTGGTGTTTATGGCCACAAGGGATTCAAGACATGACAAGGTCTGTAAGATTAGCTGTTGAGACACCCAAGAACTTCCCCTACAGCTATTGATTCCTGCTAGATCTATCAGCCAAGGTAATGATGATGGCATCCTCCCTACAGTTTTTCCTCACAGTGCTGAAGAAAGAGAAAACACGAAAGCATTCCTTCTCCATCATACCGTTGCTTACATTTTTTATATCTGATGCTTGAAGTAGGGACATAAAAGAGATATGGGACAGATATCCTATAGATATGGGGCAGAAATTCTATTCCTGTGCAAGTAACAGCAAACTGATTAATTGGAATTCACAAAGATTCTATCCACAACATCAAGTAGGATCAAGTCACAGAACGAGCAAAATGTTTAGAGATAGCAGAACACTAAGGTTAAAGCTTAAGTGCTGCATGGTAAGGTCAGTTCCTCTTACCAAAATTCTAATGCATAAAACTGATCCCAGATTTTCTGAAGATTTGTAGATGAGGAACAGCCACACCAACAGCAGTAACTGACATGCTTCCCAGCAACTACTGTTGTCATCAAAACTCATGAAACTTGCATCTATCACCTCTATCAACCCACTGGTTGGGTCTCTGAGACCACTTTTGGTCTGACCTATTGATTTCCCCCTACAAAATGGCAAAGAACATAAGTGTTGACTAGCTAATTTCTTCTGAGATACCAGCACAAGCACTAACATTTACTTCCTAGAAACTGTCATTTTCACAGCAACTAGACCATGGAAGTTTGCTTGCATCATCAGTTTCCTACAGACGAAACATCAAAAAACTCTTACAAAAAAAACCAAAAAGACAAATTAAAATAGAGAGAGGTAAGTGGGTAAGTGCAATGTAACAATTGTACTGGTTTCCTCAGGTACAAGGGCTGCTAAATTCTTGATTATCCATTTCCTGAACTCTGCTTGTTCATGAGTTATTGTATGCACTGCTCTTGGAGGAGAGCAAATGTGATGATCACAGAATCACAGAAGGTACTGGTTTGAAGGAACCTCCAAAAGCCATCTAGTCCACCCCCAGCTACAACGAGCAGGGCCATCTCTCACTAGAGCAGATCACCCAGAGTCCCATCCAGCCTGACCCTGAATGGCTCCAGGGTTGGGGCCTTTACCACAATTCTGGGCAGCCTGTTCTAGGGATCCCACACCCTCAGATTCAAGAGGTTTTTCCTCCTGCTCAGCATCAACCTGCCCTCTTCCAGCTTCAAACCATGACCCCTCATTCTATTATTCCCTGTCCTTGTGTACAGTCTTCCCCAGCATTCTGACAGGGCCAGAATCAGTTTTCTTTTGAAGTCTGTTTATCTGTTGTCTTGCATTTCTTAGTGGGCATCAGCTTGATTTTAAACCTCTGTGACCTTCAAAAAGTCCAGTAATGGACATGTGAAACATATTGAAAGGAGATTTTACTCAAAACTTCCCATAGATAGGCAGACCCAGTTGGCAAACTGCATCCCTCACAGTTACACAAATTCCTTCCCCCCACACATGTGGAAAGAAACAAACGGAACAAAGGAATGAAATGAAATGAATCACCACAAATTAACCCAATGTATTACTGATAAAAACCTGTACCTGTTTCTATTTCCTTAGTTTTGTGAAGCAGCTTGATCCTAAATGACAAATAGTACTCACCTATTGAAAGAGAAGAAGATAAAAAAAACAAGAAATTCACATCAGACCAGCAGAAGCTTTAAAATGGAACTTCTTCTCAGTCTGCTATCTGCTTAGCTGGAGAAGAACAGTGATAATGTGCACATGCAGGTTTCTTCAGGGGCTTTGCCATGCAAGGTTACACAGGACACAACATGAGCTTCTGATGGCTCCTTCAAGCATTGACTCAGAGAACAGACACAAACTCTCCCATCCACAGCAAAGCCAGCTCAATTGCAGAAAGGACACGGTGAAGGGGAGCACAGCAGCCAGCACAGGGTTCAATGCCATGCACCAGGGGCCCCACAGCCACTATTTACAGCTCCTTTGGGCTGCCAGCAACAGCTGCAGTGCACTGGAGCAAACAGCCAGGGCAAGCTATGAGCTGTAACTTGGGGGTGTGTAATGTGAGGGTATGTAATGTTGACCATAGCAGCTGACACAGTTGATTAGGTGCTGTACGAGCTCAATCACGAAGGGAATGCATCGCTTTACATGGCTCTGCAGGCCTGACACCTTCTTTTCCACTGGCTTGAATCAGCATCATCTCTGCTGGCCCTGCCAGTCCGTTGTGCAGCAGGAAAATCTGGACATGCTTCCCACTGGTCCTAAATGTCTTTCCCTTCATGGTAAGGGACTCACAGGAACCACCACAGCACTGAACAGCCTGAGATAATCACAGCATAGGGATTCTAAAGCTGCTCTGGCTCAGTGAGCTGTCAGTGGAGATGCAGAAGCGGAACCAGGATGCAGAACACACCAAGGTATGGCTGGAACTCACCACAGTTAACTGTTCAGTCTTCCTTTGGCCTTATTGGACTTCCAACCTTTACCCTGGCCCAACTTCTCACCACCTTGGGGCCTCCCTCTCCCAGCCTCATCTTGAGTCCAACCTCTACCCTGGCCCAGCTTTCCCCTTCCCTGGGCTTCCCACCCCGGAGTCTACTCATGTCTGGCCTCTACCCTGGCCAAGATTCTCAATCCCCTCGGCTTCTCACCCCTATGACCACTTGTCTCCAGCCTCCAATTTGTACAGCCTCCATCCGCAGACTCCTCCTGAGTCTTTCCTCCACTATGCCCACCACAGGGGCCCCACCCCCAGACTTTATTCCAGCCCCTTCCTTGGCTCAGCCTCCCACTCCGTCTCATCTTGAGTCCAGCCTCTACCCTGGCCCAGCCTCCCATCCTCATCCTATGCTTGAATGCTTGAGTTGTTTTTCATTTCCTACTCTCAAAGGACATGGGTATCCTTTGATTTTCTCTCTCTCTCATTATTGTTTCTCACTTTCCTACATTTGGAAAAAAGCTCTGAGAATCCAAGGTAAAAAAGGTTGATTTTTAAAGTAGATTGGAAACATCTCCAGTATTTTCCATAGTACAGAACACTCAGAAGAGTTAGTAAACATAATATGCAGAGGATTTTCTCTTACAGTTCTTCTGGAGATTCAATGCTACCGATGATAAGAATGAAAGTAGCATCTCCAGCTGATCTGTGCTGGTGGCCAAGCAATATATTAGAACTAATTTCCTCAATTTGGGGATTAAATTGTAGATGTCTTCCTATGGTCATGGCACTGGAGTCAAGAAAGATAGGAGAGAGTTTATTCAGAGAGCTTTATTTTTCTAGTAAGATTCCAAGAGATTATTTTTCTTCTAAATGTAACAAAAACAAATAACCCCGCATTTCTTCTCAAATTTTCATTACAGAAAAGGATTGAAAATGACATTGGCTCTTTCCACAGCCCTTAAAGACATCACAGGAGAAGACCACAGAATAACAGAATCATTGAGGCTGAAAAAGACCTCTGAGATCATCATGTTCAGCCTAGTTCCTAACATCACCACATTAGCTAGACCATGACACTAAGGGCCACAGACAGTTGATCCTTCAGTACCTTCAGGGATGGCAACTCCACTGCTGCCTTGAGCAGTCCATTGCAGTGTCTGATCACCCTTTCTGTGAGGAAGGGCTTCCTAACATCCAACCTAACCCTCCCCTGGCAGCTTCAGGCCCTGCTCTCTTGTTCTGGTGCTAGTTGCGTGGGAGAAGAGCCCGACCCCCACCTGTCTATAACTTCCCTTTAAGTAGATGGCTCCCCTTTGCTATTCTACATTACTGAGTTGATACTTAATTGAATTGCTGCAGTGCAGAAGGATATTACTACAGTGTTTTCTGCTTTTTTAAGTGGAAATAAATGGTGGAAATCACTGGCTTCCAAAAAGTGTAGATAGAAGATGCTGCATTACATCAAGTGTATACAGCCTTCATCCCTTAGGACACACCTGACTTCTCTCTATGGTTGGAAATGCCCCAAACAACTTGATGTTCAGATACAATGATGAAAATGGCCATCGAGAAGAGTCATATGAGTCCTTCATACCCCAGCTCTGACCGATTCGCACACATATTCCAGTAAAATCTCAATCACAGAGACTCTGAGCAGGCGGAAGGGCTGTGAGCTATCATTTCCACTGCCCTGGGTGGACAACAGCATTTCTCATGTGGGGCTGGTTCACAAAGAGCAGAGTTTTTTTTTCCATGATGTTTCAGTGACTGACACTAGTCTGGATCTTCAATCCCTTCACAGAGCAACAAGTACCTTAGGGCAACCAGTTAAGGAAACACCAGAAACACCATCACTACTAGCCCACTGGAAATGGTAGGAGCAGAGAGATGGGATAGGGAAGAAAGGCAAACACCAGCACTTCTGTCATCCCACTGCAGTCTGTGTGCGCAAGGGGCCCTTGCATTGCTCTATACCTCCTTTGTATCCACATCACAGGGACACTGAGTAAATCCCCCTGCCTCATCCTTCTCCCTGCCCCACTCCTCCAGCAGGAACCTGATCTTCCCTTCCTGTTTCCCTGTTACTTTACCCCACTCTTCCAACTCTCTGTGCCAGGATGCTACAGTCCTTATTATTCTGTCCTTCCCAGTTAAATTCAACTTCCTCATGCAAAGATCTTTATGATAATGAACTGGGTTTTATATGAAGCGGTAGAGCCTTGTAGCTCATTTACTCTAGGAAGACTCAATCCCCACCTATGCTGGACATGAGACTAAAAAACCCATGTGCTCCTTGTTCTACAGACCCAGTTCTGATCAGTCACCATACCTTTGCCTTTGCAATAACTACATGTTCTGCCCAAAATCAGTTCATAGGCAGGTGAGCTCAAGACTTTTCAAGAGCTTGGAACTGAAACAAAAACAACTTCCCAGTTCAATGGTATTTATTCTGTCTGAGAGGCTCAAGCTCTCCACATCTCAGTCACAGTAAAAACTGTTTCACATCTCCCACCACAAACACTTAGTTTTTAGAGCCTTCCCAGGAAGACCCCATTCCCAGAGATCTAAGGGAAGGGGTTTATTTGCTCTACAATGAATATTGTCCCCCAGCAAAGAGCTGAATTGACACCTCCAGGAAACCTCTGTGGAACTGCAGGTTATCCCTTGCATTTCAGCATCCTGTAGTATGTCAGCAGGTTCTGTGACAGACTTGAAAATTCTGTAATCTTGATTGTATGTTCTTCTTAAAATTACCCAAGAATTCGAGGAGATCTGTGTACGGATACTTAAAAAAAAATAGTAATCTTGTGTGTCGCATTTGTCCAGGTCATGGGTAGTTATCGTCAGTTGAAGACTCTGAGAGCCTTGTCTTAAATTCCTGTATTTGATTTCATCAAGAAGTTAGCTGAGAGAGTTGGGGTTGTGCAGCCTAAAAAGGAGAAGTCTCCAGAGAGACCTTATAGAGACCTTCCAGTGCCTTGAAAGGGCCCTGTCAGAATGATGGGTAAGACTGTTCCCAAGGGCAGGGAACAATAGGATGAGAGGTCATAGTGTGAAGTTGGAAAAGGGAAGATTGAAGCTGGACAGCAGGAAAATGTTCTTGAATCTGAGGGCAGGGGATCTCTGGAACAGGTTGCCCAGAGAGGTGACAGAGGCCCCATCCCTGGACCCCTTCCAGGTCAGGCTGGGTTGGGCTCTAACAATCTATTCTAGTGAGAGATGGTCCTGCATGTTGTAGGGAGGTTGGACTAGATGACATTTGGAGGTCCTTTCCAACCCATTCTGTCAATCCAACACATTCTGTCATTCTATGATAAGAGAGGTCAGTGCTGACCCTCATACTTCTACTTCTCTGTGCACACTCACAGACTTGCTTTGCCCTTCAACTTCAAGAAAACTGTTGAGGGAAAATAATGTCACTCACAAGAATAACAAGCATCTCTTGAAAAGTCTTTTTTTATGTCTTTAAATATGTCTCACATCTACCTAACCTGATCTTATATAATCTTTAGAGCTGTGTGGTTCTGTCACCACTATTAGTTGTAGTCCTTTTTCCATTGAACTGCAAGGGAGACTGTCAAAAACTCAGCCAAACTATAAGTAGAGGTCTGCTTTCCAAAAGGAAAAAACTTGACAAATTTGACACATCAGTGCAGAATGAGCATGGAAATCCCTACCCAAAACGTGTGGGAGGAGACATATATTTAAATGGGATGAGCTGTTTCAGCTGCTAAATCAGTGTAAGGAGCAACTACATGTCTGTGCAGGAGGCAGAGGCAGAGAGGGAGAGGGGAGTGGAGGGATACAGGGAGGGAGGNAGGGGGGGAGGGAGAGAGAGCAATGTGCCTTTCACAGTGCTGGGAGCTTGATGTGAATATTTTATTAGCTCCTCTTTGAATAAGAAAAGGTGTCCAGACCTCCCTCCTCTGCTGCTTTCCTCTCCTTCCATTGAATTATGTTGGTTGGAGTTCGGGGTACAGAAAAGCTTGGAAACAATTGCACATTCCCACTGGGTGGAGAAAAGGAATGAAAAGTTGCACACATCAAAAAAGGTAATTCTGATGTCATTTCTCTGCTGTATTTATCTGGGGAGTGGGGCAAGGAGAGTTGTCTTTTTGCCTGTTGATAAGTTAAATATTTTCACTGCTAAGAAACCATACAGAACTTATTTTGTGTTTAGCATTTCTAACTGTGTGAATGGGCTCAGAAACCTTACAAGATGAAGACAGAGATGAGAATGAAGCCAGTTTAAATTATATATACATCATTAAGTATTTGTTAATACTCTGCATAAACAGCAAGGGTTCAACTCCTGGGTAAAGGATGGTGTGTGTTAGTCACACACCAATAGACATATATTTGTCTATAATAGGCAAGGCAACTTGTTCCCTGGGATTAGAGCAGTTTTGCTCTCTGGATTGTCTCCTTGACGGATAGGAAAATATGTATTCATCCATTAATTAGCACTGCTTGACACTGAGCGAACCAAACCTCCAAGATAGAGTGGGAAATGCTATTATCATTCTTGGATTCTGTGATTCAGTGATATTTATTTTTATGGTCAGAAGTCCTTTGCTAGGTGGATAAATACAGACATATGAACAGTACAGTAACCTAGACACTATCTACCCTTTTGTGCTGAGTGCTTTTTTCCACTGGTGAGGCTCAAAAAATGGATAGCATTGCCTGCCACAGCTGTTTATCCCTCTGCAAGGAGATTAGAGTCTTACTAAGTCTCTTCAAAAAGTGATCTCTCTCAGACTAGTATGAACATGAACCTAATGCCCCAAGCAAACCTGCAGCCCATGTTAAGATTTTGTTCCAAGAGTTTATGGAACAGCATCACAGCCAAAGAAAAAAATGAACTGCAGATTACAGGGGCATCTACTCCTTGAAGTACACTCCTCTGCTTCTAATCGCCACATAAACAAAACAGCAAACTCAAGCAAGCATACACAGAGGAAATGTAGCTTAGGCAGCTTTCAAAATACATTAGACTGAGCATAGCAATGTATACAGCCTGTGCTTTTCTATGCACATCCTGAAGTTAAGAATACTTTGTGTTTAATCACACTCAGGTAATAGCTGTGTTTATCTGTAGTTATCATGTTCTTCAGACGCAATGCAGTTCATCACCTATCAGGGCTGCAAGGCTAGTCTCTTTCAGAAATTGAGCAAAATAACTGCATTACACACAAAAATTGTTTGTGGAATAATAAACTAGCATCTTATTTTAAACTGACTTACTTTGCTTGTGTAGATTTTCTAGTCCTTCGAGTTGCTGTAATTGTTCTTCTGGGATGACAGAAGAGACTTTCTGTCTTTCTGTTATTCAAGAGATAAGAAATATTTTGTTAGAGAAAAGAAACTTGACTGTCCAACCAATTTAATTTAATATTGTTTTGCATTTCTATTTGCAGTGGGAATGTTATGATCATAACTCACTCCTTTATGTAAGACACTTCTTTACCCAGTAGTATTCTTGGAAACAACCTACCACTCATTGGTTGAATCAAATATTTACTAGCTGAATCAGATTTCCTCACACTTGGGATGCCAGAAAGCTATCCCATCTGGATTCTCTTATGTCCAATAAGAACACGATCCTACCAAAGCATTCTCTTCAGTGGAGATAGTTGTTCCCACTTCACCCAGCTAGTAACTGACTTTCACAGAAGTAGTAGGAAATTAATATTTAACTCCTTTTGGCCACACTTGATTAACTGGGCTTTTTCTAGATGGCCTGAGCCACAGTGTAAACACAGAAGCTGGGAAAACAGGGTAATTACTTTGTGTGCAACAATGGAATTATTTCTTATTCCTTGGTTTTATTTATTTATAATATTTCTAAAACAGTAATAATATTTACTATTGCTTTTTATAAAACGTTACCAAAAATAAAACTGAAGCTTATGTGACTGTGGCATCAAAGGCTTGACTGTACTGACTCTGCCTGGAGGGTGTTTAACTTTTTCATTTGCACTTCTGAGCCACAAATAAATCTCTAGATAGGAAACACTGCCCAGCAGTTTTACATGCTAACCCAAGGACAATGCATGTTCAAGGCTCTGATGATCTGATTAAGTCAGTCTTCTGTCAATCCTGACTGAAAAGAACAATAAAACTGGCAGCTCAGCTCACTATCTTTAGCTATGAATATATTTCTCTTTCAGTATCTTGAGGCTAAACACATAGAAAAAAACAATGTTACATGAATTCCCCATAGGAAGGGACCCATGCATGGTGGCCTCTTGCAACAGGTTGGAGAGACATCATCTTTTATGGATAGGTGGTGAAAAGCAATAGAGATTTCCTGACATGCCTGGGGCATGTTCTGACCTCATTACGCTCAGAATCCACCAGCACTCCATCGGCATCTGATGTTTAGACCTCTCATTCTGGACTCCAAAGATGGCAACTGGACAGATGTCTTTCCTAGTGAAAGTCATCCACCTTACAGTGGTGGAAAACAGAAACACTGAAAGCAAAACTAATGCTTGGGTTTGCTTTTGGGGGTTAGTGTGGGTTTTATTTAAGGAGAGGAAACTAATGATTGTGGCATGCGATGTACATAAAGGCAGGGAGGATGCAGCTACAGCAGTCACAGCTCTGCCCTCCTCAGCTTTCTCCTGGGACTATAATTTAAGACCAGAGTCAGAGAGAGAAATAGGAGCTTAACACCCATTTAGAGCACTTCAATTCCTCTTTTGAACTCACCAGGGCACAAGAAGCCTCCTTGTTCCAGCGCTGGCCTGGGGTGCTTGTGCTGGAGCTCAGCTGAGAGCGGGGACAAAGCTACCCCTGTTCTGAGCTTACTGTTACACAAAGCCTATAATTATCTCCCTTCTTATGACCAGCCAGGCAAGATAACAGTTTTTATGCTATGTTTAGAAAACAATGTCTTACTACAAATTTAGGGTCCATTCGTGTGTAAAAGAGTCTCTCTGAGAGCCCTGAAGCAGCTGCCATTATCTTGCATCCTCATTCCTTTATTAGTTGCACATTTCACGCTTGGAGAACTCGAGTGAAAGCTGTGGGGGCAGAACGGCCTCCCCCTGCCACTGAAAAAGCTCAGAAAATCTGTACTCTATTAGTAAATTACACTCAGCCTGTCTGGCTCACAACAGCCCAGGTTGTTCCTGTAGCCCCAGAGACCTGCAGCGCTGTAGAGGAAGGCAGCAGGGCTGACTTTTACTGACCCTTCATAATGTCCTGTGCAAAGCAGGCTGCTGAAAAAGTGGGACGTGAAGAGACTTGCTGCACATAAAACAGCATCATATATTACTGATGAGTCTTTCTTCCAGTGCTGCAGCCCACAAGCAAGTTGGGAACCTACTGAAATAATGGAAACTCCTAAAAAATCTGTGGGGTAGCTGAGCTTGCCGTCTGTGAAGCTGTATCTGACCACCCTTGCATACACTGGGAGGTATCTAGACAGTCACAGAATCTCAGAATGTTAGGGATTGGAAAGGACCTCTGTAAATCTAGTCCAACACTACCCACTCCAAACATACCCCTTCCGCTACAGCAGGTCACACAGGAATGCATCCAGGCGGGGACTCCAGAGGAGATTCCTCAACTTCTCTGGGCAGCCTATTCCAATGCTGTCATCTCCAGCATTAAAACATTTTTCCTTATGTTTGAATTGAACCTCCTCTGTTCCAGTCTGTGCTTGTTGCCTTGTCCTGTTGCTGGGCACCACTGAGAAGACTCTAATTCCCCCCTTCTGATGGCATAGCTATTCTGATGGCATAGCTTAGCTACCCAAGTACTTGCTCTGGGCTTTGCAAACAGTTTGCACCAAACTCTGTGCTAGGGTAGCTGCACATTCAGCAGTGTCTATGAGGGCTGTTCTATCAACCTCTGTGGATGACCTGGCAGCAGAGAAAGGTGCACAGCCTGCTCCTTCACCCAGCATCTCACCTGCCACATTCTCTGAGATGACATCTCTGATCTCCTTTGCAGCAGGATACAGATGGGTTGACTTGGGCTACCTTTGCTATTGAAGCTTGTTTCCTAGCAAATAAGCCCTGGGAAAAAACCAGAAAGTGTTGATCAGGAACAAAATATCCCAGTGCTTCAAAACCTGCAATATGCATCACAAAAATGTATTTTAATTCACTAAAAATACACTGCCTACAGCTTTTGCTTTTCCATTTGAACCAGAGCACCAACAACTGTAGCTCATATCACAAACTGAAGACACATTCGCACCCAGAAGAGTATTTATAACATGCTTCATGCAAATCATCCAGGTTTAAGCAGTTCTTAAACTGTCTGAAAGTCAGTGTCATGACTGAACAGGATTTCCAGCACCCGTTAAGCCCATCCTACCTTTGCTTTATCTCCAGAGCATCAGATGGCATTTAAGAAGTTGGTGGCACACCAAGACCATGATTTGTATCAGTCATACTTAATGACTGTTTCTTTATGTAGGGTATCCCACAGACTCAGATATAAAAAATACTTTTAAGATTAGCTTGTATTTGAAAACTGGTTTTCAGCCTTAAAAAAGAGTTCTATGAATATAACACATTTACAACACAGCACTCAGCTGGCAGCTGGTTTCACAGGACAAAAAGCAAACATTTCTGGGAAAATTCTCAATGCTTTTGTGCAGCTTCATGCAGTACTTTAATGTCCCCACATTCGAGATGAGTGGTGGATTTCCAGCACCTCTAGGCTTGTACTGTGGATATTTTTGCCTCTCCAGAATCACTTTGTTTACAGGGATGTTTGGACACAGCTGCCTCTCTGCCACGCAACTCCCTGCCAGGTTCCTTTGAGGATTCAGAAGACTGTACTTTTTCTTTTCCCAAAATGTGTAGTTTACTGCTGAGCCCATAGAACAAGGATGGCACACAGAGGAAAGCTGGCAGCAGCACTGTGTATCCTTGGCTCTGATCACCTTCAGTAAGTCAAGAATTAGGAAGGGTAGCAGCTTCACGGATCCAAGGATCAGAGCTACCAGCCAGCTGAAGATGATGGTAGCCTATGTTGCTGTCCTTGTTGGGAGTACATTTTGGTGGGATGCTGCTCTCCTTGGTGGTGGTGGGTGGAAGTAACCCCCCCAATTCATGGAGAGTTAGAAGCAGGTATGATTATTACAGCACTGGGCAACACAGGGGATCACTCCACCTAATGTGTGCATTGAAGAGCAAGTTTGTTGTGGTTATATTGGATGTTCTTCCATGGCACAGGGTACTGGCAGGTAAAGGGACCCAAGATAGCTGATTATCATTCGAAGACCACTTCTTTGAAGCACAACACAAGTGCATCCCAACAGGAAAGAAGTCAAGGAAGGGATGTAGAAGACCTTTGTGGTTAAATGGGGAGTTACTGCGCAAACTGAAGAGGAAGAAGAAAGTCTATAGGTCATGGAAGGAGGGGGTGGCCACTTGGGGTGATTATAAGGGTCTGGTGAGAGAATGTAGGGATGCAACTAAGAAAGCCAAGGCCTCCTTGGAATTCAACCCTGCAAGAGAGGTCAAGGCGAACAATAAGGGCTTCCTCAAAAACACTGCAGATAAAACTAAACCTAGAGGCAATGTGGGAACCCTGCTGAATGAGCTGGGTGCCCTGAAGACAGAGGATACAGAGAAAGCACACATACTGGACACCTTATTTGCCTCCAACTATACTTCTAGGAGCTGTTCTGGTATCAAAGCCCAGACGATGAGGCTCCAGAGGAAGTCAAGGTATGAGAGGCATGGGTAGTTCCTAGTTTGCAGGTAGCACAGGAGCTACTCTTAGTTCATCAGCTCTTCTCATTGTGCATCCAACCACTTTAAAAAGCTATGTTGATTTGTTAAAATCAAATGTTGGAAACAGAAAATAACATATTTTCTACAAAGTAGAAGACACATGGCCAGGAATCTTGTGCCAGAAAGCCCGTGGGCACTAGAACAGATTGCCCAAAGCCCCATCAAGCCTGACCTGGAAGGACTCCAGGGATGAGGCCTCTGCTACCTGTCTAGGCAGCCTGTTCCAGGAATCCCCCACCCTCAGATTCAGCAACATTTTCCTCCTGTCCAGTCTAAATCTACCCTTTCCCAGTTTCAAACAATAATCCCTCATACTATTGTTCTAAATGTATCCATTTCTTTGTTGGCAGGGGCAGGCCAGACAAGCATAATTGATGGCTGTCTTGCTGAGAAAGAATAATCATTGCAGTTTATTTAAGCTCTGAGAAAGGTTTGGCATGTGAAAACACTCTGTAGTTTTAAATAAATAACCTTCTTCTGCCTTGCTCTGTAGCAAGTAGAGAGATCATCACTGTTATGTCAACCTCATATTGGTTTAATTTCAGAGCGCTGTATGAACATCAAGTGAGTAGGGCAGGGCTGCTTGGGTGTTTACATTTGGCTGCAAATTGCTAGGTAGAGCATATCTTTATTCTGCATACCTGAATGGAGATGCTTTGGCCTACATTCTCTTGCAAATTTGATATAAACATTTCTTACAACAAATAAAATTTAAAAATAGGAGTGAAATTTAGATAGAATTTAGATCTCTGAATCCACCTAAGTGGTGAGAAACTGTGTTCTGTCTATGGCCTCAGAGGTTAAGGACATGGGTTTTCTACATCACAAAAGCAATTCCTCATCATCAGACTGCAGAGAAGAGATGATTAGGATGTCCCCCGTTTTCTATGATGAAGCAGGACCCCTGTACAACCAGGAATGCCAAGTGTGGGGCTAGAAAGAAAACATGTGAGAAGGGTCCTGACTTTCTGCTTGCCTCTGACTTGGCTCCTGAAAGAAGCATTTCACAGTTGCTACTACTGCCTAAAAAGCAGAGGGAATCCAAGGAGAAGGAAGGTATTAGGGCCCTCCATCCTCTTCCCCATCTGAATGTCCAAACCATAAGGGTGAAGCAGTTTCTGTGGGCATCTACACAGCCCTTGAGATCCTAGATGCACAGTGGTCTAGTCTCAGCAGAAACCTTTGGAAGTCTGTTCCAACCCAGTACATTCTATGATTCTATAAGCAAGCAAAATGCTCAGTGGGGCTCTGAAACTCAGTACTACATTCAGGTATCAGTTTTGAATTCTCAATCCTAGTTTCCTCTGCCCCCAGCTGCCTGGACAAGATCTGGGGTTTGCAAACACAGCAGAGGATCTTCTAAAACATGAAGAAATTTTAAAAATGTACACCATACAGGGAAACTTGTGTTTCTTACTGATGCTTCCCACAACCTGTTCAGGTAATTAATTTCTTCTCTTTGATTTGTTGTTCTAAAATTCTGTCTTTGCAGATGGTGCTGTTACAGACATTAGCTTTATCTTGCTTTAGTTGTAGCAAGTTCTTTGCAACAGCATTTACCTTCTTTACAGCTGAAGGTGAAGCTGAAGGTTTGTGGTGTTTTTTAATTCCTGGGTGATTTTACTCAAAGCGCAAAGTACAGCATCACATGCGAACAAGCTCACCCTTGGAAATTAGCACCTTGTATCTCACCTTTTGTGGCCTGGCCTGGGATACTCAGAGGGCAACCTAAGCCTCTACAATGAAACACAGTTTTCAAAACAGCTTTTCTGGCTCAGCAAAACTCATTACCTACCTCTTTAACCTAAACAGACATTTGGATTAGTGGTTTTTTTTTAATATATACACTTTCTGAGCAGCACACTGCACTGACAATACATCATTCTGTCTACCTGACAAGAAAGGAGGTGAACCTGAATAGAACATGGCAAGTGAGGTTGGTTGAACACTAAAGCAAGTTGCCCAGGAAGACAGTTGAGGCCCCATCCCTTCAGATATTCAAGGTGAAGCTGGACAAGGATCTGGGCAACTTGATTTAGTTGAGGATGACCTTGCTCACTGTAGGAGGTTGGATTATATGTACTGGACAGAGACAGAGAATAGCACTGCAGAGAGGGACCTGGGGGTCTTGGTGGACAACAGGCTCCACATGAGTTATCAGTGTGCAGCAATAGCAAAGAAAACAGGTAGGGTGCTGGGTTGCATTAATGACGGCAGCAGCAGCAGAGATAAAGAAGTTATTGTGTCACTCTATATTGGTCAGACTACACCTTAAGTCTTGAGCACGGTTTTGGTCCCTGCTGTACAAAA
>VZRI01007877.1:56771-68041 GCA_013397515.1 Upupa epops | reverse complement strand
CCCTAATGATTCAATGATTTTGAGTTTTGTCTCCTATTAATTCAGAATTTGAACTCAGCAGTATCTTCTTTAAAGCTGGAAAAGAAATTCCAGGGTGGAAAACACTAGTGTTTACATGACAATATGAAGCTGCCCAACACATTCCATTTTGGATCAGGTCTGCTTGGAATGAAGTGGAGCTCCATGGTTTGTTCTGGCAGAGCCCAGTCTGTCATTTATCTGCTCATTCATCTTCTCTTTGTTTTTCTTCCCTTCCTCCTGGAATCACTAAACAACTAGGGAGGAAAGGAACTAAAAGATTTGCTTACAAAGAGCAATTGCACTTTGATCCCCTTCTGTTTCTTATTTATTGAAACGTCACAGATTTATCCCCTTGCGATACCCATAACAACGAGGGGTTTCCAAACAGAGGAAAAGAGAGTTCAAACTCCTAGAAACAGTGTTCTGGTTACTACAGCACAGCAGACAAAACCAAACCAGCAACAATTTTCTTCTAGTGACAGAATAGGTGGCAGATTAATGATTGTTATTTGAATCTACATTTGAGTTTATTTTGCTTCAGGACATAAGTTAATAGGATATTGATGGCATCTGAACTCGGAACTACGTGTTCTGTAAACAAAGATTGTAGGAAATTCAAAGAGGTCATTTTGCCACCAGATGTCTGTGCCCTCCGAATGTGGATTTGTAGCTTGAAAATAAGAAAGCTTAAAAAAGCCACGTGTGCTGCTGCATGATGTTTACCCATCCCAAAGATAAACCCTCTCATTTATAGAAACTGCCTCGGGATCTACGGTAACCTAACCAGACCTAAACATTTGCACTCGGCCCTTGTGAGGTCTCATCTCCAGTCCTGTGTTCAGTTCTGGGCCACTAATAATAGGAAAGACATGGAGATGCTGGAACAGGTCCAGAGCAGAGCTACCAAGCTCCTGATGGTTTAGAGAACCAGTTGTCTGAGGAGAGGCTGAGGGAGCTGGGCAGGGTTAGTTTGGAGAAGAGGAGGCTGAGGGAGGACCTCACTGCCCTCTACAGCTCCCTGAAGGGAGGTTGTAGAGAGCTGGGTGTTGGCCTCTTCTCCTTGGTCACTGCTGACAGAAGCAGGGGCACTGGTCTGCAGTTGAGGCAGGGGAGGGTTAGATTGGATCTGAGTAAGAGATTCTTTGCAGACAGAGTGGTTGGGCACTGGAAGGGCCTTCCCAGGGAGGTGGTGGGGTCCCCATCCCTGGAGGTGTTGAAGAACCGTGTAGCCATGGTGCTTCCTGCCCTGCTGGAGTGGCAGCAGAGAGGGGGTCAGGTTGTGTTTGTCAGTCTCTCAGGGATTGAGGGGTTTTGTTGGTGTGGGGATGGTTGGACTGGGGGATCTATGAGCTCCTTTCCAACCAGGATTGTTCTGTGATTCAGTTACATTATTGTTATGGCAGATTTTGAGCCATGGATGCAGATACAGTCTACTTTATGAATGCAGATACTGTTTACCTAGACTGGATAACGTGGTCTACCTAGACCCTACAGTGCAGAGCCATTTACACTGTTTCCCATAGCATTCTCCTGGAGAAACCGGATGCCCATGGCTTGGATGCATCACTGGATACTGGCCTCAAGTTGCACCCATAGTCTGCTTTAGACAAGAGAAACTTATTCATTGAAAGGTTCATAGAATCACAGAGTCAAAGGTTCATCAGGCACCAAACAAGCTTCTCAAGAATCAGAACCCTCTCAGGAGATCGGACTAGTCAACTTCATTCCTAAGGACATTCCTAGTCCTTTCAGGATTTCTTGAGGATTTTTCTGTCTCATCTCAACCCTTAAGAAAGAGTCCATGAACCTGACCTCCTCTAAGGGCAATACTAAATGGCAGCAGTGTTTGATTGTAGCAGGAGTTCATCAAAGATCTAAACTCAACACGCAAGCTCAAAATCACTGTGAAAGCCTGAAGGCAACAGAACAAAACATGCAGCAAGTTACCAGCTTGTAGTTCCCAGTCTGTCTGTTGCAATACCTGCACAACTGGAAGACTGGAAGCCCCTTCAACTTCATGTTCCCAAGTACACCCAAACTAGTTACTCACTATTATGTTGAGTACAGGTTAGGGTTGTCAGTGCTTTAGAAATGCTGAGTACCTCAAACAGCAGTCAGAATTTATCCATCCTCCCCGCAGGAGAAGGCACAAAGTCACATGAGAGCTGCTGAACTAATTTGTTTTGCTTTTCCCTTGCCTGTAAAACCTTGGTGGGTACTGACTGCGTGTGTTGCAGTCACCTTCCCCAACACTCTTCTCTGCCTTTTGAAGTATTGCATAATAAACCAAAATTATTTGAATATTTCAAAGATTTAGAGATTTTCTTGGTACTGCTTGTAATTTATTCATGACAACATTGCAGATGTAAAAGACCATTCTAATGGAAGAGAATTAGATGATCTCTCTGGTTTATAGCACTCTGGTACAGAGAGCCACTCTTCCTTACTTTTTAAAAGACACAGCAAACAAATAAAATGTTTTTAAGGTCTTTTTGGTTTAGTTTGGTGCTGCTGGTTTAAAAAACAATAGGACTGAAAACGCTTGAGCAGTTTCATGCCTGGGTATTGGTGTCCCACTGTGGATATACTCCTTCCTTATGTCAAAGACACAAGCAGATTTACCACCAGAGACAGAGAAGAACACCTTTCAGCTAACATTACTTCACATATTATAACAGAGTAACAAAGGAAGAGTAGGTCCCATCTTTGATTATACAGATCCTTCAAAGATTCCAGACTTACGGAAAGAAAAGAACTTGATTTCAATTACTCCCCCAACACTTAGTACTGCTGCTGAAGTTCCTGCTTTCATCAGGTTGAATGAAAACTAAAACTGCTTAGATTTATCAATTTGTTTCTTTAAAAATATCTGTACGTTTGTCTTCTCTTACCTGAAAATTTGAAACAAAACCTAATGTGGTAGTTTAATTTAATTCACAGAATCATTGAGGCTGGAAAAGTCTTCTAAGATCATCCAGCCCAGCCCATGACTGAAACATCACCACATCAGCCAGACCAGGGCACTAAGTGTCACATCCAGTCTGACCTTAAACACCTCCAGGGATGGGGACTCCACCACTGCCCTGGGCAGTCCAGTCCAGGGTTTGAACACCCTTTCCATGAGGAAAGGCTTCCTAACATCCAACCTAACCCTCCCCTGGCAGCTTCAGGCCCTGACCTCTCTCCCCCACCTCACCACAACCTCCTTTCAGAGAATGAAATGAGAGATCATGCTAAAGCTCTACCGATGTGGATAACAACTTTTCTGTAAACCTATTGATTTCAAGACAAATTCATCCCAGATTGCTTTCATCTTCAGATTGACTCTTGCCCAGATCAGAAAGCCAGTCTCATTCAGGGCTTTCTCTATTTCCTTACCTGTTCCATATAAATCCCATGAAATTTCAATGCCAGCAAACATCTTCAGTTTCACTGAGCATGAAGTGATCAAAATGAAGCTTATTTTGATTTATTTTAATTGGTTCTAAGCAGATGCAGCTGTTGAAATCTCCAGAGCAATCCTCTCTTTCTCACATGTTCAGAGTTTAGATCCTGAAGTCACTACATCACTCACTACTTCCTCACTACATTTACTTGGGAGTTGCTGTTCTACCTCAAAACAGATCACTGTAAAGGATTGGTGACATCCATGGGGCAGAGTTTGCATAGAACTCCTGGGATGATTTTGGACTAAATCCACTGAGTTCATGTATTTGTCAGAGTTCGTTAACTCCTGGGGTTATCTTTTCAGCTAACACATTATATTTCTAAGGATGGTGAGCTGACCTTGGCTGCCTACCAGATTCCTACCCAGCTGCTTCCCCTCTTCTCCTCATCAAGAGAAGAGGGGGAGATAATAAGATGAAAATTCTCAGCGGTCAAGGTAAAGGCAGTTCACTAAGGGAAATAAAAGATGTGTGCAGAAGCAAAGCACAAAGAGAAATCTGGGGACTTCTTCATGTCTATAAATAGGTGACGGGTGGGTGTCAGGAGGATGGAGCCAGGTTCCTCTCAAGGGCATCTGGGGATAGGACAGGGTGCCAGCTGGAACACAGGAGGTTCCCTATCAATATCAGAAGGAACTTCTTCCCAGAGGAGAGTACCAGAGCACTGGAACAGGCTGCCCAGAGGGGTTGTGGAGTCTACTTCTCTGGAGACATTCCAGACCTGCCTGGCTGTGTTCCTGTGTGACTTGGTCTAGGTGATGCTGCTGTGACAGGGGGATTGGACTGGATGATCTTTTGAGGTCTCTTCTGATCCCTAAGGATTCTATGACTTCCTCCTATCAGTACGTAGACATCCAGTCATTTCCTTGGGTGGCAAGCACCATAACTGCAAATGCTCTCACCTCCCCCTGCTTTCCCCCACCTTTTGATAGGGGTCACTGCTTTGGTCAGTTTGGTTCAGCTGTCCCAGCTGCATCACCTCCCAGGCTTTCAGAGCACTTATTGATGGTGTCTTGGAGCCCTGATTAGCAACAGTCATAACACCTCTTTGCACAACGCAAAGCAGAGCCTGGGCTCTTCTCCCAGGCAACTAGCAACAGGACGACAGGGCAGGGCCTGAAGCTGCCGGGGGAGGGTTAGGTTGGATGTTAGTAAGCCCTTCCTCATGGAAAGAGTCATCAGAGTCTGGAATGGACTGCCCTGGGAGGTGGTGGAGTCCCTATCCCTGGGGGTGTTAAGTACAGATGGGATGCTTAGTGCAGTGATCTAGCTGATGTGGTGATGTTAGGTCCTGGGCTGTGCTGGATGAGCTCAGAGGGCTTTTCCAGCCTCAATAATTCCCTGATTCCATGAAATGCAAAGAACAGCAGCACCGTGTAGGCTGCTTTGAGGAAAATTAACTCCATCCCAGGCAGACCCAGTTCACCAAGGAATGCTGATGCTCATTATTTACACATTGCATTCAGATACCGGACCCGTGTGAGACATCCTCTGTTCTCTCTGGTTCAAACGAATCGCAAACTAAGGCTATGGATCCAAAAAAGGCTTGAGGGGCTAAATTTGCACAGTAACATTAAGCTCAATTTAATTAGATATATTAATGATCAGGCTTTTGGTAAAAAGCAATGGGGAATGTTTTGCTAATTTATGCCACACAAACAAAATGCCAAAGGTCTTGGAAAGAAATCAGAGAAGAACTTATGAGGGGGGATATGGAAAACATACAAGAGGTATTGGAAAGGGGGAAGAATTAAGAAGAAAAGGAGTTATTTCAGGCTTCCTGGCAGTCATATTCATTTTTGTTTTGTGCATTGTGAATTTAATTAACATAATCCCATATGAAATGCATGGAAGAAAAATATCCTAATGACTGATCTTAAAAGAGAGGAGGGAAGGAATTAAGTTGAACTATATTACAGGAGGTTAAGTAACGCACGTTCAGTGGCTTTTCAGTGAGCTACATAATAAGATTTATATTTAATTAATGCACATTAAGGAACAACCAGCTTCTTGGCATTTCATGCCTGTGTCTATATTTAATGAATCTTCTCTTTCTTTGTATTTTCTCATTGAAAGGATGGAATAAAGTCAAGCATCTGCTACAATTACCTTAAAACGGTCAATTCTGCAGAAGACACTGCACTGCTTGGGGCACTCTTTCAACCACTACTGCATTCAAGATCAGGAGATAGACCTGCCAAATGGCTTCATGCTTCTCTCACTCTGGAATCTAATGTGCAAGAATTATCATTGACTTTGAAATTTAACCCTTTTTTGTATAGCAGACCATTAACACAGCAGTGAAAACATGCTGAGTGCTCTTGGTTTAGCTGCTTAGAACCAACACCGAGGGTTGACAACATTAAAAACCATAAACATAATATTTTATCTGATGCATTAACTGCAAGAGGGATGATAATCACAGAATCATTTAGATTATAGAATCATTAGGGTTCGGAAGGGACGTCAAAAAATCATCCAGTCCAATCCCCCTGCCACAGCAGGATCACCCAGACCAAGTTGCACAGGAGCACAGCCAGGTGGGTCTGAATGTCTCCAGAGAAGGAGACTCCACAACCCCCTTGGGCAGCCTATTCCAGTGCTCTGGTACTCTCCCTGGGAAGAANCCCTCTCCAAGTATTTATGACCTGCTTTCAGGTAGTTGTTGACAGTAAGCAGGTCTCCCCTCAGCCTCCTTTTCTTCAGACTAAATAGCCCCAGCTCCCTCAGCTGCTCCTCATAAGGCTTCTTCTCCAGACTCTTGTACCAACAGATGGTTCTTTACCAAAAGCTAAGCTCTGTATCTGATTCTTCACAAGGAACTAAAGCAACAAGATCTCTTAGCCTTAGAACTCCTATTAAAGTAATGACAGAGAATTTTGATGAAACAATTCCTTTCAGCCTTTGCTGTAGAAGATTTCTTCTCTTGCACAGAGTACAGGACACCCAATTTCATCCAGACGCTGTCAATCACCCATAAAATTCCAGTTAATCTTAGAATCAGAGAAGACAGAATTGGAACTACCACAATCTGATGCTTAAAACTGAGTAGTTTGTGGTAATGTATTCTCCAGCATCATCGCTAGACTAAACACAGGCTGCAAGGAACTGCAGTTACACGAGTAATGAAGTGGAGGATATCAGACGATTGGGAGAACACCCGATGTATAAGGTGGAACAACACTGGAACAGGTTGCCCAGAGAGTTGGTGGAGTCTCCATCCCTCGTGACATTCAATATCAGGCTGCACGAGGCTCTGAGCAGCCCGATCTAGTTGAAGATGTCTCTGCTCACTGAAGAGGGTTGGGACTAGATGACCTTTAAACGTCCCTTCCAACCTAAAATATTCCAAGATTCTCTATATTATTTTTCTAGTGCTTCCACAGGTCATGCACACGGAATCAAGTCACCAGGTGTCACCTTCTAATATTTAAAGTGCACGTATGAACACAGTCGCAGACTATCATCTGAACATTAGCATCTCATTAGCAAAGCTCCATACTCAGCCTCTGCATTACGCGGTTACTCAGTCTTACAAAGCTATTTGGATAGTCACGTATTTCACTGGAGATGGGATCTGGGATCACGTTAATTAATTCATCACCATAAATCACTGGAAGAGAATGTATCTTGTTAGCTTCAGTCACTCAGATACTAATCAGTGGCTCATTAGTTTTAAAAATATCAACCTGGTGGAGCTATCCTTGCTCTCTGCACAGCAGACCGATGAGGTACATTAGAGGAATACTGCCTGGCACGTGGAGAAAATTGCTTTTACCCATTATCCAAGCTACGTGAACAAAATCTTACACGAAAATCAGTGGTAAAGACACTCACTTAGGCAATAAAAATCACTGTAATTGACCTCTGTTCCACCACCAGGAGTGCTCTGGCTGGAGTTGGGTAAAGATACTCAACGACTTTCAGGCTCTTAATTCACAAGGTTTGTCAACATGCAGTGATGGGTTTGGGTGTCACAAGGCTTTCAGTGATACTGCTCCTACTTGTACGTAGCACCTGCTCTGCAGTTCAGAAAGAGCTTCTCACCTGAGTTTAATACAATACTCTTTATGCTCTGTGAACCCAGCCCTTGCAGAAACAGGACTTAGGTGAAAGCAATTATGCCCCATCCCTGGAGCATTCAAGGTCAGGCTGGATGGGGCTCTGGGCAACCCAGTCTGGTGAGTGATGACCCTGCTTGTTGTAGGGGGATTGGACTGGATGACCTTTGGAGGACCCTTCTATGGTTCTACAAGTTCTCCCTGCAGTCACACCCCTTTCTCCAAGTTACATATGGCAAAAAGAAGTGAAAAGAGTCCTCTGTGAACATTATCTCAAATACTAGAAGGATGATACTCCCTGTTATCATAAAATCATTAGGGATGGGAAGGAACCTCAAAAGATCATCTAGTCCAATCCCCCTGCTGTTACACCAGGTACAGAGATACCCTCCCCACGTTTACACAGTTCTTATGGAGATGTTGTGCAAATTATCCTCATCCTATTAGAATCTCTGTGGCATGTTCTGGAAGTTCTGAGCGATAGAAAAAGTAAAAATAAACCTAAATCTATAAAAGATGAGGGAATCAAAGAAAAGCACTGAAAGCAAACGAAACACGAGCTGCTGAGTAGACTTTCAAGGAAATGCAATGCATTGCATTAATTAAGTTCTTTGAGTCAAAAAATGTTTCAGCATGGCAGATAAAAACAGAAAATCAATGCTGTGGCAGAAAGAGAAAGGAGCCATCTGCCTGGTTACTGCTGTGAAATGGGAACTTGGACAGTTACATGGAAAATAAGAGTTTAAGAGTTTTCACCGGAACTTCAGCACCCTGACATGGGTTGTTTCCCTCTGCTCCCGTGGGATTTAGAGGTAGTTTTCAGTACTTTTTTAGAGGGACTAAACAGAACACTGAGGCAGCTCTTTATGCAGGTATCTTCATCAGGCTTTAGATCATGAGCTGCTATTTGCAGGGCAAACATGGGTAATATCAGAGTATTTCACAGTACAGCAAAATCTTCACCCAGTTCCATCTTTGCTAAAAAAAAGATGGGTTGGAATCACGGGAGTCAAAGCAAACCAGTTGGGAGAGGAGAAAACTCAAAAACTACCTATCGTTCCCCTCAAATTTGGGCTGCAGTACCCAAGGAACTGGTTATTCCTTCAAGTAGGAAATCGCAGGATCATTAGGGATTGGAAGGTACTTCGAAAGATCATCCAGTCCAATCCTGCTGTCACAGCAGGATCCCCTAGACCAAGTCACACAGGAACATGATGCCTCACTCATTCCACGTAGAAGAAATAAGACTTGTCCCAAGACAGAACAGGGCTGTTTCTTTAAGGACAAAATGTTTATAGTTAACATTTCTCTCCAAAATAACCTATGACAGCTAAGCACTTTTAAGATTCATAATCATTACTCCATGTCATTAGCTTAGGAACTTCACCATAATTGTGGCATAAATCAGATCAGGACGAGATGTGTAAAATTCTGCCACATCACCTAATTCTAGACCTCTGCATCAGCAGGAATCTGTGTGTGAGACTGTTGTCCAAACTGACTTTATCATCAGAGGAGAGCAAGTGCACTTCTGAAGAGTGATTCATCTGGCCTGTTTTAGATGTCAACCTTGGGAGGAGATGAATCATATTTTGGAAGTGCCTATTTCTTTCCTCTGACTATAAAGGGAGTTCAGATAATTAGCTCCGATGCAGATGTCTCCACTGCAAACGCACAAAGTTTGGAGTGATAAATGTCACCTCGCCTCTGGTAATGACTGGCAGCTCTCCTCTTGAATGGTCCCATTGAAATCGATGGTAAACAGAAGAACAAACACACTCCTGTGCAGACCTTGTACTTCTACAGACTTTACAGGAGCTCTATAAACTTGGATTAAATGGGCCAAGGCTCCAAAAAGGAGGGGGGAAAGAAAACCCTATGTAGAGTTTCAAGGAAACAGAGGGGAAATCATTGTAAGCAAACAAAGAGTTGGATTGCAAGAGGAATTAATGAAGCTTAAGTTCCTGGGGATTTGTGTTTCATGGCTGATTTGTCTTGTAAGTGAATTTTAATAAGATTTCTGTTGAAACTCACTTCTTAGATGTCAGAGATTCTGCAGAGGCAAGGACCGGTATGAGCACCTCAACCAGAGGGAACAGCTCCAATGGGAAGAGTTGTTTGAGTGACACTGGAGCAATCATATAGCAAGGTCACTGAGTGAAAAGTAGATTCTCTAGTGTCTAGCACAGCACATGTGCTCTTCTGTGTGCTTTGGCCGGGTTTTGATGGGATCCTCCTCTTTACCTAGACTCTACTGACATGGAGTGCACAGTGAGTTTGAGCTCTCTCCATCTCTGTTGAGTTTACCCACAGACATTCACCAGAAGCACTGGGTTTAAATCACACCTGTGCTCTCACATAGGAAATCAAGGGGAAATCTCAGGAAACAATTAGTTTAGTCCACTCTTAAATCTTGTTAAAAAATCTAATTACCGAGGACTTCGGTTTTACATCTCATTTGAAAGGGAGCCCCTCCAGACATTTAACAGCCCCTAATGCCACGCTGGGGCCATTAGTTCAGTGCTAACAAAGCCAAGTGCCACCTGCCGCTCTTTAGATGTCTCAGCTCAAAGTCACGAAACGACCTGAGCTGAGATGTTTATCCAGGAAAGCATTTAACTACTCGATAGCACAAAGTCCTGGGAGAAAAAAGCATTTCTCTCAGTATCACTCGGCTCTCAAATTAAACTAGTTTTCAGCCCAACCTCCATCCCTTCTGTTCAGGAGCATTCAGATGCTTCTTTGGGGTTTGGGGTGTGTGGGGTTTAATGTTTACCAGCTATTTTCACAGCCTCTCATTTCTTTAACAGCTAGAGTACAGGAATGGATCTGTTTTGTCATGGTTTATTCAATGTTTCAGAGAAAACAGGCTGAGTGTATTTCTCTTTTCACAGCTCCTTGTTCTCCTGATGCTTACTGAGGGAAATGACATGTGGTAGCTGTGATGGTCTAATTACCTGAGTAAATCCTGGATGAAGCTGTAACACCATGCTGCAGCCCTCTGCCTTTGTCAGACTCTGTGACAGCCTACGTGATAGACTCCAAACCACAGCAAATTTCAATCTAGCTCTGTATCTAGGTAACTTCACTACATGTTCACCAAGGCAGCAGAGCACTTGGACTGAAGGAACAGCTTACAGATTCATGTGCTAAGCAGGCTGCTTCCTCATGATGCACAGAGAGGAAAAGTCTTCTGAACAAGGAAATCCTGCAAAATCAGCAAAGGTTCTGGCACAGCAAACAACTGCTCTTGAGTGAAACCACCACCAACTGTTAGAAACACTGTACGTGCATGTCCTCTTAGAAGGTGGTGTGCAGGGCTGCCTCGTTACAGACTCACTGAGTCATTAAGGTTGGAAGAGACCAGCAAGATCATGCAGTGCAACCACCAATCCACCCTGCCCGCTAAATCCTGTTCCTCAGGGTCACATCTATATGGTTTTTGAACACCTCCATACCCTCCCTGGACAATCTGTTCCAGACCCTGACCGCTCTGTCAGTGAAGACATTGCTCCTGATGTCGTCTAAACCTCCCTGGCACAACCTGAGGTCTCTTGTCCTATCGCTAGTGACTCAGAATCATAGAATCATCAGGGATGGGAAAGGACCTCAAAAGATCATCCAGTCCAATTCCCCCCTCCACAGCAGGATCACCCAGACCAGTTCCAGGAGGGTTTCAAACTTCTTCAGAGAAGACTTCACAAACCCCCTGGGCAGCCCCCTCCAGTGCCCCATCACCCTC
>VZRI01007877.1:29273-45251 GCA_013397515.1 Upupa epops | reverse complement strand
GTTGCTCTAAGCTGGACACTCTCCAGCAGCTCTGTGTCCTTCTGGATACAGAATCCTCCAGATGTAGTCTCACCAGTGCAGAGTAGAGGGGGAGAAGAACCTCCCTTGATCTGCTTGAACTCCCCCTCTGATCCCCCTCAGGATGCTGTTGGCCCTCTTTGCCACAAGAGCGCATTGCTGGCTCAGAGTCATCCTGCTGGCCACTAGGACCCCCAGGTCCCTTTCAGCAACTGACAATGTTTATTAAACAAAGAGAAGAAAAGACTTCAACAAAACCTAACAGGATATTCGTTGTGTCTAATATTAAAACCTGTTTGTAGACACCAGGGTTTGATCTGTACTCAACTACTGGAACGACCCGTGTGACACAGTATGACCCAACACAACCATCAGTCACGTAAAGCAAGATCTCAGCCAGGGGTTGGGCGTCAGCATGAACCCAGAACAGTTCGCAGTGGGTACACTGTAGGAATTAGTACTTGGGACTTTAATACCATGCGCACAGCTGCTCCACACCACTTGGCCTCAGCGCCAGAGAACAGTTCCCAGTGCAGCGATGCTACATGTTCAGTAGTAATTAAACACAGCTGGGAGGTTTTCCTAACCATATTGGATGTAATATTCCAATAATTTCCTGGGTAAAATTCCATGTGGTGCTTGTGTACAGACATCACAGGCTAACCCTCACCTTCTACTTCATCTGTCTGCTGCAGCTGGAGGCTTTAACGGACAATCGAGGAGCTGGTGGAATAGGTGTAATCAACCTTTTTGTAGGTACTAAGGTCAGCAGAATGGCTCTCCCTGAGCTGAGGTGAAGAATGCTTGAGGGCATTAAGAAGGCAGGAGAGAGGAATGAGAATATAATATCCCCTGTGCCCAAAGGCACAGAAGGCAAAGGCTTCGTAAAGCCATATCCTCCCCTTTCTTTATTACCAATAACAGCAAACGCCACTGAAGTCAAGAGTTCACTGAAAAATTTACTTCTTTATTTGTTTAAATAAAAATGGCTAAGAAGTAATACACGTTAGCTTCCTTTTTAAACCAAATATCAGTTTTTAAAGTGTGTGGGGGGGGTTCTTTTTAGCAGAAACCTTCAGCTTCAGCTGCTTTGAAGAAGAGAAAGAAAGAGTATTCCAAAGATGCAAAGAAGTCCCTTTTTTATTTCCTATTTCTACGACTATTCTGTTTTCTATCACTAAAGCAGCGTTGGTACAACTGGAAAATCACTGTTTGTGCAAATAGAGACTCTAATAGGTTAATAATTTTACCACAGTGTAGGACTGAAGTGTCCTTCTTAAGACGGGGGAAACTAGGGCTTGGGTTTTTCCCTTAACCATTGGGGGAAAAGCAGGTAGATCCTTGCTTTAGCTGTGTCCTATGGGACCCATTGCATTCCTGACATGGTTAAGCCATGTTTTTCAAGTGATTGCTTGTCTTGATTAGAGCCTGATTCAGATCTCTAAGAAGCCCCCTGTAGAGATCACCTCTGAAGCTGAATTTGGAAATGAAGCAGAGAGTCTGAAATCACTCTCAGCGGACACAAAATTGGAGAGGGTGGAGGGCGATGGGAAGGAAAGACCTCGTGGATAAACCCTAGACAGGAATGAAACATTTCATCTGAATCAGCTTTCTTAAGTGATTTTATTGCCTGTAATATTTTCTGCTTTTACAATTTATTCTTGACTTGTTATTTACTGAAATGTTCTGCACAGCACACACATAATATTTGGCAGTAAGTTCTTACACCTCACTGAAAAGAATCTAGATTTAAAGCTTCTGGCATTAAAGATAAGCTTCTTTACCTTAGCACCTTGGAGTAATAATCTTCTTCACGGTTATGCCCATCACGATCAGACGCTCTAGAATTGACTAATCCCCCTACGAATCAGCACCCCAGACTGGGCATTCCTTTACATGAACAATACGGGCTGCTTCTTGAATGGCTCTACAAAAGGAGACTCCACAACCTCTCTGGGCAGCCTGTTCCAGTGCTCTCAAAGTCAAGCTTCTCCTCATGATCAGAATGAACTTTCTGTACTCCAGTTTGTGCCTATTACCTGTTGTGCTGTCACTGGGAACCACTGGATCAGGAGACTAGACACTCTACACCTAACACACTGCAGTGAGATCACAGTATCACAGTCTCACAGTAATGATGAGGCTGGAAAAGACCTTAAAGATCATCCAGTCCAACCTAAAACCAACCAAGTAAACCTAACATCTGACATCTAGCTCATGCCACTCAGCACTTCATCCAGCCTAACCTTAAACACCTCCAGAGACGGCGACCCAACCAGCTCCATGGGCAGCCCATTCCAAAACCGGATCACTCTGTCAGTAAAAAACCTCTTCCTAATGTCATCTAAACCTCCTGTGATAGAGCTTAAGATCACACCCCTTCTCTGGAGTGAGGCCACATTTCAATCGAGGATACTGTGGAGCATCACCACCTCTTTAGACAGGCAGGAACGAATCCTGGAGGGTGCCTTCAGCACCTTCTTGCTTGAAAGGCAACAGTCAGCAGCAGTTCAGCAGCCAACCAAACATCCCTTGAAGTGAGAGAAACCATATCCCCCGATTTCCCTGAGTTTTGGATCAATACCAGTCAACAGAAGTGCTGGGTGGGTCAGACCTGCGTGCTGCTTGTGTGCCTGAAGTATCTGTCAGCACCTGCACTGCAGTGATCGTGAGTGATGATTGGAAGGGAGGCCACCGTTTGGGTCAGATTACGGTTTTGTTCAGAGCTTTGTAGTAAAGTTTCCTTCTTCCAGTTTCCTTGTTCGAATTCCTACACTGAATCCTACGAAGCTACGCTCTTGGCACTGTGACTTCACAAACACCATACGCTAATACAGATAAATAAAATCAAGAACAAGCAGTCTGAAAATGAAAAGTAGGTTTTGCTCTTACAATTTGGTTTTGAGTACTGAACAGCAAGGTCGTTTTGTAATGAAGAAAAGGTGCAACCTGAAAAGTCCCACCCCGAGTCCTTGTAGCCCATTTATCTCCAGGCTACTGCTTCACTAATCAAATGATTTGATTTAAAAATACCCATTTTCTCCATTACACGGTGTATGTGATGGTAGATCACCGACCTACCTCTGTGCTATTGAATTGCAGCATAATGCTTCATTTACCTTCGCCAACCCACGCACACACTGAGAATGCTGGCTCAGACCCACTTTATAGCCTTGCCCTTTGTTCGCCAAGCTTTTATCCAGGGAGCAAACCGATCCTACAAACTTTAATTTAGCATTTTCTTTTGGTTGCTGGTGAGACAGAGTCCTTTGAGCAGATAACAATAGTTGAAGGTAACGATATGGGGAGACGGAACTTCCTAGGAAGAATCAAAACGCCTGAGCTGGGTCAATATTTGTTATGTAGAAGCCTTCTTTCCCACATATTTTCCACAATTCCCTTCCGCCCATAGTTGAAGTTGTTATAAAATTAAGATGACCACATATTCCATTCATTTGGAATGTTTGGAGAGAGAACCTTGCAGCTCAGTCTTTTTAAAGCCCAAACCGTCTGTTCTTATTAACTCTCTTTGTAGTAGAAGCGAGGGGTTGAATACTGGCTCTGGTGAAGCAACTGGAGGTCAAAAGGGCCAACTCTCACATCCCCAGGTTTGAACTGAGAGCAACATCAGAACAATGGGATTTGAGAGAAATAATCTATTAAGTGAGCATGACTAAGCACAAAGTGCTCATAAATACCAATTTGTATGCACATCCTACCATGCTCCTGGTTCATTACAGGTACCTAAAGTCCATGTTTTCCTAGAGTATGGCAGTACAATGTCAATGTAATAAATAATATTGTAAGAATTATTAACTCACAGAATCACTGAGGCTGGAAAAGACTTCAAAGATCATCAAGTGCAGCCCACGAGCTAACATCACCACAATCAGCTGACCAAGGCATGAAGGGCCATGTCCAGTCTGTTCTGAAACACCTCTGGTGATGGGGACTCCACCACCTCCCTGGGCAGTCTGTTCCAGTGACTAAGCACCCTTTCCATAAGAAAAGGCTTCCTAACCCTCCCCTGGCTGCTTCATCCTCCTGACACCCCCCCCTCATCTACTTATAGATATGAATGAGTCCCCTCCTCAGCCCCCTCTTCTCCAAGCTCAAGAGACCCAGTTCCCCCAACCTTTCCTCATAAGGGAGGTGCTCTCCTTCCTTCATCATCTTCATTGCTCTGCTCTGGACACCCTCCAGCAGCTCTGGAACTGAGGGGTCCAGAATTGGACACAATACTCCAGAGTGCAGAGTAGACATGTAGTATTATTGAGCTGTTCTCTATTTCTCAGTCACAGAAATCACTGCCTGGTCACTTTGCAAGCCACCTTTTCCAACCAGAGACCACCCTGGAAAAAATACTCACATGCCTCTCATTACACACACACCCGACTCTGGTGTGGCCCGTACTGAGGCATAAAGGGTTTAGCCTTTAGGCTTGGTAATTTAGTTTCACTTAATACCATGTCCAATGCTGTACAATTCCTTAAATCAGTCAAGCTATGCTGATTTATACTCCCTGACTCCGGGCCAGAGGAGCACGCTGTAACACAGCATCAGTCGCATAGCTATTCAGGGTATTCTGCTCTGCAGGCGCAGGAGTGACAAACGGACAGAAACCAGGACAGCTTTAAATTAGCCAGCAGGAGAGTTCTGATAACACCAGGCCCTCGGGCTATTTTACCTGCTTGGTTGTAAAGTAGAGGCAAAGTAGGATGTAACAAAGATCTTCAATCCTAGCTGCATTATGCCCATCTTATAAACAGCCTTTCCTCTCCCAGGTGTTATTATGACCCCATTCTCACATGCAGATAATGACATTGACTACAGCCATCTAGTCGGTAATTCCCTTCTTAAAGTGGTTATTAAAACCAGCAGAGCTGGGTTTTTTACTCTCAGAAAAGCCCTTCTGAGTATTATTGACAGGGCAAAACAAAGACATCCACTTGAAGACTTTGTTTAGCTCTGGGCACGCTCCTTCACACAGTAAATGTGTACTTTTTAATAATGCTAATACGACAGTAAAGTGGTCTGCAAATGTATGCCTGGCAACCTTTTGGGATGGGGAAGGTGGAATTGTAAAATCTCTCATGAGTCTCTATGTCGGTGACTCTACAGAGAGGTGACACAGGCCTCACAACACCTGCCACAGAGGGCAAAGCCCTCATTCTCAATCAGCTGCTACTGTAGATGCAAGGAGGAGAACAATCCCTTTCATTTGTTATTTGTCAGGTTGATTTAGATTACAAACATGGAAGGGTATGGCTCTCCCTGTGTTCATATAGTGGAATGGGATTCTTCTGGGCACGAGACATGCACAAGGATGTGCACAGGTAGGAGAACTGGGCAACCCTCAGTGACATGAAACTTAACAAGTGCTGGATTCTGCCCTGGCACAGAGTAACAGCACAAACATGAACTGCACGGGAGGTGTCTGGAGAGAGCAGCCCGGCAGAAGGCATCTGAGGGTGCTGGTCAGCAGCTGGATCAGAGTGAGTCAGCAGCAGGGTGCATCAAACACAGGATAACCAGCTGGTCAGAGGTGGATATCCCACTGTGTTGGGTATTGCTTCAGCATCAGCTGAAGTACATTATGTGCAGCTCTTGGCCCCACCATTTCACAAGTCCTTAAATGTGTGCAGAAGAGGTCAGCAGAGCAGGTAAAAGAGGTGGAAGGGATGTGCTATGAGAAGCACCTAAGGTTTGTCTAGTTTGGAGAAAAGGGGCAATCTCACTGCTGTCTACAGCTTCCTGAGGAGAAGTAGAGGAGGAGGTGCTGAGCTCTTGTCCAGTGATAGGACATGTGGAAATAGTTCAAAGCTGTGCCAGAGGAGGTTTAGAGTGGACATAAGAATCACAGAATCATAGAATAGTAGGAGTTGGAAGGACCTCAGGTGATCATCTAGTCCAAACCCCCTGCTAGAGCAGGATTACCTAGAGAAGACTGCACAGGAAATTAGGAAGCATTTATTTAGAGAGAGAGCTGTCAGATACTGTAAATGGGCTTCCTAGAGAGGTGTCTGATGTCCTGATCCTATCAGTGTTGAAGACACATTTGGACAATACCCCTAATAACATACTTTGACTTCTGGTCAGCCCTAAACTGGTCAGGCAGTTGGTCTACTTGATCACTGTAGGTCCCTTTCAACCTATTCTATTCTATTCTATTCTATTCTATTCTATTCTATTCTATTCTATTCTATTCTATTCTATTCTATTCTATTCTATTCTATTCTACTCCACTCTATTCTTTTACCTGACTAAAATACAAGCATCTGCTCTAAACTCACCACCCTTGGCTTGTCTATTCTGTTTGAAGACAATCTCTTGGCTTATGGGGTTGAAGGACAGTGTCTACACCTATAGTTAGCCTAGATACATCAGATAATAAGCTTTACAAGAGGACGTTCTTGTTTTTAACCAGGTTGCCTGACCTTCTAGTCTCCTCTGTAGTAATAATAATGGTTATTACAATTTATAGAATCATTAGGGATCAGAAGGGAACTCGAAAGATCATCCAGTCCAACCCCCCTGCCACAGCAGGATCACCTAGACCAAGGCACACAGGAACACAGCCGGGTGGGTCTGGAACATCTCCAGAGAAGGAGACTCCACAACCCCCCTGAGCAGCCTGTTCCAGTGCTCTGGTACCCTCACTGTGAAGAGTTCCTGCTGAGATTGACATGGACCCTCCTCTGTTCCAGCTTGCACCTCTATCACAGGTAGTACCTCAGCCTCTGTACGGGTAGTTATCCTGATGTTTTCTTAAACTTTT
Source organism: Upupa epops (assembly GCA_013397515.1). Classification (NCBI taxonomy): domain Eukaryota; kingdom Metazoa; phylum Chordata; class Aves; order Bucerotiformes; family Upupidae; genus Upupa; species Upupa epops. The sequence continues at coordinate 38,455 of VZRI01007877.1, read as the reverse complement.
GCCTGTGTTTTTTATCTCTATTTGAGTCTACTTTCTCTCTCAGTGTTCTCAAAGTAATCTGCATGGCTCCCTGTAAACAGAACTGCCTTGCACAGTAATTACCATGACTTTATACCCTTTGACAGCTGTGCACCTCAGTCTCACCAGGTAATTAGATCAAAGTAGCTCAGCAAACTTTCATATTTAGATCTGTATTACAACTATTACTTTCTCTGACAGGAGACATCCAGCAACTATTACTTGTAATTTCAATTTTCATGTTTTGACAGCAAAATACAGAAACTGTAACAGAACTTTGCAAGAGGACGCTGACCTGTGCCTCTCCTCAGGTGCACCACTGCATTCAAACTCAGAGTTAAACTGCCTCTGATGCCTGTCCCTGAATACAGGGAAGAAGATAGAATGTTTAATATAAAACATTGGAGTTTCTTCATGTTCTGCTCTTGTGTTTATACAATAGGACACTTAAAATCATTATCGAGGTTCTAGTCTTTAATCTGTAGATAATTAAAGGATGAAATGTCCAAGCACCTCTGCAGTGAACTCATCTTTTTACAGGAATTTATGAAAAAATTAAGGGGATGGAAGGACCCACTCCTGGGTTCTGTGTGATTTTATAGAATTTCAATGTTTGGGGGGATTGTTTTGCCTCTGTTTCCTCTTCATTTCACAGCAATTAATTATTCGAATACATGCTCAGAGACCCCAACAGAGCCCCTTTGCCACTCTTGTTTTATCTGTTCTGATTTTCCTCTGCTTTGCATTCCTCCCTACCTCTTTCAGATGATCTATCTAGAAAGGCATGCAAGGAACATGAGGAATGCTGGCAGTTTCTGTGAGACAGAAGAATAATTTCCACCTATCTCTCATTACGTTTTGATCCTGCAAGATCAAATGCGTGGGCTGCATATGAGATCTGCCCAGTCATAACTCATTACAAGATCAGAATGCAAATACAGGCTGAAAATGACTACCTGAGACCTGGCACATGGTAAAAGAGCTCACGTATTTTCCACATAAAGCAGCTGAAAGATATTCTGCTTGATAAAATCAGAGAGTTGTCCATTCATTTCGACATTTACTCGGACAGAAAATGAAGCACATGTAATTTTTTATTACAGGGCTGGAAGAAACACACTGATAATTTACTACTCTAGAAAATGAATTGTATTTTAAGGAGAAATTCTTTCATTATTTGGGGACCTTCTGTGGCTCTCTTTATATTAAAAAATAAAACACTACATACTATAAATGTCAAATTCCCTACGATATCAGTTTAATAAATGCAGAACTTAGATTTGTTGAAGTTAATTAAATGAAACCTAAAACTGCCCATGGAAAAGGGCCTGAGGTCTGGTGTCTTCTGAAAATAGGCAAAACTACTTTATGTTGCCTTCCTTGCTGGATGCACTTCCAAAAATCCACTTATTCCTTATATCAGGCTCATCTTTCAAACTCCATGAGACAAAGGATCCAATCAGTCTCACATCTCGCAGAGCACAGAGCTGAGAAATCAAGTCACATGCCCAAATGTTTTGCTGTTGCTGCTGTATGAGGATATGAACATAACCTGTGACTCAAGAGTAACCTGACAACAAAACAAAGGAAGGGAGATTGGAAACTTCCAGACAATTGAAGGCAAGAACATAAATAGGAGATGAAAACACCGAGTAGAAGCAGAGATTTCAGCACACCACTCAGAAACTGTCACTTCAGACAATACACAGACAAAATATGGGGACTTCTTGCCCACAGCCAGCAAAGTGTTGTGACGGTGCTAATCCTCATGCTGAAGTGTTTATTGTCATTAACTGGTTAAGATTCCATCGTCCTTATTTATAGCACATACAAGTAGAGAGGAGCCCCATTCTAACAAGAGTGAAACAGAAAATTCCACCTGAAATGAAAATAATAGATTGTTTTCAACTAAACTATTCACTGTCTCCCTGTTTTCAGTCTCAGTGCCTGAGAGGTGAAATCTCTTTCAGCATTAACAGACCTGCAAATCTACAGGACAAGGAGGAAGCTGTTTGATAGACACTGTTAAGAACACATGATGCTGAGGAAGAAAGGAGTCGTCTGCTGTCAAAAGGAGTCCATCCTGTCCACCCAGTCCAATCCTGATTTGAGAGTCAATCCTATGCAATGCTTTTGTTCGAGATGTGAAATACAGGGCAGCTAATCAGGGCATGGTGATACTGGAAAAGGGCGTAGGAGAAGAAAACGGACCGTGTTTTAGCAAGATTTACCTGGGAGAAGAGTAAAAAGGTGGAAGTTATAATTACAGGACAGGAAAAAGAAAAGAAAAGGTGGTAGGAAAAGGAACATTAAAATAGGTCTGCTGAAAATAGGAAGAGATGCATTACAGCTCCCTACTAGATGAAAATAAAGAATAGAGATTATCATAAACTACAGCGTAGAGTAACACCTTACAAAGTGTCAAGATCAGTTGTATGCTGATTAGGAAATAGATGAATTGAGCTATTTATTAACTGCTTAAGCAACTGAAAGTCAACAAATAATGCAATCAGTTGTTAGAACAAATAAAAACCAATTAAGCAAGAAGAACTCCAACGAGGAGGGAACTCACCAGCCAGAGCTCTTAGGGCTCTCCTTGCCATGGTGCTTAGGACTGGGGCACAAAGAACACTTGAACTGCATTCTCACAGGTAAGTGACTTCATCTCACTCACTGGAGTTTGTGTCTTCTGGGCTCTGCTCTTTAGGGCATCTGAGCCTCCTAATTTTGGAGTTTTGAACCAGAATAGGATTTTGACAGTGGGACTGTAACAGTCAGTGTTAGAGAGAGTAGTCAGTTGTAAACTGTAGGGACCGACTACATCAGTACATCTGTCCTGATCAGTGATTACATGGGTAGGGCTGTACTCTGCCAGGACACAGCAATGAATCTGGAGAATACAATCAATATCACCCTAATAACCTGAGGAGTTTGTTTGAGCCCAGTTAGATGAAACTCAGTAAAGGCAGATGAAAGAGGAACTGCATGGATGTACCATTCATAAATGCAGAAGGACCAAAAAGCTGGACCAAATGACGTGAAGTGAATGGGTAAACAGCAGTGTGGGATGTTCAGGGATTACACTGGGTCAGAAATTCAACAGAGTGTCTTGGTGCATTTTCAACAAGGACAATTTTCACTCTAAAACAACTGGTTCTGGATGATTTTAGCCTTGATGTTACCTCAGCTGAAGTAATGCAGTTCATAGAACAAGTGTTAGTGAACAAGCTGGAAAGAATCTGCAGGAAGAAAAGAAAAAAAGCTAAAATATTAGAAATTATGAGGTGCCTGTGATAAAAAATGAAAGCTACTGGGATCTTTTAGTCTTAGACAAGAGGCAGTTGAGCATAGACCTGATAAGCAGCATCCCATATAAAATCCCAGCAGAAAGAGGAGGATGATATTTTTTTCTGTACTGACGATGCTGAAATAAACAAGGAGATGTTAACATAAGCAGCAGAAAGTATAGGTTGGTTAACAAGTAAAGGCATCAACATGCTGCACTAGTGAAACACAGAGACAAACTTCATAGGAATGTTATGGATTTTTCCTCCTTTGTGGTTCTAAATATAAACTGGATCTCTCAGCATTGTAGAATCACAGAATTATTGAGGCTAGAAAACATGAGATCAAGCTCAGCCTGTGACCTCACATCAGCTAGATCATGGCACTGAGGGTCACACCCAGTCTTTTCTTAAACACCTATCACTAGTGTCCTATCACTGGTTGCCTGGGAGAAAAGCCCATCCCTTACCTGTCTAGAACTTCCCTTCAGGGAGTTATAGAGAGGAATAAGGNTTGCCCCTTGTCCTAGCATTGGGTGCCACCGAGCAGAGCCTGGCTCCTTCCTCCTGACACCTGCCCTTTCCATATTGATCAACATTAACTATGAAAACACAATCCCATCCCCATAGTGAGGATCGACTAGCAGTGACCTACAGCCTGAGACCTCAATAAGCCTAGTGCCTTGTGCTCACACAGCCAGCATGGGCACGGCAGCACACGTTATGAAGTGAACTGTGTTTGCACAGAGCCTGCAAGTCACTGTAGCAGATTCATCTGGTTGTCAGCAAAGAAAAAGCTTCTTTGCTCCCCAAGGTTTCTTTACTGTCCTATTTTTCTCTCTTTCTAAATTCTGCCAAGTGTGACTACAGCTATAAATAGGTAGTCTTTAATTTATATTTTTTATATACTCCAGTGAGTTTCAAGTTCCGTTTGGTGAGCTGAAACTCAGGGAAGCAAAGAAATCATTTAGGAGTGAATTACACAGATTACATGGTTAAGAAATTAATTAAGAATATTTTTAATAGAGGAAAATTAGACCACTAGGTAAAGTGACTCAAAATTAGCCCCGCAATTAATCTGATCAGTAGACAAGCCATTGAAGAATGGATTCATTAAGCTAGCAGAAAATTAATTAAGTTATGAAATGAGTCAGATAGGAATTATTAATGAATTAATTAAGTAGTCAGCCCTGTGACTTGTGTAGGAGAGTGTTATCTGCTAAAAGCACAATATACAGTTACCAGGAGAGAAAGGTAAGAGATCAAGTTATGAAATGAGTTTTATTGCCACAAACACTAGCTGCTGCAGCCACAGAGGGGGAGATACAGGAAGAACTGATTTTTTTTTATTATGTTGTCAAATTGAAAATAAAACAAAAAAAAAACCCTCTCCATGACCTGGGGAAGTCAAAGAATTGATTAAAATATTTTATTCTAAATTTATAATCAGATCAGCTGAATAACAACAACTGGTACACGTAAATAATCTCACTGCTTGGACAGANTGCAATAGAAAAGTATAAAGAAAAGGTGTTCAGGTGTCTCTGTGGCGAATACAGACTAGTGTTTGTTTGCCCCCAGACTGTGCCAGTCTTTCTTTCCTGCTCAGCAGACCAGTCAGGGCTGGAACTGACATTTCCCAGGAAAGGAAGAACCAATGAGACATTTACTGCTGACCCTTGTCAGTGATACTCTGGTGAGCAAACACTTTCTGTGTTAATCTGAATCGCTGCCTTTGCCCTTAAAGATGATAATTTTTGCTCTTGCAGTTCTAGAGAGAAAGATAAGTTTTCCCTTCTACTCTCTGTGCTTTGGTGCTGTCTGAAAGCTGAGAAAACACTACAATGCTCTGCAGTAGTGACCTGTGAGTGCTTCGACAACTGGGTTTTTAATTCTACCTCAGATGCTCCGTTACCACCCAGATTTATACTTCGTTTTTCTCAATGTGTTTTACATCATTGTTCCAATTTTTCCCTGATTACGGGATTTGATTATACAGACAGCACACAGAGAACAGCTGGAGCAACCCATTCACAGTTTCATATCATTACTCACACCGCAAATCCATTGGTATCCAGATCACCTTTCCTGAATTATTCATGCCAGCTCCCATGTGCTTTACTGAGGAACACACAGATCGACACCGGCAGGGAGAAGCAGGGGAAGTGGATAAGAAGCTACCATCCCATTTCTTTCCACTTCAGGCCCTTTTAAAAGGCTGCTTTTCCAGTTCCTAAGCAGTGCGCCTCAATTTTTGTCCCTTGATGCCACACAGCAGTCCGTGGGGTCACACAAAGCACGGTGCTTGGGACCACCTCTGATTCAAATTTGCCTTCTAGTTGTTTTAATACTTTGAGGATAGTTTTTCTCTCTTGGGGAAACAGTATAATCAAACTGTTTAATTTATAATTCAAATAAATGACATTTTATAATTAAAGAGTATAATTAAAACCTTTACCGTAGCCTGTCTAGTCAGGATTATGAGGAACAGATCTACTACAAACATACACAGACAAACACCATGGTATTGCTGACATTCTGTAAATCAAGAGGGATCAATATTAGTAGTCTTTGCACTCATAAGCTCAGCTTAAATACAAATCTTATGGATTTTTGGTTTTATTAAGTCAATCCCGTTCACCTTACTTCTAAAATAAGACCTGCTGTGCCTATGGTTTTAAAAGGTCTTCAAGCAGGACTAGGAAGGTGATGATGCCCCTGTACTCTGCACTTGTGAGACTGCACCTTGAGTACTGGGTCCAGTTTTGGGCATCACAGTATCAGAACGACATTGAGGTGCTGGAGCAGGGCCAGAGAGGGCAATGGGGCTAGTGAGAGGTCTGGAGAACAGGCCCTGTGAAGAGCAGCAGAGGGAACTGGGGTTGTTTAGTCTAGAGAAGAGGAGGATGAGAGACCTCATTGCTCTCTAGAACTACTAAAAGGAGGTTGTAGCCAGACTTGTGCTGGTCTCTTCTCCCAAATGTCTAATGATGGGATGAGAGGACATGGCTACAAGGGGGGTTTAGATTGGATCTTAGGAAGAAGTTCTTTCCTGAGAGAGTGGTTGGACACTGGAACAGGCAGCCCAGGGTGGTGGTGGGGTCACCATCCCTGAATGTGTTTAAAAAACAAGTAGCTAAATCACTTGAGGCCATTGTGTAGGGGTTAGGGAGATACTGGGATGAGGGTTAGACTTGGTGATCCCGGAGGTCGTTTCCAACCATGGGGATTCTGTGATTCAATAGTACACTCAAGCTGTTCACCACTTTGCTTTTCTTTGAGTGGTGTCACATACCAAGCCAAATTATTCATTTCAGAAATATGTAGATCCTGATGTCACTGCCTTTTTGTCTCTGTTCAATTACTTTACTTTTTCTAGCCTGCACTGCATTGAACAAAAACACTCGAATTTTTGGACATCTGAATAATTAGGAAATGTCCTCTCGGTGAAAATTGCTCTTCTCTCTCTTTTTCGTGTGTGTGTGTCCATGCATTTAAACTCTAATATTTTTCAATTTGCACAGGTTTGTAGTATCATCAAATAAAGCACAGGCAGTCTTAGCTGCAGGATACCTTCAGGCTCCAAAAGCCATTGGAAATAATTGCAGCGCTCCTAGTCATTTCAGTGGCCGTTAGATCACGATCACAATAATTATTACAATATTTATCTTCCGTAGAATGAAGCTACGAAGCAACCACCAACACTGTTGCTGAGAAATTAATTCCTAGGCTTAATTCTAATTTAATAGCTACCATGTTTATAATTTATAAGCAGAATTCTACACATTAAAACCGCTGCGACGAGCACGCCACAAGGAGATGTTTTGTATATTTAACTATTGATGTTTGTATATGTTTGATTCACACAGCAAAACACGCTGCTCTGCATTGTTATCATAGTTGGTACCTTTCAGCTTGGGCAAATTCTTTGCAGTTTTATTAGTATGAGAAAAACATCTACTGTTTGTGCTGTGGCTATCAAGAGATATTTATCAAGATAAAATCCTTCCCTACTTCTACTTCTCACAAAAAGCAAGCAACAAGAAAGTTCCCTGGCACTTGTGACTCAGTGACAACGCAGACGGGAGCTTGGAAATACGTGACCTCAAGGTGGTACCTCACCACAGCAAAGGCAGCAAGTGCTGCTTCCCCAGACTTAGAAAAAACTCCTTGAGATGAGAAAACTTCAGTCCTGATGTCTGAACACTTCTGCTTTGTCAGATAAAGCAAGAGCATCATGTACACACAACAAGAACAGCCGCAGTTGAGCAGAAGACATTGGTGTCAAAGCTGTGTCAAATGTCAGACAGGAGTTGTTTCTGTCAACTTGCATGAAGACTGAATTTGAGGCATCCCAAATCCTTGTAACAAGAGGTGTTTTGTGTCCTCCCAACAGTTTACTGCCGACCCACAGTATCCCCCGAGAGCTTGTAAGTGGAGTTTGTAAGTAAAACTCAATCTCTGAAGTTAATCTTTTCCAGTATCTCCTCACAAAGAACTATCGAAACGTTTCTCGTCCCTTTTGGCAGGTAAACAACACCGTTATAAACCTAGTGAGAAGCGGAGATTGCGCTCCTGTCACGAATAATACGAATTCATTTATCCCTATGATTAATATTTGATGTGAGCAATTTCAGACTACTGATTAGCTCTATTAATAATTAATACAATGTTATTGTGGATGATTAAGGCTATTTCTTTTAATGGGATTCTCTAATCACTTTTAACACCTCGGTATGAATTCTTTATATCCATCCACACATGTGTTCCAGCAAACCTGCTATGGAAAGCTCGGCAGAAACAGTTGCAGATGAATGGTTTAGGCAGCTGAATATTGATCTTTTCACTCTTTTCTGTTTCTTTAGCAGACAGCATTAATTTTCTTTCATGAAATTCCCTTTCTGTTGCCTATCGTGCTGGGCTTCTACTTAAAACTGGTAAAATCATGGTTAATATTAGCCAGCATCAAAGGACAGTTCAACAGGCAAGGTACCTAACAATGTGATGATGACAGCAAAAATCAAACTAGGAAGAAAATACCTGTCACACAGACCATGGCAAACACATCAGAGAAGTAAATTTAACCTGAAAACTTTGCTTTTATCTCAGCTCAGAATGGGAAATCATTTTTCTCGCCGTTACAATAATTGTCATTGCTGATCACCTCTTTCAATAGGTACTGATGTAGTCTGAAGTCATTTGATGATGTTATTTATCTGATCAGGGAAGCCAAAACGTAGTTGCTGGTTGGGTATGACAGAGTTTATAACTACAGCATCCTATTAAATCAGTGGATTTCTGATTATACCTGCAACTCATCTCGACTATCAGTGAAAAATGTAAAAACAATGGTAGATTTATTAGTTTAGGCCCAGTTTTCCAACTGTTAGTGCCCATTAAACCACATTTCCACGTGCCAAGTCCACAAGTTTTAACCTCCCCAGTTCAACTTTGACTGTATTTCTTAAAAAAAATTCTAAACACATAGAAGGAGAGATAGACAGAGAGAGAGAGAGATAGGTAGGTAGATAGGCTGATAGGTAGATAGATAGACAGGTTGGTAGACAGGCAGGCAGGTAGACAGGCAGGTAGATAGATAGGTAGATAGGTAGATTAGATAGATAGGTAGATAGGTAGATTAGATAGATAGATAGATAGATAGATAGATAGATAGATAGATAGATAGATAGTAGACAAAGATTGACAGACAGACATATATATAGGTAGAGAAAAAGGTAGCTAGATAGGCAGACAGACAGGTAGATGGGTAGGTAGTTAGAACTAAAAATATGAATGGGATAAATAGATAAGTTAATAAATAGATGAATTAGTAAATACATAAATTATTCTATAAATAAATATATAAATTAATTAGTATCA
>VZRI01007877.1:19175-29230 GCA_013397515.1 Upupa epops | reverse complement strand
CTTTGCAACAACTCCTCCCCCCCAAAAAAAAAAAGTTGGTTTTCTTTTTAAGGGGAAAGGCTAAAAACTGAGTAATCCAGTAAACTCTGAGTAACTCATTCAGTGACAACTACTCTCATTGCTCATTTCTGTATTTGTCAACCCTTCTAATGAGATCAGTCCTCGAGATATAAAAAGAAACATACAAAATTAATTCATCTGGCAAAAATCAGGATAATGAAGGGGAAAACAGGCAGATAATGTGTTTTCTTCAACCTACGCCTGTTATTTCCATAGTATGCCCAACGTATTTCTCTTCATTGAAAGGGTAACGAAACAAGACCTAACCAAACAAACCAAGAAGCAAAACATGGGAGGGGGATTTACAGGACACAAGGAGATGAATGTATTCACTCCAGAAGGTTAACGCAGCCCATAAAAAGAAGTCTCAAAAGTTCCGAGTGCCCCAAGGCAGCTGTAACTTCTGCACTGAACATTGCGATGGGTTTTTATGTGCCCGTTACATCTGTTCTGCAGCATGCAGGTACTTTAGCAGCTTTACCTCAGTTTCAACAATTAGCAGTCTCAGAGGCACAGAGCTTCTCTTTTCCATCTACTTGGGACCACAAATGTCACTTTGCTTTTTGTATTTTCTTCAATAATTGAAGAAGCTTCTCATATTAATTGCTGAAGAGCAGCCTGGCAGAGAGGGACCTGGCAGTACTGGTTGACAACTGGCTGAACAGGAGCCAGCTGGGTTCCCAGGTGGCACCAAAGGCCAATGGCACCCTGGCTTGGATAGTGTGGACAGCACTATTGGATAGCAATAGTGTGGCCAGCAGGACTGGAGACAGAATTCTCCCCCTGTACTGGGCACTGGTGATGCTTCCCCTCGAGTACTGGGGACAGTTCTGGGCACTTCAAGAAAGAGACTGAGGGGCTGGAGTGGGTCCAGAGGAACAACAAAGCTGGAGAAGGAACTGGAGAGAAAGTTCGATGAGGAGAGCCTGAGGGAGCTGGGGGTGTTTAGCCTGGAGAAGAGGGGACTCAGGGGGGACCTTCTCACTCTCTACAAATCCCTGAAGGTAAACTGTAGTCAGAAGGGGATTAGGCTCTTCCCCTGGGCAACCAGTGACAAGGCCTGACAAGAGAGCAAGGCATGAAGCTGCACTAGAGGAGGGTTAGGCTGGATGTTAGGAGTCAGTTCCTCATGGAAAGGGTGATCAGACACTGGAATGGACTGCCAAGGGACATGGTTGAGTCCCCATCCCTGGAGGTGCTGAAGTACAGATCAGTGCCCTGAACTAGCTGATGTGGTGATGTTAAACCCTAGGCTGGGCTGGATTTGCTCAGAGGTCTTTTCCAGCCTCATTAATTGTGTGATTCTGTGATTTTCTATGCTAAGCTTGGTTAAGACATTTTTATTTTCTCTTCTGAGACAAGGGATTAATTAATAATTGGGCACTAAAAAAAGAGAAGGAAGAAGGAGGAAAAATTTAAGGCGACATACAGATTTGGGAGTATTTGTCTGGAATAATACCTGCTATGGCACTCACAAATCTTACGCACAGCATTAGCTCAAATGGACACAGACATCAGCACTTAGTGAATTAAATCTGGATCAAAGACTGTGATGAGGAGATGGTAATGAATCCAGCCAAATGAAGAATGTGCCTGGCAGGTTTGGAATTAAGTCATGTCCTATCTATTTAGTATTGATGTTCTGAGAAAGAATGAAAAGCATGTGAATATGAGTTAAAAACGCCTTTAAAAGAGAAGAAAACATGAGTATGTGCTAGTGGGGGCAGAATTAATGCAAAGAGCAAGATTTGACAAAATAGCAAAATGAAAACTACCATCCAGGCTGGAAAATAACCCGAATCAGTGAGAGCAAATGAGGGCTCTGGCAGGCAGCCATCCTAAGAGCTCTGTGATCTGCAGGAGATACAGCAGTAAAGACAGATGAGGGATAGAGTTCAAGAATATCTAGGCCATCATTCTTTAGAGCCCTGCTGCAAAACTGGTGGCCATCTGAACACAAGGACAGCAGATGTCCCACATACTGGCGTCAATACTGTCCTTAAGAGAAAATTACCTCTGCTGGTTGAAATAGATGAGGCACCAAACCTGTGAGGGTTCTCTATTTAAGTAGGTCTTGTGTTTGCTCCCCAAAGTCCATCAGGTCAGCAGACAGCTCTAGAGACATTATCAGAGAGGAAAGAATTTTCTCCACACACAAGACTCGTTTAAAGATCAGAGACCAAGACAGACAAATCGAAGCAGCTCACATATGAGCTCTATTAATTCAAAAAAGAAGAACAGGCACCTCTGAAATATTATTAAAAACAACAAGAATAAAAATTCAGTCAGGGCATAAAAAAGAAATCAGATAGAAACCGTAGATGCTGGTAAGGCCATTAAGTCAAAGGGAAGAGAACGACACATAGTACTAAAATTAAAAATCATTTCCCATTTTTGTTTTATAGACGGTATTCAGAAGATTAATGAGCCAAACATATTAATTACTGTGAAAGCTAAGTCCATGTGTTCTTCTCCAGAGCACAGGTCCTTTTACATTCACCCGCTGCAAATTGCTAAACAATAAATACGAGCCTGAGTAAACCACTGCAGTAATGTAAGCATTCCATCAAATCATCCTCAGCCTGCTTGTGTACGCTGAAAACAAACACAACTCTGTATAGGAGAAAAAGACTATATATTTTTTGACAACTACATTTAGGACATTAAACTCTGGGTTTTATCCTCCACACAGCTCCAACACTAGTTTTGTAAAATTGCTCCCAATGACCTTCATATAAAGAAGAATGTTCTGTGGGGATGTTTCTCTACCTGTTTGTACATAAACACATCTCTAATCACAGAACAAACCTGGTTGGAAGGGACCTCCTAGGTCCCTGAGTCCAGCCATCCCCACACCAAGAAAAAACCTCAGTCCCTGAGAGACTGACAAACACAACCTGACCCCCTCCCTGCTGCCACTCAAGGAGTGCGTGAAGCACCATGGCTACACGGTTCTTCAACACCTCCAGGCATGGGGACTCCACCACCTCCCTAGGAAGGCTCTGCCAGTGCCCAACCACTCTGGCTGCAAAGAATCTCTGCCTCAGATCCAATCTAACCCTCCCCTGCCTCAACTGCAGACCAGTACCCCTGCTTCTGTCAGCAGGCACCAAGGAGAAGAGGCCAACACCCACCTCTCTACAACCTCCCTTCAGGGAGTTGTAGAGGGCAATGAGATCTCCTTTTCAGCCTCCTCTTCTCCAAACTAACACTGCGCAGGCACTAATACATGTACCTAGAGCTCCTCGTAACTAAGAACGTTGGGTTTTGAATCCACAAATGCTTTGTTACATCTAATTGTATTTAAACTACTTAGAAACATAATAGTTATAAAACTTCCCCTGCTACTTGCACAGTGGTTATTGAAGAATTGGAAAGGCCACACTGAGGGCTTTTAAAACTTCCCATTCCTTTAATAATCCTTTAAAAATACAGATGACATTTAGCATTTAACTGAAAGGAGTGGAGACCACTAGAAAGTGAACAGATTAGGGATCATCAGTTAAAGCTGCTGCTCCTTGTGCCACCTAAATGCTGCCTTGTCATCACCAACAATAGTACACAACTATATGCTCGTTGTGTAGCTCTGGAGCTTAGGGCCATGGTTTAGCAGTGGGCTTGGGACACTTGGGTTAATGGCTGGACTTAATGATCCTAAAGACCTTTTCCAACCTAAATGATTCTACAATTTGGAGATTCCATGGAGCCCTGCAGCGGCTCAGCTTTAGAGCTTCTTAGAACACCTTTCCAAATATCCTGTGATATTATTGAACTCTGAAGTCATTTTCTTTTAGTTGTTAATAGAGGCATTTAATAATATTTCATTAGCTCCATTAGGCTTAGATGAGCCCACAATAACAATGAATGAAAAAGCTTAAATGCAAATGGACCCAAATTTGGTCAACAATCAAGTAAATATAAGCCGGGAAGCCTGAAACAATTAAACACAGAGTTTGTGTTTTTATAAAGCCTACAGTGTGTGAAAACAACTCCCGCAGTACAAAACCAAACCAATTTATTTACAGAAATTATTAGGAATCATTGCCTTTTGCTGTTCTGTATTTTCTGAGGCTATTTGGCAAACAAGAGGTGGAAAGCCATTTGCTTTTCAACACTGAAGTATTAGACCCATTAAGCTTTGAAGAATGCTAAACCACTGAGAATGGGATAGTGGGGAAAAATCCCCATGGGATTCAAAAGGGTAGCGAGCTACTTACCCTGCACTTAGCATATTGTTCTGCTTTCTCTCTTCAGAACTATCACAGGATTCAACTCTTTATTTTTAATGAATGTATTTTTGTCTTGCCTTTAATCTTCCAAACCCTCCAACAACTTGAGTGTGAAATCAGCATTTATCAATATTGATCTCTTAAAGCTAGGAATTGTCTTCCTGCTTGCCCAGAAACAAGAGACTAATAATTCACTTGCTAATTCATCCCCCAAGTTTTACTGGCTAATATTGTCCAGCTTCTGCCCAGCAGCATCAGAGATGGTGAGTGATAGCAGTCACTGCCTTCTCTGCTTTGGGCAATTATGAACTATGTAGAAAAGTTTATAATCAAGGCTTTGGAATGCACTGAATTGAGGGGGGGGTGACTTGGTGATTCTTAGATGCTACTGAACTGAACATCAATCAACAGTGGCAAAGCTTTCTCTGCAAATGCACAGTCTGAATGTGTGATACTGAGTGGTGTCCCTTAAAGCATCACAGAAGATGAGATGTCCAGAAGAACTAAGGCTGTGTCACTTCACATTCAAGAGGCCAAAGAGATCACTTGTAAGGAGCCAAGCCTCTGGCCATGACTCTCCAACAAGCAACGGTTGGACCAGCGATGTAAAGCAAGCCCATAGTTGTGCATGTAGATGCATTATGTATATTGCAGATAAATTAAACACATTTCTCACTAAAATCAAAGCAGTTTTTAACTGCCTTTTAGCTCTGATAAGATAGAAACCCACAGCTTTGATTGTGTTTGTGGATGACTAGAGGAAAAATAATTTATAGTTCATTTGCTAAGCTGTCTCATAGCTCTGCGATTCCCATTGGCAGCCTCAGGTACACTTCCCAAAGCTCCCAGCTGCCTTTCCCTTCATGGAGTCATTCTCTTTAGTAACTGAGCTCGCTACTCTAATGACTGCGGATGGGCAGCCAAGCAGGGAGCAGATGTATCTGCACGTGAAAAATAGCACATTAGATAAAGCATGTGAAATCACTCACAGGGTTGATTAGAGCATCTCCAAGAATCATCTCCACGGTCAAAAAAAAAAGAAGGTATCATTTTTTCTTGCTTTGGAAGGCAAAATCTACTCACACATCCTGTATTCATCTCTCTCTACCCCCTGAACTAACAACCCACAAGCGCTTTTCTTCAGAGGAAGTGTTAAATGGCAGTTTCAAGTTAAGGGAAGAGAAATACTGTGATGATACCCAACATACTGTCTTCACGTTCAAACTTGATCTAAGATGCCTGGCATCCCTCATCCAGGACCTTCAATTTGCACTCAGCAATAATCTTTTACAACTAAGGAAACGGTTCTGCACAAGTTAAAATTTAGGCCCCGTGTTTGTAGGAGCTCGTGGATCGAATATTTAAATGTAAGAAAAGAGCAAAAAGCACAGATGACAGTACAGATTCTGAAGGAAAGAGCAGTGCCAGTGACTCTGTGCAGGCACACAAGTGGTTTATTTTGAATAATAACTAAATACATACATGAGTTCAAGAAATAGGAGAGCTTATTGCTAAGAAGGAGAAAAGAGAAGTTGGAGAAATGTGGCAGGTCAGATGCAAACAGGAAATTAGAGCTGAGAAAGAAAATGGAAGAACACCTTGGAAAGGATCCTCAAACTGAAGAGTCACTTCTTTAAACGCCTCAAAAGCGGAAAGCTTATTAAAGACGATGCCTTATTACACTTTGAATAGGTTCGCTCAGGTGTGATAAAGCTTTAGCAGAGATTCTCAAGGATACCTTTGTGCTCTTTTTTTAACTGATTTGTTAGACAGATTGCTCCACGCAATTCAGTCCTTTGGAGCAGAAAGTTGAGAGATGCTAGACAATGCAAAGAAAATACACACAGATTCTAGAACGAAACACAAAAGGCATGAATCCCCAGCAGGACGGGAGCAGTGATCGCCCCTGTGCACAGCGAGCAAGGAGGCTGAGAGACCTTAACGCCATCTACGACTAAATGAAAGTAGGTAGTAGCGAGGTGGGTGCTGGTTTATGCTCCCAAGTGCCAAGTGATAGGATGAGAAAAAACAGCCTCAAGTTTTGCCTGGAGAGGTTTTGGTTGGATATGGGGGGAAAATTCTTCACTGAAAAGATTGCCAAGCACTGACAAGGGGCAATGGGTGCCAGCTGGAACAGAGGAGGTTCCATATCAATAGCAGCAAGAACTTCTTCCCAGGGAGGGTAACAGAGCACTGGAACAGGCTGCCCAGGGGGTTGTGGAGTCTCCTTCTCTGGAGAGGTTCCAGACCCACCTGGCTGTGTTCCTGTGTGATTGGATCTAGGTGATCCTGCTGTGGCAGGGGGATTGGACTGGATGATCTTTCGAGGTCCCTTCCAATCCCTAAAGATTCTATGATCCTATGATTCTATGACAAGCTGTCCAGGGAAGCGGTGGAGTTGCTATTCCTGGAAGTATTTGCCACACATTAGTAGTGGAGTCCACAATGTTAGTTTTGCTATTGGACTCAGTGATATAAAGACCTTTTCCAACACAGAAGATTGTACAATTCGTATTTGTTAGAAGAGTGTTTGCTCAGTAAAACAATTGCTGCAATTCTCAATACCGTGGTTTGCATTAGGAAGTTGTGGAGGATGTCTTTTCATCAACACATTGCACTCAGTATTGCCCGAAGTCACTTAAATATCCCAGGGTGTTTGCCTGTCCCATCTGTAATTGTCACACATTCTCAAAGAGTTAGATCATTCACAGAAGTCTCAAAAATATCTTAGGAAGTAAAGTTATCCTTCCTGAAGGAAGAAGAATACAAAGGAATTTCTTTTCAGAAAAAAAAGACAGACTTTCTTTTCAGAGTGGGAATCAGTCAGAATGTTTTGCATTCCTGAAGCCAGAGAGGAAGCTTTCAAAGCCTCTGGAAAGACCTCTACCTTGCATGCAGAAAGAAATGGAAAACACGTGATGCCCAACGGGTAATTTATTATAGAATTAAGCTTATTTTTTGGAAGTAAAAGCAAAGCAACAAACATAAAGATGATGTTATTCTTCAAATTGAAATAGTATGAAATATCATTTTGGCTCCTCAGAGGGCTGCAGGTTTTCTTCTGTCTCTGCGTTTATTCTTTTTGGTGACAGATCCAGAGAAAGAAGGATGAACCAGGTTGGATGGAAGCTGAAACAGCTTGAATATTGCTTCCATTCAAAGGCCTAATTTTACTGAAAACCGACAGGCTCAATCCTTTTACAAGATTTGCAAGCAATGTGATTTGATTCAAAACATAAAGATGTCTAAAAGGAGCCATCTGACTTCACTTGGGCCACATATTAGATTAGATGCTTAAGGCACGTAAGTAAATCAGTATAGATCATTCCTAGCTAAATTACTGTAGCTTCAATGAAATCAGTCAAAGGAGTGCAAGTAATGCAGTTTGATGGTAGTGTCTGTGCTCGCCACAGCCAGGATATATCAGAATTACAGTTAGGCTTGCAGAGTGGACAGCAGCAGTAAATGCACTCTCCTCTGTTACCGACCAGGCTATAAAATATAAAGCAAAACAAAGGTTTAATTTCATCATGAAAAAAAGCAGCCTGAAATGTAAATGTTTGTTTCACTTTCCTTTCCAAAGAACTGCTTCAATAAAGTAAATGCCTGAGTTGTTTAAAGAATATCTACAGCGTTCACTAGGTGCAGTCAAACATACCATCCAAATTGTGAAGCAGTCCTCAAATCCAGAGCTCTTTCCCCTGCAGGCTTATGGTAGGGTCCCAGAGGCTGAGACTCAAATGGATTTCTTCTGCAGCCCTTGCTGTGAGGTATGTGGCTGGTGAACCAACTTATAAGCTCTTTGCCTTAGCATCATCATTAATCACATGAGAGAACAATTTTTGAAGATATAGATAGACACATAGACATAGATAGATAAACAAATCATAGATTATGATACAGTTAGATGATATATAGATTGATAAATAGATTGATAGGTTAGTAGATTGATAAAAAGATGATAGATGATGATAGATAGATGATAGACTACTAAATAGATACATAGATAGGCAGATACATAAACAGACAGATAGATAGGTAGAAACATAGATGTATTTAAAGAACAATGATGTCTATGATGTCAGTGATGCCTCCAAAACAGCCATCTGGTAGGCAACTGCAGCTGGAAATAATGTGAAACTTCACAAATGACAGAGAAAGTATAAAAGAATAAAAAATGATGTTATATAGATGATGGCATTGCTGATAGGCCTGAGGTAAGCATTGGAATGCAAAGAACAATACAAATGATGGGGAGGACAAAGAAGCCCGTGGTTAGAGCTGACTAGGGCAGAAAACTCAGTGTTCAGAGTGATCGGTTCGAATGTCTATTCGCTCAAGTAATTTCATTTTAAATACCTAAGAGATCAGAAGGTTTGAGAAGGGCATAAAAATCTGTCTTGTAATTATATCTTATAGCTCATACTTATTTCACTTTAATTCAGGAGGGAACCACAACATAGTAATGCTAATTACCTCCCTCCTTAAAATTGAGGTGATTAGCGCTGCGAGGAACTTCCAAAAAACCTCTAGAAATCAAAATTATATTGCAGTCCCTGTAAATTAGAACAAAAAATTTTAGGAGTTCATATTTGAATAAGTATAGCCCCTGAAATTTATCCATCTCTTAGAGGAACTTGGTGGGATTTCTGCCTCAGTGAGAGAAGATAGCTCCAAGGATGCAATACATCAGAGCTAAGGACAAAGAGGCTGCGACAACAGAAGTGAAAGATACTAGAAGATCTACAGAGTTTCTGGCCTGAGGACTGAGAGTACTTGGAAACTTAAAGAGTCCCCAAGATCTCCTTGCTTCCCCATAGTCAGCCTGAAAGCAGAAACAGAGGAGCCTATCAAGAAGAGCTGTCTGAGAAGGAAAGCTTTAGAAAGGAAAGATAATTTCTAAGTAAAAGGTCATATATAATTAAGAAAGTATGAATAGAATGTTGGGAAAAGACTTATGTTTTTAAAATGTTTGTATTTATTACTTTAAGTTGCTTACAACAGATGCTGCAGAAGAGGTCTTTCACTTGAGGTGAGTGATCAGAATTCAGAATGAAATCCTTTACCATATTGCAAAGGAAAGGACACAAACTGAGCAGTGACTTCGGTAAATATTAAAAAATTGTAATAAATCTGGGGTTTGGCTTTCAGGGGTTTTTGAAAAGGAATGGAGCCAGGCACAATTCCTCTTGGGAGTTGTAGCTTGCCAGGAACACTGTGGCGAGGAGCATTATTGCTTGTTGTAGTTTTATAGCTGCACTCAAACTGGGAGATAAAGCAAGTAAATACTGGGATGTGTGCAGAAAGGAGCAGATGAAGGCATCAACCACAAGAAAATAAAAACCAGTTTCACCTGGATTTGATGAAAAATTTGGACTGTCTACATTTGCACCGTAAATCACAGAATCACAAAATAATCCAGGTTGGAAAGGATCTCCTACATCACCTAGTCCAACCATCCCCCACAGCAAGAAAAAACCTCCAGACCTGAGAGACTGACAAACACAACCTGACGCCCTCCCTGCTGCCACTCGAGCAGGGTGTCAAGTACCATGGCTACACAGTTCTTCAACACCTCCAGGGATGGGGACTTCACCACCTCCCTAGGAAGGCCCTGCCAGTGCCTCCTCACTCTTTCTGCAAAGAATTTCTTCCTCAGATCCAATCTAACCCTCCCCTGCCTCAACTGCAGACCAGTGCCCCTGCTTCTGTCAGCAGGCACCAAGGAGAAGAGTCCAACAGCCACCCCTCCACAACCTCCCTTCA
>VZRI01007877.1:0-19148 GCA_013397515.1 Upupa epops | reverse complement strand
TTGGCCTTCTTGGCCACCGGGGCACCACTTCTTGGCACACCTGGGTGCTGTCTCCCAGCACCCCCAGGTCCTGTTCTGCTGGGCAGCTCTCAGCCCCTCATCCCCCAGTCTGTATCGCTGCCTGGGGCTGTTGTGACCAAAATGCAGGACCCAGCACTTGGCCTTCTTGTCCCTCAGACAATTGGCCTTGGCACCTCAATCCGACCTGTCCCAGTCCCTCTGCAGAGCCTTCCTGCCCTTGAGCAAACCAGCAGTCCCACATAATTTGGTGTTGGGTGTACTCCCTCTGCAGGTGCTCTCAATCCTCATGTCCAGATCATCAATAAAGATCTTAAACAAGACTGGCCCCAAAACTGAGCCCTGAGGGACAGCGCTGGTGACCAGCAACCAGTTAGATTTCCCCCCATTAATCACAGCTCTCGGGGAACAGCCAGCCAGCCAGTTTCACAAGCCAAACTCCACCTGTGGCTTTATGCGACTGAGTCTCGTGCATCCCAGCAGGCAGTGAAGAGCAACTGACTCTAGGAGCAACATACACATGCTCGTATGAATGACAACACAATTACCTTTGCACAGTTGATAACCCCTGTGATCTCCCCAGACGTCTATTTGTTTTCTACATCAGATTTTTCTATTCTAATTTCCTGTTTTATTTCACTGATAGGAAGAAATGATAGCAGCATGAAAGTATAATGTGTGCCTTTTGGGGGGTGGGGAGGTTCGGCTTCCTTTCTTCTGATGCTCTTTCCATCCTGTATTGATTGGCTTGTCTGTTTGTGCAATAAATTGTATAAAATAAACGAGAATCATCAAATCCTTTGAAAATGAGGGAAAATGTAGGGTGAGAAGATGGACCCTGATGATATATTTGCTGTACATTGCTATGAGGATGAGTGTACTATATGATGTGTAGAGTCCTGCACCTGGGAAGGAATAACACCAGGCACCAGTAGCTGCATGGAAAAGGAGTTTGGAGTCCTGCTGGACAGCAGTTTCTCCATGAAACTGCAATGTGCCCTTGTGGCCAAGAGGGCCAATAGTATCTAAGGCTGCATCAAGAGTATCCAGCAGGTCAAGGGCAGTTCTCCTCCCCGTCTACTCTGTCCTGGTGAGACCAAGCCTGGAGTACTGCATCCAGTTTTGGGCTCCCAGATTCAAGAGAGACTGGAAATTACTGGAAAGAGACCATCAGAAAGTTATGAGGATGATGGAGGGAGTCTCCTATGAGGAAAATCTGAGAGAACAACATATTATAATATATTCAAACCATTGGGCTCCAAGCGTAAATTCTGGAGCAGGGAAATCTGAGCACAACATCTGAGCGATATTTACTGGTGATCCTTGTATTTTTGCAGTACCAAAAGGTCAAAGGATTTATGGATAGACAGCAATTGCCAAAAGGGCTTTGAGAGCAGAGGTCAGTTCAGGTGAGGTTATAACATGATTTGCTAGGATTTGCTAGGAAATGTACTTATTAAAGTGAATATTGACCGTGTCTCTATGCTGACAGCCTCCAGCAACATCAACCAAAGAAGCCAAGTGATCAGAAAAGTAGTCCATGCCTGGCAAAGCCAACGACTGTAGACTATATGAAAACCTTCACTCTGCAACAAGTTTAAAGGGCCTGCAGCTCACATCAGAGCACGCAGCTCTGATTTGCACAATGTTAACACTGAGATGTGAGGCTAAAGAGCTTGAAAAGGGTGAATTTTTGCCTTCTTCCACCAGCTCCAGCAGTGCAAATTTATTCCCTGTCCTGCAGCACAAGTTGCCCATGTTCCCCAGACACAGCCCTCTGGCATTTTGTATCTGCTTTCTAATTTCCCCTCTCATCAAAGGAATTATTAACTGTGTGGTATTAATAGCCATTCTCTCAAAATGCATTATTTATAATCACACCTGAAGTAACTCTCTGCATTACTTTCAGCACCAGTGGCTCAAGACATTTTTACTGCTGATTAAATTCAGGAAGGTGACAGGTGTGAAGGAACATGAAGAAAAGCTTTTATAGAGGTATAAACTGGGCAGCAATTTGATTCTTAATTCCTACCCACCTGAGGGCAACAAAGAAAGGGGTGAGCAGTTAGCAGATCCAGCAGTATGCCGGTCCAATGCCTTGCCGTTGCCTCATCATCTGTATTGTCATCCCAACTGGCAGCTGAGGGACAGTGTTCCTTTTGTTTAATGAGCCACACTACAATCACCTCTTATCTCTACCCATGCTTGCAGCAGAGTGGCTTTTTGATTTTAAAGCTATCAGAAGGGGAATAGATAAATAAATAAGTGCCCCTAAATCCATCTTCTTCTTCAGGAAAGTAAAACTCTTAGAAAACTTAAAACCTTCTGTGAAATTTCAATCCATCTGCATGTCTATGGCAAGAAAACTCTTCCAACAAGAACGTCCTGGACCAATCCTATGAGGCACGCAAATGAAGCAAACTATTCAATAAAAGAAAGTGACATGAAATTGCTATTCCTGCTAAATGGCTTTTGCTTTCCTTTTGTTTCAATATGAAAAATCATTATCTTTTTAAAAGGCAAAAATTGGAACTGCGTAACCATAGAAACTGCTTTGAGTCACGAGTCGAATAAATTCCAAACTCTGACTGCATGAAGTCCGAAAAATATCGCCACCTATTAGCACGCAAATACGACACACGTGAAAGCAGTTCTTTCCTGAAATCAATGGCGTGGGGGATGTAATCTCTCCTGTTAACAGGTTTGCTGCACGAAGTGAAAATCCTTCATCTTTCTGGAACAAAATAATAAGCAAATAGCTGCTTTTTCCTTTACGATAGCCCAAAATCATAGCTGGCCTTTGAAAGGAGATGTTCTTCAGGGTACTCTCCTCCTTTCATACCCAGTGCTGCCTTGAACTTCATCGATGACTTTTCTGTTTCTTTAGATTATAATGAACAGTACTGGGGCACTAACAGCAGGCTGACAGAATGCTTTGGGCTGCAAGGACTCTTACAGGTCATCTAATCCAATCCCCCACCAGTAAGCAGGGACACAACCTTGAGTGCTGCCAGGGCTTTGGTCTCCACCACCTCTGTAGGCAATCTGCACCATCCTCATGGTCAAAAACTTCCTCCTTATATCCAGTCTCAAACTCCCCTCTTTCAGTTTAAAACCAGCACCCCTAGTCCTTTTGGGACAGACCCTGCTAAAAGCATTGTCCCCATTTTTCTTACAGGTGTCCTTTAAGTACTGAAAGACCACAGTAAAGTCCTCCCAGAGCCTTTTTTTCTGCAGGCTGAGCAACATCAACTCTCCCAGCCTTTGTACAAATACTCTGCGGCTAAAAGTTACACAATACAGGTTCTAAAAATCAATTATCTAGGTGTCGTGGAGTCAAGGTCATGACTCACAACACAAAATAAATATTTACAATAGTCTTTTTTTATCATTTCCACTCTTCTGCCCACAGCTTCTTTCTGCTCACAGTGTTCTCCTTGAATAATTTCTTCTTTTGTTCTCAGCTTTGTTATCTTTCTCTGGAATGTGTGTGGATTTCTGCATCTTCATTGGAAGATACTGACGTTGTTCATATTCATCATTACTGGTATTTACCTGTAGAAGATGGGAGCCAGCAGAAATAAATATCAGAAAGCTTGGGAGTCTCATTTTATGCTTCTTCTCGCATGTTTAGTATGGTCTCTTCTTGGTTTCTGCTCTCCAACTACAGTTCAGTCTCCACTTATGATCTTACCTTGTTCTCTCCTAAGTCACAGTAAAATACATACATGACTCCACTAGTCATGTTCAGCCTCGAGAAGAGAAGGCTTAGGGGGGACCTTATTGCATTGTTCCAGTCCATCAAGGGTGGCTGAAAGAGGATGGAGACTCCCTTTTCACAAGGAGTCCTGTAGAAAGGCCAAGGGGGAGTGGTTACTAGTTGTTCCAGGACAGATTCCAGCTGGATTCAAGAGGAAAGTTGTTCATGCTGAGAGCTGTTAGACAGCAGAATGGAAGTGGGGGATTTCTCAGCTGTAGACAATGTTAAGGCTCAGCTTGACAGGGTTCTGGATCCTGCTTTAAGAGGCTGGGCTAGATGATCCCTGAGGTCCCTTCCAACCTGTGAACCTGTGTATTTCCTTAATCTTAAGAAAGTTCTGAGCCCTGTCTACCCTGTCACACTTGCTGGCGTCCAGACACACCACAAACACAACTTGTGCCACCCCAATATCTACTTCCCAGGGGACATTCTGTGTACCAGGCATCTTCCACATCACTTCAGCAGTCTCTGGCTGTGAAGCTCGTCTCAGGAAAGTCACAAGAGAAAGACATCTCAGGTGGAAGAAACCCTCCGAATGCCTTCTTTTTACAGACAAGAACAAAACTGCTTTATATTTTCCTCCTCTAAACTGTCAAGCTACAGGAAACCATCTTTTGCTAGAACATAACCACATACCTTTATCTTCCTCTTCCTTAACCAGCATCTTAGTCACACTCAAACACTAATGAAAGGAAACTGGCAGTGGCTGAGAACACTTTCACTGAAAAGAGACATAAAAATGTGGGGAGCCAAGGTTCTTCTACCTTACTTTTCTAAGCAGTAGGCCTAGGCAAGAAGAAGGATGCTGTAACTGTGGAAAGAGAACATCATTCACTTGTCCCAGCCTACCCATTCAAGTTTCTCTATAGACCCGTGCGCTTCAGACCCTGTTTCTTACAGAGAATTATGCATTGCCCTTGCCCATAGGCAAGGTGCTAAAATCTTACCCTGGAGACAGCAGGATTTGTGCCACTGGCAACAAAAAGCACTTAGTCAGCCCTTAAACAGTATATAAACATTGCATGGAAATAAAATATTCTTTCTTCTCTCCCTGAGGGTTTTTTTTCCTTTCAGGTTTGAAGCCCACTGAGCTAGGTAAGCTCCCATAGCTGTTATACGTTTCAACATTAATGGAACTAATCTTCCTCATTTATAGTTAATCAGAGAGGGATCAGCTAAGTATTAACACGAGTGAAAACCTCACTAATGCTTTTTGACTGTAAATACCATTTAATGCCTTTGTGGGATAGACCTACACTGCTACGTTCAGGAGCTAAGCAAGGAACCACTGTGGCATTTACCTTCGAGAATTCATTACTCCCCATGAAGCCTGAACCTTCCAGTTTGGCTGCTCCAGTTGCTCATTAACAGAACAGAAAATACTAAAATCTTGGACTGAGAAGTGTAACTAACCTATGCATTTTATACCAATGCAGTTCAACATCTTCTAGGGTATAGCATGAACTCCTCAAGAGTACACGGGGAACCTGGCAAAGCAGGTGGAAAGGATGCACAAGTCTTAAGAGAAATGTAAATCAGTTAGGAAGTGGAAGGATGCACATATAGGTGGTATTTCTCCTGGGTTTGCAAGTGTACTGTGAAATATATGGTTCGTCACAAAACATCCATGAAATAGCTTCCACTGGGCTAGAAAGACAATTTATCTCTCAAATCCAAGGGCATTAGAAGAAAAAGAGAGACCTGGAAAATGAGACCATACATCTAACTATAAATTCTCAGGTTTTCACATAATTTCCAAATAGAATCATAGAGTCCTCATGGCTGGAAAGGACCTCCAGGATCACCAAAGTCCAGTCCACATCCCAATATCTCCCCAACCCCTAGACCATGGCCTTAAGTGCTCTATGTACTCATTTTTTAAACCCCTTCGTGACTCCACCACCTCCCTGGGCAGCCTGTTCCAGTGCCCAACCACTCTCTCAGTAAAGAACTTCTTCCTAAAATCGAATCTCAACTTCCCCTGATGCAGCTTGAGGCCATTCTCTCTCATGCTATCATTAGGAATTTGGGAGACCAGCACCAGCCTCACTACAACCTCCGTTTAGGTAGTTGTAGACAGTTATAAGGTCTCCTCTCATCCTCCACTTCTCTAGACTGAAGAACCCAGTTCCCTCACCCTTTCCTCATAGGGCCTGTTCTCCAGCCCTCTTCCCCAGCCTCGCTGCCCTTCTCTGGCCCTGCTCCAGCACCTCAATGTCCTTCTGTTACTGTGGTATACTAAAAGCTTGTCTATTATAGAAAAAACCATGGATTACAGTACACATAAAACACAGTTCATTGCAGCATTAAGATCAGACACTCAATATCAGTTGACACTGAACATCTGGTGTTTTAGCAGATCACAGTAAGTTTGGACTCTAGGTTTTGCTTTTTCCTCTTTCCTTCTGTGCCTGCTTGCACCAGAGCAACCACTTGTAAGGTATTAATCTTGCTGCTGAATAAAAGCCAAGAGACAATGATGAAACAATCTTAAGATGCTGAAGTGGAACACTGTACATGTGCATTTCACACTGACAGGCTTAGTACAGGACAAATCTTGTCACTTCAGAGGGCTGCTTGAGAACAGTAAGTGGTTCATTCCCACAGCGCCAGCAAAGAAAAGCATCACTCGTGCAGTCCTGCCCCAGACTGACTGCCTGCAGCAACAGGAACAAGGATTGAAGAAGGGGGAGAAACATGATAAAGCAAGACAAATCCAGGAACAAAGAGAGGAGAAGGGGGAGGTAGGAAGGTATTTAGGCAAGCCAGTAGATCCAACACCATGCATGCTTTAGGAGAAGACTAAGAGGATTTCCCACAACCTCAGGGCTGGGAGGAAGATGTCAGTTGCCCAGCTGTTTATAGAGTGGCTACTCTGCCTGATGCCTTGCTCCACTGTACTGCAGAGCAGTAGGGTGAGTTCAAACTATTCTGTTCTGGGAAGCAAAAGAGATTCACATTTTTTACTGTTCTCTTTTCCTAACTTTCCTCTGTGTGGTGCTAAAATGATGACATCAGCATTTACTCTTCTCATAGAATAATGTGCCTGGGTTTGTGAAAAATGGGTGAGGACAGTGGTCCTCATGGCCACGCTCATCATTTAGCATTATGCCTAACTGAAATGTGTGTCCTCAAATGGGGAATTAATCTATTGTTCACATGGCAATCTGAAATCCTAGGACACGTGGGATTTAGGGAGTGCATTCCCTTCCAAATTTGAGCCTATTTTTTAATTCCCTTTGTTTGATTTTAACAGGGGGGAGAGCTACAAAATTCAGCTTCACAAGTTTTCACAAGATAAAAATTCTCCAGCTTAAAGATAAATAGAGTAAAAGTCAACAGCCCGGAGCAAAAATATCATTTGGGAGATATTTTTCTCCTTCTTTTCAATCTCAGAAAGCTAAACACTCTTTTCCTGTTTTGCAACATTGCAATCAACCTGTAGTATCAATATTAGCACTCGAAAAATCAGATGAGGCAGGCTACACGTGATTATTTTGCTTGGATATCAGTACTCTAGAGTTAAGCTGCGATTGCCTCTATTATGTTAGGATTCTTTAATTTTGAAAGGACATTTAAGAACAAGTCCAGCCATTAGCCTTATTCTTCCAAGTCCTCTGCTAAACCACATCACTGATCATCACAGCTACACACAAGTAGTGATTAAAAATATAATAATACACACTCTGGGTTTAATTTCCCTGTGAGAAATGAAGAATTACGATAGATTTTGTTAGGCAGTGGTTGATACCTCTCTGCCCAGAGCAAATCTTGATTTCTGAATCCTGCTCTCAATTTGAAGACCATGTACTGCCAGCCTTATTAAAAGGAAATGTTGGGTTTCCTCCTCAGAGGAATTTAACAGTTAAAAACAGGCATCACAGACTGTTAGGAATTGGAAGGGACCTCAAAATATCACCTAGTCCAATCCCCCTGCCACAGCAGGATCCCCNCATTCATGGGGTCCCCCCTCAGTCTCCATTTTTCCCAGCTCCCTCAGCCTTTCCTCATCAGGTAGATGGCTCCCCTCCCTTCATCATCTTTGTGGCTCTGCACTGGACTCTCTCAAGCAGCTCTGTGTCCTTCTAGAACTGAGGGGCCCAAAACTGGAGACAATATTCAAAAGCATCATGTTGGTCTCCTCTAAATGACATCTACAGAGAGGAGGACCATATTTAAATATTCTTGGACAGATTTATGCATCAATCTTAGACTTACAGATTTCCTAGAACAAAACTGCAAACTAACAATAAAAATAAACTCAAATTGTTTAGACGAATAGAATTGACACAGTTAGTACCTCATGCAGTCTCTCATTTTAAAACGTTCTATAAAATTGATTAAAAAACCTGGCTTCAGGCACATAAATGAAAATTGCATGCAATGAAATTAAGTGACAAGTGAAGGTTCTGACAAATCTAAGTTCCAATCCTGCTGAAAGAAATTTGTGTCTACATTTTGTAATTAGAAGTCTTTCTTCTTTTCATTGTATACAAAAAAAAACCCCATGAGTTAATCAGAAAGGAAACTTTTCACGTATGCATTTCTATTTTGGTCTTCACAACCACAGAATCACAGACTGGTTTAGGTTCAGAGGGACCTCAGAGATCATCCAATTCCAACCCCCTGCCATGGGGCAGGGAACCTCTCACCAGATGGGGCTGCCCCATCCAACCTAATCTTGAACACTTCCAGGGTTGGAGCAGCCACAGCCTCCCTGGGCAACCTGTTTCCAGTGACCGAGCACCCTCACCGGGAGGGATTTCTATGAGATGAACCTTCCTCACGACTGTTTTGCAGCAGATATAACACTCACCCAGCACTGCTAAATGAGAGGAATGAAGAAGCAATCCCAGCCACCAATTTAAAACGAAGGAAGGAACAGAGGGGATAATTTTTTGCCCTCTCTGTGCCAGCATTTTGAAAAATGTGCATTGCACACTCCACATCTCCATTCTTAGATCCACTTCTTCCTGCTGGAAGAACATGCTGGCTTCTTGTTTGTTAAACTCCAGGTCTGTTCTATCCTGAGGAGAGCTATAAAAATGTGAAAATTATGCTGCTTTGGTGTTGAGCTACAGGTTTTCCTGTGAGACATCGCATCCTTCAGCACAGCAAGCACTCACCTTCGGGAAATACAAAGCACAAGGTTACATTTTTATGGAGCCCATCGAGCATTCGGATCTTGCCTAGAATAGATTCTGACTTTAACATGGCCTGTGCTTATTTCAGCACCCAGAAACCCTCTCTGTTACCATTTGAAACCAAAGGAATGGCCCCACTCGAACATAACCATCACTCTTCTCAGACCAAATAAGAAGCGCCGACCACTCGGAATCAAACCACGTGCTATGGAAACGCCAAATGGATTCATTAAATGCCACACCAAAGGTGTCATAAAAGCTCTAAGTGCTTTATATAAATAGCAGCCCCTAGGAATTTACAGCTGTTAAATTAACCACAACCTTTGCTGAGATTATATAGCCCTGATTTTCAGGTTTTAATTAAGTTTTTCCTCATGCAATAATTTTCAATATGCTCCTGTTGAATTCCAAAATCACTTGAAATACTGCACAAAGGGGGGGAAAAAGTAATTTAAATGGGAAGATTGCAGCTACAAGTCTCAAACAAAGGCTATTCTCTGGAAAGTACTAGAAGCCAGATCACTGGGTAAGCTGGGCTCTTTCAAACAGAAGGGGTTTTAAATGCAAATTCCCATACTTGGGAGCAAGGAATACCTGCAAAAGTGACAAATACATCCTGGAATGAGGGGACTCAAGGCAGAGTTAGCATCTAAATTAAAATCTGTGAGAACATAGGGACTTTGGAGAGACTGTTCTGACAAAAGAAGGGCTGAGGTGCTTCTGAATCTTTACCTAGGCAGTGCCAGGAGACAGGTGACCCCATAACACGGTGCAGTTATTCAAGAAGTTGAGTTACCCAGTGAGGATCTCTTTTCTTCTGAGTTCCCCACATCAATTACTTTGTCTAAAATCAGTCAGGTAAGTCTGGGAACTTGAACACTGAGGCTGACCAGCAGCTGAGATCTCTGCCATAGGAAAAGGGAGAGATTTGATTTTACTCTTCAGAGTAAGATGGAGTAAGAAGCACCCAGAGACAGACAAATCACCCACTGCACTACAGATCTGAGGTTTGTGGTGCAGCCTGTGGCATCCAGCAGTCCAAACTCTTGGTGACCTAGGAAGAAGGTGATCTAGTAATTGCAATGTTGTGGATTTGTCAAAACCCTTGTGCTAGCCAGTGCTTCAATCCAGCACTGGTCTCCCTGTCCTGACTCAGCAATGCCTGCTCCCCTGCATCAACAATGGTCACTTACTTCTAAGCAGCATTCAAAACCAGAAGACACCAGCTGAAACAGCGATGGATTTACAGCTGTGAGTTAACCTTGTAAACAGGAATGTGGGTTAGAAATCTTCTGCGTTTGTTTGACTGGCTCCAGCCACTGCACTGCTGCTGTCTGCCATCTCTGCCGTGAGGTGCAGCTGCCATGGAGCAGTGCACAGGGTGAGGTGACAAGAAGAGACAAGTTAGCAGGTTATGTCCTTTGGGAACACTGTCCTACTGATGCTAGCATGAATGCAGTCAATGAAATTGGGCCACACACTCCCTCTCATGCAGTTTTTACATTGCCTGTGTTTAGAATCACATATTTTATACTGGATTTATCTCAGGGTCCCAGTCTGATTGGTGATTATCTCCTTATTTTTAGAATTCTTTTCCTATTTCATAGGCTTGTTACTATGAACTCAGGAAGGAAATGCTAGAGACCAGTCACTCTCCAATCATTCCCATCTCCAAGAGCCCATTTCAGTCAAGGAACTATAATAATATGTAAATAATAATGGAGTTAGTGTATCCAGGTGGTTACTTCAGGTGTGCTCCTAACATTCACTCAGAAATAGAATGCAACATCTACCAAAAGATGCTGGGCACAATGATCCCAGAAAACCTGCATCCAAAGTACATGGCAAAGCCTTTTAGAGAAAAGAACTGTTCACGAGACAGTTAAGTTGGGATCGGTCTCCTGGTCTAAAGCAAAGCGAGGTCTGACAGCCTTTCAGCTCAGGAGGGAATAAATGGCTTCTGAGGAGAAAGGGTGATGCAGACTCTAAATCTGCCTGATGGTGTGATTGCAGAGCTCTGATGGAAGCTCTCTTACACAGGTGAACTCCTTGGTGAAAAATCTCTCTTCACGCTTTAGATGCATCTTGAAATATACAGCAGGCGCAGAGCCATAGCTCTTTGTCAGAAGAGGGGAAGTCAGCAGAATTTTAAACTACTTTGGATGCTGCAAATTAAGCATTGTATTTAGATTCTACCTGGCTGTCACGGGCAAAAAAAAAATGGCTTAAATTGTGAATGCTCGCAGGCAGCAGGTAATTGGATGTACATCTGTCTGCAGCCCCAACGTCTGAGAATGAACTTCTGAACTCCTCTGCAGAAGCCTGATACCTGCTAGATACAATGGGTATCTCCTGCCTGTCAACGCATGGGACACAAGGAAGCCGTGCACCCTGAATCCTCCTATTAGAGGTGAGACAGAAGCAGCAGTTAGGGGATTGATCAGGCATTGAGCTCCTGAGCTAGATGGACTAGGGAAACTAGGGGGTTGGCGTTGAAAAAGGGTTCCTTAAAAGAAAATACTGTCTTAGAACGAAGATAGTGGGTCAAAGGTGGCAAAGATGCTGGCAGCTGGAAAGTTTATGGAAGATGGGGAAGATCTTGAAGATGAGGAGGTACAAGATATGATTCTGTGATATGCAGGGGACCTTAGGCAGTAATGTTCAATGCTGGTAACTAAGAGAGGATCTCCCAGGACCTTGCCCAGTGACACTCGATGCTGCCAGCTGTGAGTAGCAGCACAGCATAAAAAACCAGAACCTTGTCCCCAGTGTTCCTGGCATTGCAGTGACCTCCCTGCTGGGAATGCAAGCCAAGACCTACTGAACACAGGGAAGAGCAAGTACAAGAGATAATCAAGTAGGGTAAAAGCTCTAATCTTGTTGGCTCTTGAATAAACCCCAGTACCTAGATCCACTATTGGATGTTGTTAATTCTGTGTTGCCCATGACATTCACCCCAGCCTGACTCAACTATGACTTGAATAGCAGAATAAAAAGCAGCTAAGCACCTGGCAGATCTATAAACCAGTGTCTATAGAGACATACCACAGCTGCTCAGTAGCATCCACATGTTTCTTCTCATTTAAGATGGATGGGCCAGTGTGGACAGGGTGGAAGAGGGGTGGAAGAGGTGTTGACTCAAAATGCTTCCTAAGACCTGATAAGGTAGCGCCACACACAACTCGTCTGTGAAGGCTACAGGAAATGTTTCTCAGTATTAAAAAGGTGCAAATTGTTCCTTTTCTGAATGAGTAACAGTGTGCCATCTTTCATACAGCCTGGTTTGATGGGAATACAAGACTGGTGGTTCAGTTCCAAAAATACAGCACTGAGGCAAATTATGGGCAACCTTTTTTAGGCTTCTTAATGGGTTCATCAGGGATCCATGTGCTTACCAGAGCTGGATGACAGATCTGCTGGTTTAAGCCATCACAACAGCTGATATTTGACCACATTTTATTCAAACCCTTCGGTCTGTGTAACACTCTGTGCTGTCCAGTGTGAGGAGTCCCAGAAGGCAACCAGCCACACAGTCCCAGACTGGCATTCAGTGCTGCTCGTGTGTGGGAAGACATGAGAATTCTCAAGGAACCCAGTGCCAGAAAGCTTGAGAAACCATTTTGACAACGTTCCAAAACCTCAGCTCTGCATGTCCAACACAGAAGCACATCTCCCAGCTTTGAACTCGGTAGTTCTGTGGTTCTCTGCGTCGCTTTGATATGCAATGAGGTCATGATACGTGTTTATGACAGCAGTGTTCGTCAAGCTGAGAACTGTAATATCAAAGCTGAAATATTTTCACTTCACTGCATGATTAAACGTCTGGAGGAAAAAACCAGAGTTATCCAGGACTATTAGAAACCTTTAAAGCGTATTTCTCACATAAAGATAAAGGTTACCTCTAGTATGTTGCCTCTGGAAATGTTCTGCCAGGTTGCTATAGCAACCTCTGCAATGTAAATTAGCAAGAGCTTTATCACAAGATTTTTAGATTGTTGGATTTAGAAATAAAATAAAATTGGGAGTAAGAGCTGAAGTGAAAAATAAGCTGGAGAAGCATCAGAAGGGACCAATTAGTAGTTAGTCATGGTCTACTGGCAACTAGATACTAAATGATTTTTTAAACTACAGTTTCAACACGACTGTGTTTTCCCCTATCACAGTCTGTACTAGCAAAGGTGGTGTCACTTAGGATGAAAAGAATTCCCTTTTAGGCTTAAAGCTGTTTCAAATAATCCACAGATTATTACAGAGTGTAACCACACAAGCTCAAAACTTCAGCGGTAGAGTACTGGTAAACTTAAAATGCGTAAGAAACAAAGACCAAACGAGGAACCACAGAAGGGAAACACCTGTGAGTACCCCAAAGTTGTTGAATGCTCTGAAAATCACTGGAAGGTCATTTCTACCACTTCCCTACCGGCAGATGCTCATTACAATAGCAATGAGACTGTTGGGATTCTTTTGCTCATCAGCCTCTCAGTTCCAAACTAACCATGACTTGTCTGTGTCTGATCCCAAGTACAGTGAAAGGCACCTCATGAGTTCAGTTGGTTTTGTGTTAACTTCTAGTTATAATTAGGGATGATCAGTTAGTTTACAGTAGCGATAAACTACTGGGTCAGAAATTCCCCAGCCTTGTTAGTATTTCTCAGTGAAATTATGAGGTGAACAGATGGCATAAGGTAAAATCACAGAAGTTAGGAGTTGAATAGATCATCCTTGAAAGATCATCTAGTCCAACCCCTCTGCCACAGCATGACCACCTAGGGCAGGTCACAGAGGGATGTGTCCAGGCAGGTTTGAACATCTCCACAGAAGGAGACTCCACAATGTCTGTGGGGAGCCTGTCAGAGCTCTGTCACTCTCACAATTAAAAAGTCCTTTCTTATGTTTATGTGGAACCTCCTCTGCTCCAGTTTGCACCCATTGCCCCTTGTCCTATCATTCGACATAACTGAAGATCCTGGCTCCATCCTCCTTGACACCCAGCCTTTATGTTTTTATAAACATTAAGAAGGTTACCCCTCACTCTCCTCTCCTCCAGGCTGAGGAAACCCAGCTCCCTCAGCCTTTCCTCATCAGGAAGATGCTCCACTCCATCATCTTTGTGGCTGTGCTGGGCTCTTTCCAGCAGATCCCTGTCCTTGAACTGAGGAGCCCAGAACTGGACACAATATTCCAGCCTCAGCATCTCCTTATTCCCAGGAGAGAAACAGACCAGTCGGAAAGTAAGATAGAGAGAAGGGGCAGGGGGAAAAAAGCCGTTATCCTTTTTTCTCTGTAAAAGCAGTGTCTGTGGTTCCCTGATGGTAATTTCCCACGTTAGCTATTGCTGTAATTGACACCAGGCTATTACACAGCAGTAAATGGAAAAGAACATATTGGTCATCCAGAATGGGCTGGCAGGTGACGTGGGCACCGTGAGTAAAAGGCGAGGTGATTCAAAGGACTATCTGTCCGCTAATGTGGCCATTTCTGAAACATTGGAAAACTCCTGTGTGATGATCGTTTGAGAGCACAATGAGATTGTTCCCAATAGAAACATTTCAGACGGAAAGCTGAACGACTAGCTCCTTCACGAAAGAATGTTTTCCACCAAAAATAGACCCTCGAAAGGTCTGCTGCCGTGTTTTTTTCGCCAGGTATTAAAAAACATGATGAAAAAACCCACAAGGGAGAGGAACAATGAAATATAACAACCACCTTTCTAGTGAAACAATTTGAACAAAACCTTGTCTTCAATGAGGACTGGAATAGAAAAGCAAAGCTTTGATGTGTATCACCATCTTAATGAGGCATGTAAAACCACCCAGCTACTGAGGTTTAAGGTTAGGTCAACGTAAATATGAGGCTGCTTTTTGATTTTAGAGACTTGCATAGCAAATTAATTTGTTTTTCCACTACACCTATATATTCTCTCTACTTTTCCCCTTAAATGTAGTTTAATTTAGAATATATCCCCCCAAAAAATGTGATTCCTAGGGTCAAAGACAGTGAGCCAATTCAAAATTGATCAGTAATATCTTATTTATTATTTTCCATTTATTTTTCCTTAACTTAGATGTTCAACTCTCTTGGTGGAAAGATCGTGTCTATTAAAAAGCTTTGCTGCTATTTTAATTACAAGTGGAAAATATCATTTTCCCTTTGATTATTTTACACTGCCAAGGAGAATTCTAGGAAAGAAAAAATGTATTCATTATGTTTTAAGCTAAAAAATATACAAAATTATAGCTTTGGTTGATCAGGGAGGGACCAAAACTTATACTTAACCCCCATTTCCCCACCAATATTTATTAATTACTATTATCTACTGCTATCCTCCCACTTGTATTTACTTTTCTCTTGTTTCCTGTAGGTCGTGAATACATGCCATGCTCACATCAATAATAAATTCCTCAATCTGGAAAGAGTTTGTTGATTTTTATCTATGGATATGTATTTCATTTTGTCTATTTCATTAAAAAGAAGATCCAAAAAGTAGTCTTTGATTTCTCATTAGTTAATAAAGGAAAAGCTTGGGTAGGAAAGTAATTATAAGAGACTATATTCTGGTGTCTAGCCCACTAATTCAGCCTACTGTTTGGTTTGCATTCCAGACTATTGTAAGGAGAAGAGGGGATAACAAAAAAGCAAGGAACAACTTTTGGAGGGGGGAAACCCAAAGAGAGAATTTAAATACTTCAAAACTTCATCAAATGAGTTTTTGAAAGAGCATCCCTGCATGGAAGGCTTTAGAATTTTAAAGAACGTGCTATGAAAATTAGGGATGGAGAGTTGTTGGTATCAAGTTGCCAGACAAGATGACTGAGAGTCTGGAGAAGGCACTTGGAGATTTATTGCAGCCCTTTAGTAAGATACAATGATAGAGAAAACTAGCCATCATCTGTCATGAAAATGAAATGTTTACGTTTCAATCAGGAACAGAGCAAGGATGATGATATTTGTCATCATTTATGACACCTTGAGGACATTTTCTGGCTGATAGCATCTGACATCACTTTGGTAGCCCATCAGCTGAAAGCCAGATGATCTGTTTATCTAAGTTTGGGCTAACAACTGGTTAGTATGAACCAGACACCATAGGGCTTCAGTCATACACTGCAGTTTTCTGAATCTAAGGAGTAGTGAAGGTAGAAGCCAATATCCATTTGACACGACTGAGCTCATCAAGCTTGGACCAATGCTCCACTGAGGATTCACCTGATGCTGAAATTCTGATGCTTTTCCTTGCAAACCTCAATTGCTCCAAAGATTCTACAGCATTTGTTTGCCTGTATTTGTGTCAGCTCCATGGGAAAGTTCTGGTGCTGATTACACTGGTGCTCTGTCCTGACACAGATTTTAGGCTCGCTGGATCCCACTTTAGTATCTGAAGTCTCTACATCCTCTTCCTCTTTTTCCATCTGTGTTACACCATCACCCCAAGTCTGTAGATAGCTACCCTGAATGTCATTATGAAGTCAGATAAAGTGGAAATCATAGCGTACTGTAATTTTAATAAGCTGAAGCAGGTCCAGACTACATCTGCATTCTCTTTGCTGTTCAGATTTGGAAGTAAGAGATGTTCTCAGCTAATTATTTAAAAGCCGTAGCTCTCTACTGCTCAAGGAACTCACTGAGCCAAAGCCCAGGGGAATCAAATAAAGCTAGTGCTAATAAATGCAGAATGATACCTGCTTCCACACTTTGAAGAACACTTCCTATCAGCCTCATGTCCTCCATGTTGCAAGTCATAATCTCCTTTTACATATCATCCCATAATCGATTTGCACTTAATGTGATCAGTGATGCTCTGCTGGATGGGTTCCTGACATGTGATTGCCTGCTGCTTATTAGCAGAGGTCCTTATGCAGTACAGGAGGCTGGGAGGTCAGTGTTCTGCTCAGTTGATTTAAATATTAAACATTCTGCTCATCACATCCCCTTTCTTTGACTGGAAATCAATGAAGCTTTACTGCAGTGAAACAGAAGGGCTATCTTGACAAATCAGGTCTTTTCTGTGCACAATTCAATTAATACAGTACAGTGCCTTATACATAACCAGAGAACAAGGTGTTTGACATGGACATAGAGCTGCAGGTGACCTACAGGCTCAGATCCTCCTCCTAGGTATCGCTATGGGTTATGATGTTCAGCTCTTCTTGGATCGTAGCCTTGAAAGCCCTTCCTCTTTGTTCAGAATTCATATATTTTACATCTAACAGTATAAAATATATTGATAGC
This sequence comes from Upupa epops, assembly GCA_013397515.1. Lineage (NCBI taxonomy): Eukaryota > Metazoa > Chordata > Aves > Bucerotiformes > Upupidae > Upupa > Upupa epops. The sequence goes on along the minus strand of VZRI01007877.1, from coordinate 1,997 downwards.
TCCCTTTTTATATCCCTGGTTACCTAACAACTAAACACAGACTTATTACACCAGAAAAAAGGTGAAAATACAGAGCAAGATCTTTTTTCTCTCTCCTTGTTGCTCCTTTGATGAAGATAAATTCCTTAAATGGAGAAAAATAGAGGGTATTCAATTGTATTTGAATTAAAAGTCTTCTAACATAAAATTGTTGCTGCCGTCTCTGGTTTTATACAAGGTCCTACTCTGCCCACACAAATCCAACCATACAGTAAGGAACTGTGGTGGCATAAAGCACTAAATCTCAAAAGGCAGAGAGAACCAAAAAGAAGGGGGAAGGGATTTATTATTACTTCCCAGTTATAGTCTGAATTCTGAAACCTAAAAAGTTATCCAAGCAAGGATTTGTTTACACCTAGATAATCCACATGGAGAAGGGCTCAGAATTAGTCACTAGTCTCTATGCTAACACAAGACACTTGTAGCTCTGAGCTGCCACATGGCAGCTATTTTTGCACCTTTTTCTGCAAATACAAATATATATTGAACCAAAATAATTCAAGCTCTGGACAGAGATTATGTTCATCTATCCAATCCAGGCAACAAAGGATGCAGGTGATTTTATAATCAAGCACCCAGGAGTGACTGCTTATGTGTATTGAGTTTAGATTCCATAAACAGACTTACAGAGACGACAGCATTCATCTTGCAGATAGACATACACAGTACAACAGATCTCTGGGCCTGATGAAATAATAAACTAATGATGAAGTAATAAGCAGGAGCAATAAATAACGTGATGCTATCAGTACCAAGTGGGTATTTTTCAGCAGACTAACGTTTCTCCTCCCGTAACTCTAAATTCATAAGATATGTTATATAATTTGCTCCGTGCAACACCTTCTGCAGCAGAATGAATGCCTAGCTGCTCTCTTACAAGGAATTTTTTCATAGGGGAACAGTGCTCTCCAGTGATCAGAGAAAGGAACTGTTTTACTCATTAAACTGATAATTATGCCTTTTATTTTAGGAGCTTTACATTCTTCTTTTCCCCACAGTGATCAGCAGGATTACCTTCTACAGAAAATATATTTACTAGGGGGTTCCTCCTTCTCTTAGTGAAATATGTCTTACACAGCTAATTGTTTCATACACAGAGTTCTTCTTGAAAGTCTCACAGCAGGGTTTTTTTAGCAGTGGTATAACCACAAGCTTATGCAAATAGAAAGCACTGTTTGGGTAAACCACAGGAGGATATTCAAATATCTATGGAGAAGTGTGAATAACCAGATTGAGAGAGGTTCTTCTCGCCCTCTACTCTGCACTAGTGAGACCACATCTGGACTATTGTGTTCAGTTCTGGGCCTGTCAGTTCAAGAAGGACACAGAGCTGCTGGAGGGTGTCCAGCGTAGAGCAACAAAGATGATGATGGAAGTAGAACAACTCCCTTATGAGGAAAGGCTGAGGGAGCTGGGTCTCTTGAGCTTGGAGAAGAGGAGGCTGAGGGGGGATCCCGTGACTGTTGGTCAATATTAAAAGGTGAGGGGTGGGTGTCAGAAGGATGGAGCCAGGCTCTTCTCAAGGTCATCTGGGGATAGGACAAGGGGCAATGGGTGCCAGCTGGAACAGAGGATGTTCCATATCAATATGAGCAGGACCTTTTTCCCAGGGAAGGTACCAGAGCATTGGAAGAGGCTGCCCACGGGGGTTGTGGAATCTCCTTCTCTGGAGATGTTCCATACCAACCTGGCTGTGTTCCTGTGCAACTTGGTCTAGGTGATCCTGCTGTGGCAAAGGTATTGGACTGGATGATCTTTCGAGGTCCCTTCCAATCCCTAATGATTCTATGGTTCTAAAGTAGAGATCTTTTGTGTTCCTGGAAATTATAAACCTATGCTTCTAATTATCCAGGAAAGTTACTGGAAGCACTCAGTGCAGTCTGTGATACATTTCTCTGAGAAATAAATTTCCTTAAGTAAAAGCAGCTTTCAGGGAAAGGTTTACACAAGTGTTTTTT
>VZRI01007875.1:54012-92836 GCA_013397515.1 Upupa epops | reverse complement strand
GAAAGGCGGAGTGGGGCAGGAGTCCGTTCTGTTTCTCCCACAAGTGGAAACCTGTTCCCATTCCTCATGTTCAGAGGGAACCTACCTTCTACCTTGTGGGACAAAGCCTCCATCTCTTCCAGGTCCTGAGTGCCTTCTTCCCAGTGATAGGGAATACCAGGCTCCTCTGACTCCTGGGCAGCCCTTGGAGATGAGAGAGTATCACTCCTTCTATTTATCTTCTTTTCATACTCTTGGATACTCCTCAGCCTGTCCACCTCTTCCCTTAGCTCAGCCACCATGCAGAGCAGGTCATTCACCTGCTCACAAAGTATGCAGGTGTTCTCAGCACTGCCCTCTTGCAGTGGCATAAGACCCAGACATGCCCTATGGTCAGGGGTCTGAACAGCCACATCCATTGTCAAGGGGATCGTTTGGGCAAATGAATCCCTCACAGCGGCTGTTTTCACTCTCGATTGTTTAATCCCAACCATTACTCACAAGGAAAAGGATAGTAGATGGTAGATTGGAAGCAAGAAGCAAGTAGGAAACTCCACCTAGCAAAACAAAACGGTATCTATAACCCTGCCTGCTTGCACGAACTGCCACACGAACTGCCTCTCTATAGCGCGTTACAATCCTGTTTGCCTACTCTTGTTCGCCATGCTCCGTAGAAGCTCTTAGCCTTAACTTGTAGAAGCCGAGCCCTGCTGAGATTCTTCCTTCCGACTGCTCTGAAGGCAGGTTGGGAATTGAAGAGCTAATTCCAGCTCCACCTGTGGCTCTATTTATAAATAATAGGGAGGAATAATTATTGGGCATAATTCTCTTCCAGTCAAATGAATTCCATCTATAATTGTATTAGGGGGATCAGAATAAGTTTCCCAAAGATTCTTATTATGGTTCATGCCAATCCGTCACCACTGTGCAGTGGTGTTATGTTAGAATTATTCATTTAACTTTAAGAAAATGTAAAAATACGGATAATATGCAGACTTAAACTAAAATTTGCAGGAATTTGTTGACTTGTAAACACAGGTCTTTAAAAACTTGGCTTCATGTTTCTCAGACTGTTTGTGGGGTTTTATCCCTATTAGTTCCTTATGTTGTAGTAGAAATTACCTTATTTGTGGGAGTGGACTCACTAGAGCAAGAGTGTTCTCAATTTGTTACGGTTCTAACGCTATAGTCTCTTTATATTGTAACTGGTTAAAGCATTTACACTTCAGAATATTTGCACAGCAGTTCTGCAGCTACACCTAATCTGCTAGCTTTTTGCTCCTGAGAAAGACACACCTGTTTTTCCAGGCAATGAGACATGAAAAAAATTGCTAGTGAGGGCTTAGCACTCCTGTGACATCAGCTGCAGATGATTGGTGTGGGATGATATCCATTCCCAGGACTGGATTACTGAGCAGAGTGTCATATTGCATTAAATTTTGCAGACAAAAGGTTGTTATTTTTTTTTTCTCTAGGCAACAATGTAGGCAACCTGTATTGGCAAATCATGTGCATCAATTAGTAGGAATTTAGTTGGTTTTGTGAATCTACTCTTTTCACAATGAAATGGTATTGCAGTGGTTGTATTATCTAATTTATTCCTTCAGAGGTTATGTTATCTAATGTCATTCCTTCAACTATACATATTCTTTATGTTTAGAAAACAATCATAAGAAAAATTCTTCTATAATGTGAATTAAATGACCAGTCAGTGCATCCTTTCATTTGTGACATGGGACACACCTGTCTGCTTACTCTGCCTCTGCAGCATTTGGTTGCCTGGCAAGGCCATAAGTCTTTGGAGTTGAGCAGCCTGACATACTGAGAAAAGAAGAAAAGGTCATTGATGTACTAGCACTGGTGTGAAAGAACCATGCTTGAAAAATAGGGAAGGCAGAAAGAGAGAAGGGAGTGGATATTATGTGAGAGAGGTGGTGCATAATAGAAATGTCTTGTAATTTGGCAGCTGCTAGGTAAAAATAAACTGGAATGAGTGTGTGGTTTTAAAGAGCCATCCAGCTGAGATGAATGAATGATTCTGTTGAACATGAATAGCTGGAGGTCTGTTGGTGGACTGCCCGGCTTGCCTGGTATAAGCCAGCAGCAGTTTGTTTTCCAGCTCCGGGAAGAACAGATGTGTACTGATCTCACTCAAGTGGAGCAACAGCAAGGGTGTGTGCCTTTTTCTTTCTACTCCTGTTCTGCTACAGCTGGTTTGTTTGAGGTAATGGATGGTTTTCTGACAGAATACTCTTGGCTATGGCCTTATTCAAAAAAATTCAAGTTAGGATTTCAGAGGCTTTGTGATTGCCTCATTAAGGCATCAGGAGCCTAAGCATTCTTCTCTGTAATACCATTTGCAGGGAATAATGGGGGGAAGAAAGAGGAGGAGCTAGCAGTTCAGTATCTGGCTTTGAACCTGATGTCAGCACCAGAATTTTGGGGGTTTTGGTTGTGGTTCAGTCTATACAAGCCCTGCTGGTGACAGATGAGGTACACCCATCCTGAAGGATGGAGAAAAAGCTTTACACAGGAGCTGGCAGGACTCAGGGGAAGATGAGTTTAAAGTAGAAAAATGGTGGGATGATTTGCACAGCTGGAGCACTGCAAGGTGGAAGGCTATAAACTCCCCAGAAGGAATAGGCAAGAAAGGAGAAGTGATGGGGTACCCCATTATGGTAAGGAGTGTTTTGATTGTTAGAGCCCTGTTCTTGACACTGGTGAGGCCACACCTCAGATCCTGACTTCAGTTTTGGACCTCTCACTACGAGAAGGACATTGAAGTGCTAGAGTGTGGCCAGAGAAGCTGGTGAAGGTTCTGGAGCACAAGTGCTATGAGGAGCTGTTGAGGAAGCTGGATGTATTCAGCCTGGAGAAAAGGAGGCTTGGGGACATCACCTCACTCTTGACAACACCCTGAAAGGAGGTTGCAGTCGGTGGGGGTTCATTTCTTCTCCTGAGTAACAAGCAATAGGACAAGAGGAAATGGCCTCAAATTGTGTCAGGGGAGGTTTAGTTTGGTTATTTGAAAATTATTTTTCACTGAAAGAAGGCTTCTTAAGGACAGTGGTGGAGTTCCCATCTCTGGAAGGACAGAAAAGCTGTGGAGATGTGCTGAGGAACATGGTTTAGTGGTGACCTGACAGTGCTGGGTTAATGGTTGGACACAATTATCTTAAAGATCTTTTCAACCTAAACAATTTAATCATTCTATAATTTAGCTTTTTAATAAAAATGCCTTTCTATCAGCTATGTAAAGTCACTATCTCCCTTTCTGGCTAGTGTTAAGGCTCAGTCACTATTTGAGTCCTTACAAATGTATCCTATTCAACCAGAAGAAATTCTCTTACTCTGTTTTACATTGGAGTCTTAGCAAGTTTGCATTTTTTTATTTCCAACAAGCTTGCTGTAGGGAGCTGTACAAAGTGTTCAGAAACAGAGGATCCAAAATTGATGAGCAGTATTAGATGACACCCTAAAGGCTTAAGTACCATTTATTTGGAGAGGTAAAGGATTGGACAGTCAGCAAAATTCATAGTTTGATGTCTTTATACAAGGCTAACTCTTGTGGAAACTACATGCCTGCAGCCCTTCTGGGAAGTAAATGAAGCAAGAAAATTCTGTCCTCAAGTTGAGACACTTGGTGTATGAAAATGTGGGGATTGTTCTTCTGATGTTTACTTTATGATAGTATATGAGGAGTTCTTCACATGTTAGCGGGTTTTGTTGCCTACAAATTAAGTTGGTAGTGTTTTTATTTTTACATGTGTATGTGGGAGAGGGAGAGACGGAGGGCTGTGCTGGAAATCAGGCAAAGATTTGCATTCTTGAACTGGTGATAGTTCTCTTAAATCATATTCCTCAAAGGCAGTGAGTCCCATGAAGGATGCTCAAATGATATGACACAGTAGTGGTTCTGTACTACCAATAACCTGCTCATTTCATTCTAAAGGACATTGGAGATTAAGTAGGTGTTTCATTCTCTTCAGTTGTAGTGTATCTGCATGCTGCCAGTTCTTGCCATTGGCAGTGCTCACCAAGGTCAGCAGGACTGGAAGGTAACAGAAAGGTCAGTCCAATTACTCATGAGAGCTTCCTTGAATGTTTAGTAATTTCTTTGAAAATTAGAATTCCCATATCCCAGTGCTGGGTGTTACAGAACTGGGACATTCAAAATTTGATCGTAATTTTGGATGCATTTCTGGAAGAAGCAAAAATCCCTCAGTGCCTTAAAATGAATGTTATTCTTTAACAACATCATTGATAGCATTATTTTGATAGTATTGCCAGGTGTTTTGGATGCTGTTTTTAATGCAGGATAGTGTAGATGAAAAATATGTAAAAGAGGAATGTACTGTAACGAGACTCAAAACCTCACACGCTAGAAAAAAAAGTTACAAAGCATCAAAGTTGTACCTTATGTTGGTAGGGACAGTTCCCTCTGAGACAGGCCCCAGCACAACCATGCTACTGGCAATTACCTTCTTCTGGGGCCAGTGTCCACCCATTCACTAATCTAAATAGAGTACCCAGAGAGTCAGTTGTTTAAGGGTATGAACTTCGTAAGATGTGCGAGTTTTTCTTTCAGTTCTACAGAGATGCTGCAGTGGTTGTTGCCACTGTGTAATCCTACAGGCTGAATGTGCTGAATTCTCTGCTTTTTTTTTTAAATGTAGAATTGTAGGGAGATCACTTGAAATAACATTGCAATTAGAGGAGAGCTGAGTTCCCATGATACATGCGTTTGATTGCTTTGTGATTCTCCCTAACTTCACTGAATATTCCAGAAAATTCTCCAATGGTTTTAAAGTGACAAATTGCTTTACCACAAGGTTAGGCCCAGATTGTGAAGTCCAGATTCTACTGAAAACATTAAAACGGCAGCTATAGGTCTACAAAATGACCTTGGAAATAGTTAAGTAGAAGTGGATGTTTTGTTGTCAAGTAATACATGCTGTCATGACTTTTATTTTAAGCCTATAAAATACTGTGTTTGTATTGGACACATGCATCAGCAGAATGTTTGCGTGCAGTCATTGTTCAACAGACCTGTTTATTTCATTTAGTTCAATGTACTAGATATTAGCACATTCAGATAGGTAATGGTGATGTTCATATGGTATAATGAGCATTTTTCTTTTTCCTGTTTGCATATAAAATAGCATAGGAAGAAAAGACAGATAACAAGGCTTTTTTGGCACGTTACAATTCGTGACCTGAAAACATCAGAATAATCTGATGGCAAGGATGTGTGTGGAGATGGTTCAGTCAGATCAGTGCATAAAGAGGTTTTGAAACTTCTTTGTTTCTTTCATTTCTCCTGTCAAAGTGGTGTTTGTGGCCTCAAATAAAGGGCAAACTAGTTGTAGTCCCTAAAGCAAGACCAAATAGATTGTAAGGTACTTATTTTAGTGCCTCTCATTTAACTTCAGAGAGAGGCGCTGAAACTGTAAGGAGCTCGGAAGTGTCGATGAAACAAATAATTTGAGAAATACAGTGTTTCCCTTGGGTAAAACCGTGCCATCTGCTGAAAACCCTGCTCCTATTTGGATGTGGATAGAGATGTCTGTACTATTAGTGAGGATTTTGGACTTGCAGGATTTGTGGTGCGTAGACATGGGTTTGGCAGTACAGATATATTAACAGTTATGGCTGATGCGATTGACGATTTATCAACTGTAAAGGACACTTGAATCTGAATTTTCATGAAATAGTGAAGACTGAACAGGAATCTTGTTAAAGGAGACAAACTGGGATCAAATGACTGACCTGGTTCGTTTTAAAGGTGGTGAAAGGATAAATAAAAATTTGTGTGTGGAACTGTGGAAACTTGTGACAGACTAGTGAGGCTGCAGGACATGAGAGTGATGCTGAACATTTTTTCGATTGGTGGACATGGATCTTCAATTCTCCATCCATCCATCCATCCATCCTCTGTTTGAGGCAAACAGTATCTATCTAAGTTTTCCAGTATGACCACACTTGCCTTTCAAGTAGGCTTTGTTCGGTGCACATGGTTTAATATGATGCAAACGTTCAGCAGAAACTGCTTTCACAATAACCCTTTCTTTCCTCCTTTTATTTCCATCTCCTTTGTCTGGTTTCTTTAATGATAGCCTTATATGCTTATGGTGCTTCCTACTTGGGAGGGTAGCTTCTCATGTGTGTTCTTGATTTTGTTTTTTTACTGTGTGCATTTTTCGGTTGTTGGTTCTTGTTTTGTTTTGCTCTGGATTTACAACTGTTTCCATCTCCCGCAAGTACCTGAGACCTACCAGCTGGATCAGAGAAGTGCAACTGTATCTTGTTAGCCACAAGAAGCTGTTCCTGGCAGTGTGCTGCTCAGTGAGTCAGTGGATGGTGTAGCATGTGTTTCTCGTGTCTTGTTTGTGTCATAGAGAGGAAACGTGTGCAAAGACACATATATGTCACTTGTGGCATGGAGGGTGTAAAGACAAGATCTTGGGGATAGCCAGCTGGCTTTTTTTGTAAAACAGATGGCAAGACAAAATACTGAATGACTGAAGGTAGACATCTGAAATAGTGAGTAGAAAAGCAAGGGAAATGCCGTACAGGGGAAAAAGTATTTTGTGTTTTGTGCTAAAAGTGAGGCAAGTTTAGGATTAATTTTAGGCAGAGAGAGCATAGATCATAACTCTGGAAGCTATAGAGAGCTATGTTATGAGAGCTTACTGTGTCCTGCCAGTATCTTAGTGCCTCCTCTCTTCCTCCATGCTTGCAAAGGTCCACTTACATGGTACATTAGCTTTTGTTCAGGTATGTCTCTAGGAGGGTTATTTTCTGCCAGCCCTTAATGCACAGCTTCAGTTTAAATTCTGTTGTGAATTTTCTTTCTGTAGTGGAAAGTAAAACTGTACAAACTGAAAGGTCAATTACACAACCACCAAAAGTCTATCTCAAGTTAGATTATTAGATGGATGAAAAATGGAAAATTCTTCTGAGTTAGATGACACTGGACCTCTTGCTTTTCAGCTGATATGGCCACAGCTAGGAACAGATTTGATGTGCTACTCTTGGTGAGGTTGTACTGGTTTGCACCTAACGTGTTGTGTTAAACTACACTTACTTTTGTGCTCACCAAGGAATGACTAGGGTAGCAAGCTGCTGTCTTTATCAATCAGGAGTCAAATGATCCAGAAGAGGAACACTGAGTTCCTAGTGCAGGATCATTGAAAGTAGGACAACTTTGCTAATTAAATGACTTATTTTTTACACCAGTAGAATTCTGCATACAAATATAGTTGAACAGAGTGTGTCAAACAGCACAAATCATTGCTGTGATATGTTAATCAAGGGCATGGAAGAACAGCTCTGGGAGAGAAGATTTCCATGCCTTACGTAAGCTTTGATTTGCAGTCTCTTGGTCACCTCATCTCTCCTTCCATTAGGACTTCTGATCCCTGAAGGGATGAAATTTGCCATGTTCTGGCCCTGGCAATTTCCTTACAGTGAGATTTGTCAAAAGACATGAGATGCCATGGAAAAGTTCTGAGTAAAAGTACTTCTGTGCATACCCTTCTTCTATTGGTTTCCTTCTCTGCCCCTTTGCCACCCTAATTTTGTGCAATTAAAAAGTTAGAAATAGAATCTGATCTGTGTGCAACTTAAAGATCTTACCTGCATTCGTCCATTGTGTGTGTCTTACCTCTGAGAAGTGATGGAAGCTTCTGCATCCTTCAGTGGATATTGGAAAATACATTGCAGGAAAATAAACACATGTTCCTAGAGCAGTGAACCAAAGCTAAATGGCATTGAGATCTTCTTGTTGTTTAGCTAAACTTGTGAATTTTTATTCTACCGTTTCCCCTTGTGAGTCCAGCACCCTGTGCCTCCTCCTTGTAACCCCCTGTATTGTCTCTTCCCTTCTGCTGCAGCATCAGGCTAGACTGACTTTGCCAGCAGTTCTGACTCTCCTGATGGGTCAGAGCTCTGAGAGTACAGATAGAAAAGAAAGAATAGCTTTATTGTCAAGGTACCATCCTGATGCTTGGATTTTTATGTGCTTTATCAGATTTTTGTGATAGCTTGGACATCCCACAGAGTTTGTTAACAAAATGTGTTTTGTCTCTTAATCACTTTTTGAAATCAGTGGGTGATTGTGTGTCTGAATATGGACAAGAATTTTATCCTGTATGTTTGTTTGCTCTCTTCAAAGACATTAATAGTTTCTTGCTTCACAGGACTGCAGAGGAACAAAAGAATCACTTTGCACAGTGTAAGAAGGAAGTGTTCTGGATTTATCCTCTTCTTACCTCTGAACATTCTTCCTTGATAACAGGTCCTAGAGTAGATAACCTTCTCTTCCTAATCCGTGTACACATATTTACGTATGCACACATTTTCTTACATAGGCACACATATGTACAGGAATGCGTATATAATAGATATTAAATGTGGTGTTTTTTATGCTTACTATAATGCTTTTAGTATATAACAATACTTTACATGTAATACCTTATCTTGTGTAACCCACTGCTTTTACATTCATTCAGTTCATTTTTGTTAGGCCTGGGCCATAAGTGTATCTGCAGGCTGTGTTTTGCCCAGAGTTAGTGGTTTCTGTGCTAAGATCTTTCCTCACCATGCATGCAGGTTATGCCCTGATTAATAGAATGCTGGTCCCTTGGCTGCTTCTCACCACATGTGTCCAGTGTGGATGCATGGATGGATGGATCAGAATTGCAGCCATTGCTAGGTAGAAAACAGCTTGCTAACTCACGATGTAAGGGAAGAAACAAACAATTTATTTATGGTTGAGAAGGCACAGATAATAAGTTGTGAGTAAAATGGTCCTTAGTCATACTTTTCCAGCCTCACAGGCATTTGTGTAGTACTTTGAAATAATTTCTATAGAGGTACAAATATCCTTGCATGATTCTTACGTTTTCTTTCCAAGAGAGGAAAAACTTGAGTTGTTTCTGTGTAGGGGGCCATGTTTCTTGAGCTTGCAGAATGCCTTGCTCACTGGTGGTCACTCTGATTTCTCTTTATGATTAGTGATTTTGAGGTTTGTTTTGTGTTTTTCAATTAAAGCGATGTAAAAATATTGCTTAATTAGAAAGCATTATCATGTGTTGATAAGTAGCATTGAATATGCTTATCTACTGTGAGCATGTTTGTTGGAATTTAATCTCTCTGCAGCGTATTAGGATGGGGACAGAAGAGAAGTAGCCAGAAATTTATGGTTGCTGCAGTAAATACCAGGCTTCTCCCAGTGACCTGCATTGACTGCAGAGCTTATTACATCTAATGTAAGCATAAAGCATCTGTTCAGTGATGCTGTTCTTCATCCAATCTGTGTTCATACCAACGAGAAGATTGTTGTCTGAAGACTGATTGTTGTCTTTACATAGGGAGCCATAAAAAAAAGGAGGCTTCACATTTTAAAGCTAATTGGAAAAAGGTGCTGCAAAATACCTGCAAGACAACACTGATCATTAGGTAGTGGCAACATTTTTTCAGCTCTGTGGTCCCTTCTTAAGTCTCAGTCATGGGGCCAGCAGGACACCCCTTGGTGCATGGTGTAGCCTGCAGCAAGCAGCATAGTTTGCTGTGCTGCAGCAAGCAGTGAATAGCTGCTGTTTCAGAAAGCTAACTTTAGAGCCCCCTAAGGGTATGTTTTATTTGCAGGGGGTTCCTGCAAAGTCAGTCTGTGTTGTCAGTTGCTGACTCCCTGAAATAAGACAGAGGTGGTGAACCTTTGGGTCTCAATTCAGTAAGTTCTTTGGAGCACAAGGCTGCTGCTGACACATGGGGTGTGTAGTCCTTGCTCTGGGCCATTGAAGATGAATCTAGACCACTGCCTTCAGTGGCTTGTGATTTTTTTCAGTCACAGGTAGTAGGAAGCTGGCACTTCCACTGAGGTGGACCTTGCCCAACTGGAAAAGGTAAAGCACTAGGTATTTCTGCTTCAACCCCATTCAGGATACAGAGCTGCAGATAGGGCATCTACATGGGGTGTTGGCTGTGGGTGGCTGTCATGAGGCCACTGCCTAGAACTGGTGAGTCTGTATAGTACTGGAGTACTCAGCGTGGTTTCCTGGTCTTCTGTACAGCCTGATGAGCTGGCTAGAGGGTGGCAGAAGAACCACCTACAAGAATAGAGTATCAGCATTCTTTATCTGGTTCTCAGACTGCAGCTATTAGGTTAGGAAGAAAGTGCTTCTTCATTAGGGGATGTTTTCCTTTCCAAACAACAGCTTGTTTTAGGTGTGGTTTGTTGGATTTTTTTTAATGTAGTGTTTCTAACAGGGTTTCTGGCGGTAAGTATGAACCACTAGTTGAGCACTTCTTTTGTACTGATGCTTCTGAATCTGTGCCTGTGATAGTAAGTGTATTTTCTGGGGAAGAAGCTGAGATAAGATTATTCACAGCTCAGATAAAATTTATTTTATTAGCAGCAGCTTCAATATAAAATTTTCCAGCACTTGGTGAAGATGCAGAATTTGCTTTTAGGCTAGAAAGGCTTCCCGTGTGTTTCCATGTGTGGATCTTGTTTCCATGGCACCAACCTTTAAGCTGGAGAAGCAGCATTGGAGGGAGCAGGGAGCAGTAGCCACTGAATAGGTGTTAAAAAGCAGCTCTGCTCCCATGTAGGGCTCTGAATTTTGGTGAGGTTAATGATATGACAGTGATTTTTGCATTTCAGCAGTCAGGACTTAATGCTTTGTCTGTCTGCAGTATTATGGGCTACACAACATAATGCAGTGCCGTTGCTGTTTTTGCAGAGGCACTGCTTTTCCTTTTGCTTTGTCTTGATTTTTCTGAAGATGAGGCCATGGTAGAGGGTGCTGTGGCTTGAATTATTTTTCTTACCCTGTTTTCTGAAATGCTTTAATGCTTCGCTAAGCACCTATATCCTAAAAAGTCTGTTTTGTCTTCCTTGTTGTTGTTAGGATGCAATTGACCAAATATTTTCATGTGACAGTTGAGTGTATCTCTTTTTCAGTAAATGCTCAAGCATGATGAGCTGAGTATAGGGACTGTTTTGGTAACTTTTGTGGTTACATGTACGCAGACACAGAGGTGATTGTAGCAGGTTCTCTGACAGTAAAAACTATAAAGATACGTGCACACACAACCACATAAACTTTTAATGGTGTGGACTTGTTTTTTTCAAATATAATTGACCATATGGTTCTGGTTTAGGTTTTATCACTGCAGATGTACTTTGAAGTAGAAGGTGCTTATTCATGCTCTCCAGCTCAGTAGTTTGAGTAATGGGCAAGTATGTGTGAGACAATGAATCAGGTATAGTTTTTTGAGGGGCCTGCTTGTGTTTTAAATTAAAATTTGAGGGCATGCAGCAGAGTACCCTTGTTGAAGATGGTGTTTGCATTTTGTCAGACAATTATACTAACGGTGACATTGTAGAATGATTCGGTGGGAGAGCCCCCTTGCATGAGGGCTGCAGACTGCTCTCAGCGTTGCCATTGTTAGTGAAGAACTTGCAAAAGTTTAGTGAGAGATTCTGAGAGATATATGCTAAAGCAAATTAAACATCTGGTTTGTTCACAGCAGCTGCAAAGTAGCAATGAAAATACACTGTGAGCTAGCTTTGAAAAGAAATTCATAACAGATTTCCATCCAGAATGAGCTAGTGAGAAAATGTTTGCATTGTTTTCTTTCTCTTTTTCTAGCAGCTTTTAGAAATTACACCAGCCTGCTGCTAGAAGAAGAGTGCTGCAATGTTTTGTCTCCATTGTAGACAAATGACCATAGGGATCGTGTCACATGGGTTTAGCATAATGGGCCTGTGTACTTCCTGCACTTCTTCAGGGGTCATCTGGAAAAACAGTATAGATAAGAGAAATGGAGATCTTCATTGCCTCTTGGATTCCCAGCTGTTTCTGTATGGCTCTGATCTTGCAAAAGCTTAATTTGCGTTTGTTCTTTGTTCTGTGCCCATGACTAGTGTTGTTGGATCAAGTGGATGTTGTCAAGGGTGGAGTGTTTTTTGCAGAATTGTGGCCAGTCTTGCTCCTGAAGTGTCAGTAGTGATGACATTTTGAAAAGAGACAAATATAACCCTGTGCCACCATGTTCCTTAAGTGAGATTACAAATGACATTTCACTTAAAAGTGAGAGCACTTCAACCTCAGTTTTGTGTCCTACAAACTGTAGTTGTTTGTTTCAGGTTAATTTTTAATTTTCTGTCTTAATTGTATTTGTCTTCCTACTGGTAAGCAGGATCTCTTTTATTCATTCATGCTTCTTTTCCAGATCGCATGTGGCTCAGAGCATAATCTAGCAGTAGTTGGTAAGTAGTTTAATTTTATATCCTCTCACCTTTTATCATTTTTAAGTAGCATGAGATGACAGAAAAATGTCTGCATCAAACAGACTGAGTGATTAAGGGCAACTGGAAGAAGAAAAGTAACATCACTTACTGAGCGCAGCGGGTGCACATGGGTGTGTTGTGCATCTGCCTGCCTATGCAGTGAAGGGTGTACAGTACTTCCACCACAACTGGTGCATCTATCTGGATGGAGCTTCAGGAGAGACAGGCAGCCACCCAGGCATCAGGCTGCAAGGTGTGCCTGGCTGTGGCACTGGGGCAGTTCACCTGTGGGAGATGTGCCCAGGTAGAGAAACTCCTGTTCTTGGTGATAGAACTCCAAGATGAAGTGAGCAGACTGAGGAGCGTGAAAAAGCAATAGGCTATGGCTCCAACTTTCTCTGAAACAAGATCAGTAGTCAGATGGAGCTCACGATGGGGAGGAATGGAAACAGGTTGCTGCTCAGAGCAGCATAGCTTCCTATACATTACCAGTTGACCCTTAAATAGATACGGGGCTCTGGAATCTGTGGGAAGAACACTGAAAGGAATGAGAAAGCTCAGAGGCTGATGTCATTGGTGGAGGTTTGGATATTTTGACTGTGTGAAGGTTTACAGGGCATTTGGCCTGCTGAGTCAAGTGGAGTTGGGCTGTCTCAAAAGGGAAAAAGGGTTCTTGCTAGTGAGTTGGCAGGGCTTACTGAAAAGAGATGATATCAGACTCAGTAGAATGAGCCTGGGGGTGGCATTCAGTTGCTGGGGCTTTAATGGACAGCTCAGCAAAAGTGCATCTACAACAGTGCATGTAGTGTGGATAACAAGAAGGAGGAACTGGAAGCCATTGTACATGGGATAACTATGACCTATGACCATCACTCAAACGTGGTGGGATTACTCATGACTGGAGTGCTGCAGTAGTTGGCTGTAAGCCCTTCAGAAAGCACAGGCAAGGAAGGAGGGGTGGTGGGGTGGCCCTCCATTCAGGGAATATTCTGACTGTATTGAGCTCAGTGAAGCTAATGATAAGGTTGAGTGCCTGTCAGTAAAGATGAGGGGAAAGTCTGACAAGGCAGATATCCTGTTGGGAAGTTGATTATGGACCAGAATGCAAGAAGTGGATGAGACATTCTGCAGACTGTTGGCAGAAGTCTCATCGTCTCTAGACCTTGTTCTCATGGGGAACTTCAACTTGCCTGACATCTACTGAAAACACAACATAGCAGAGAGGAAACAGTCTAGGAAGTTCCTTGAATGTGTAGAAGTTAACTTCTTGACATGGATGAGAGTCTGCCAGCAGAGGTGCCTCACCAGATCAGCTGGACAGAGCTGGTGGGAGCTGTAGAGACTGTCTTGGGCTTCAGTGTTGAAATATACTTTCATTTCTAAACGTAATGAGCTACAACTAATAAGTTTTACAAAAAACATTGTAAATGTCTTTACTTCTAGTTCCTGGTGGAAACCCATACATTTGTAGTTTGGATTTGTCCTGTGACACTAATTCTAAAATTTACAAGAATTGTGGTATTTGTCATGAACTTCAGAATGAGAGTCCCTGCCTCATAAGAAAAAGCCACACTCTTCACTTTAATTAAGGATTAATCATCATGAGAGCCAGCCTATTTTATGATTGGAAAAAAATGAATAGTTGTTTAATTAACATCTTATAACATCTCACATCTGAAAGACACTGAAAACCATATGCATTCACTGAGCACGACAAAGTGTGACTTTTGAGCTAATCATGGCAGCTGCATTGTGTAGCACTGAACTTGGTGATACTGAGACAGAACCTTTGAATGATTGAAATAGGTAATGGGACTAAATCACTGTGACAAACCTGAGCTTTTCTAGTTCTGGGAGTCTGAAGTGTGTTCAACATAAGCGAGTATTAAAAATTGTTTTCCTGGAGAAAGTTCCTGCCTGTTCTCCACTAAGACATTTATTCTTTTTCTCTATTTCTTATAATTTCTTAATAGAGTTATCCCGTAAGAGAGGACATAGCATGCAACATGCAACTCTTGCAATGCAACGACTTAAATAATTAAGCAATATTAACTATTCAAAAGCAGAGTTGCACTACATATATTTGTCTTGACTGTGTTGCAGCCACGGGACAGAATGCCTTAACTCAAATGTTGTATAAAATTAAATGCCGACATTTTCTTCAGTCTTCATTGGGGGGAGGGGGAAGGGGGAAAGTCATAACAAGGATTTAATTTGTTTAGCCTAGCTCCCCTGCACCTTGATAAAGCACGATACTATCTTTTGGTGTTGCTTTTAGTCATTTTGTCAACCTCTGTAAATCAATAAAAGTCTTCTAAAAGAACAGTACTGGAGGATGTGGAGAGAAAAGTGCTTGATCTAAAAACAGTTGTAAAAGCCTGTTAGCTCAAATGAAGTCTGTCTCTAAAGCTGTCCTCAAATGGGAATTTAGATCCTCTTGACTGGTTATCACAGTATTGATGAGGCTGGTAAAGACATTAAAGATCATCCAGTCCAACCTAAAACCAACCAAGTATACCTAACATCTAGATCATGCCACTCTGCACTTCATCCAGACTAACTTTGAACACCTCCAGGGACAGTGACTCGACCACCTCTGTGGGCAGCCCGTTCCAAACTCGGATCACTCTTTCAGTGAAAAACCTCTTCCTAATGTCAAGTCTGAACCTCCCCTGAAGGAGCTTAAGACTACGACCCCTGCCTGCTTGCCCTGCCTGCACGAACTGCTGCACAAACTGCCTCTCTATAGCGAGTTACGATCCTGTTTGCCTGTTCCTGTTTGCCATGCTCCAGGTTGCCATGCTCCCTAGAAGCTCCTAGCCTTAACTACTGGAAGCCAAGCCCTGCTGAGACTCCTCCTTCCGGCCTATCCAAAGGCAGGCTGGGAAAATGTGCAGTTAGTTATTACCTGATCTGTGTGTGCCTGAGGTAGTGCAGTAACCGAAAAGAAACCTCACATAATCACAGAATATCTTTGGTTGGAAAAGACCTTTAGCCTGGAGAAATGGAGGTTGAGGGGAGATTTTAGGTCCTTTGTAACTACCTGAAAGGAGGTTGTAGAGAGGTAGGAGTTAGTCTCTTTTCTCAAGGCACTAGCAATAAGATGAGAGGAAATGGGCTCAAGCTGCGACAGGGAATGTTTAGATTGGACATTAGAAAAATTCACTCGCTGAAGGAGTGGTCAGGTATCATAACGGACTGTTCAGGAAAATGGTGGAGTCGCTATCCCTGGAGCTGTTAAAATTTTCTACATATGGCATTTGGAAACACACAGGTATGTAGCCTACTGTGTGATTTTTGTGACCCAAGTGTAGAACCCAGCACTTGGCTTTATTCTGCCTCCTCAACTGACTNAGGTATCATAACGGACTGTTCAGGAAAGTGGTGGAGTCGCTATCCCTGGAGCTGTTAAAATTTTCTACATATGGCATTTGGAAACACACAGGTATGTAGCCTACTGTGTGATTTTTGTGACCCAAGTGTAGAACCCAGCACTTGGCTTTATTCTGCCTCCTCAACTGACTTTGGCCCATTGATCCAGCCTGTCTGGATTACTCTTTTGAGCCTGTCTACCTTCCAGCAGATCAACCAGCTTGGTGTCATCTGCAGACTTGCTGAGGGTGCACTCAATCCCCTCATTCAGGTCATTGATAAAGACATTAAAGCGATGAGGCCCAAATCTTGACCACTGGGGACACTGCTTGTAACTAAACACCAGTTAGATTTAACTCCAGTCACCACCAGTCTTTGGACCTAATCATGCAGCCAGTTTTTTATCCAGTGCAGCCTGTACCCAGGCCTATGCCATGATTTTCCAGATGAGGATGCAGTGGGAAATGGTGTCAAAGACTTTACTAAGTCCAGGGAGACAACATCCACAGCTCTTCCCTTATCACTAGGTGGGTGCCCTTGTAGAAGGAGATCAGGCAGGACTTTCCTTTCATCAGCCTGTGCTTGTTGGGCCTGTATGTGCTGGGCTGTCCTGTATGTGCTGTGTCTGTAAGCTTTCCCGGTACCAATGTCAGACAGGTGTGGTGGTTTGAAGGGGTAAAGTTTTTGGTCATGTGTCTGCTTCAGATAGTGCAAATGGCTTTTCACTGCGCTTACATAGTCACTGTAGTGAATTCTGACTTTAGTTCAGGGCAGTGTTACATTCTTGCATGGAGGATTTAAGGCCACCTTCAGTGAGGTAGTCCACAAATCCTTGCTTTGACACTGCTGAGTGGTGACTTGCACCTCAGGGGCACTGTCCGTGTGGGTGATGGTGGAGCAGCCATCTTCTCAAGAAGGAACTGGGTTTTATGATTGGTGTCATTGTGCAGCTACTCCTTTGATACTTCTCCCTATCTCCTTTGGATCTTTTTCAGGTTATCAATGCTTCTTGCCTGTGAGTAATGGTAGTGGAAGGGGAACCCTGCAATTAATGTTACAACAGTAAAAAACACCTCAAATTGCCCAAGCTGGCCAGCCAACCAGCCATAAGTGTGTTTGGCACATGGGAACACAAGTGATGTGTGAGGAAACTGCTCTGTGTTTGATCTCATTAATTCCCATTCCAGTGTGTTCAGTGCAACAGCATTTTTGTACATTTTTAAAATTGGTACTTTCATCTAAATAATAGGTTCCTTGAGGTTTTGTCTCCCTCTACCCTTCTTGTTTGCAGTAGCGTGGAACATGTAATCTGTTTTAAGATTCTGTCTTCTCTGCAGCTCTTGTACAACCACTGCTGTAAATACCATGTCATGGGCATTCACATTCCTCTGACACTGCAAATCATTTAGCTGGAGAGTAAACAGGAATAATTAATGGAAGAATAGGCTTCATAGAGGAAATTTGGGTAAAACATCTCTCTACTCAAATGGCAGGTCTTGCTTCAGATGCTCTGAACTAAAGTGTGCAGCGGTGGTAGAGGGGCAGTAAAAGAATTATTACTGCATGATCTGTTAAACTTTGCTCTTTATGTTCTTATGCTGGAGGAATGTAGCATTTATGAGATGAAAATCAAGTGATGAAATCAGTGATCGAAATGATCCCAAACTTAGGGAGCAGGTGGTAACACATCAAATGAGGTGGTCTTAGTGGCATTCCAAGCACTTTCTTTCCATGTTTTATAGTAAGGAAACATGGGAGCCACTTCCTCTTAATTAACAGAGTCACATTCTTTTGGTGAAGTTCCATGATTCCAACTACATTATTGCATAAATCATCAGTTGAGGAAGTATTGTAGCAGGTTATGGAAGACATCATTCTGTGGCAGAGTAAACACCAATGGGGGGAGGAGACTATGCTGGCTGATAGATGGCTCTCTGTGTTAACGCTGACAGGATTATGTAGATGTTCACAGCAGCCCTGCGAAGGGGTGGATATAGTCATATGTCTGATATTGGGTCCCCAGGGAACAAAGCAGTTTGTCATAAAGGGAAAAATCATAAATTCTCTTTCTTGCTTTTCATGTTGCTGTAGTATTTGGAGGAATCTTCAGCATCCACAGCGGAGGGCACTGGTGTTCAGAGAGGAGCCTCAGTCTGCTGTCTATTGCTTTATTTATTATGCATGAAAAATCCCAGTGCAGCCACAGTCTCTATTGTACAGGTTTCCCGGCAGAGCAGCATGGAGTCATGTTGCAGCGTGCTGTCTCTTTGCATTTCAGCACTAATCACATTCTCTGCTTAATAAAGGGCACCTGGCAGGACTTGGAGTAGCCATCACTGTTGTCGTTTTCTTGGGGGTTATATGTTGACCTTCTAAATTTGTTCTCTGGCAGAGCCATTTTGTGTGTCATTTAGCTCTTAATGCAGCTTTGACTGTTAAATTAGCTCTTCTAAATATGAACTGCTTTGGTTATATTCACTGTAAGAAAGCAGCCTTGCTCACAGCATTTACTGAGCACCTGTCCAAGTGCTTTCCTACATAGCTACACACAGCTCTGACATGCTAGTTTTCCTGTCACATTTAGATGGCCTGAGCATAGCTGTTCAAAGGTCTTTTGACTTTGTGTTTCTTTTCCATAGATCATGTCACACTTTGGGCAAACTAATTGTCCTTTGGTACGATAGAAGCTGCAAATGAATTTAAATGTCTGGGGATTCTTTGCTGTTTTCAAAAAGTTACCCTCACAGAATCTGATCCTCTGATCTCCTTGAGCTTCTTTTCTAAGAGCTAATGGAAAGGAAAGAAAATCTAGGTTTTACAGCTACCTTCTCTTCCAGGCTTTGTCACTGTGTTAGTATGTGTTTGGGGCAATTTGTCTCTGCAGAAAGCTTTGTTCATCATCCTCTTTTCTGTGTGACTTATCAATTCACATTGTGAAATCTTTGACGTAAAAACTGTCTTAGTGTATTTTAGCACTGCCTAGTGTAATGAGGCCTGTTTGTTTTTTAATTTGAATACTGCATTACAACTAATAATAGTTGTAATCACTTTCCTTCCTCTCAGAGAGGCAATTAAAAATATAACTAATCTTGAGGGGGGGTGTGTGTGTGTTCCTATTTTAATTTATATAATTTAGCATATAAACAGATAGTAGTGCCATACTTATCATACTGCTTACAGTGTAATTTCTTGTCATTACCAGATACAGACTGCTTTGGCTCTGAAGATAAAAGCTGTTATTTTCCTGTATAAAAATCTCATAGCTCTTGTACAATGTATGGTTGAACTTCACATATCACCGTGGTATCAGCTTATAGTTTGTTTACAATTGAGCTCCTATGAACTAACTTGTAATTATTTCCTGCGAGACACCGTATTGCATCTACAGGGAAAATTCTGGTGCACCAAGAGCTGTACAAAAGATGGGTAAACGGGAAGCATGCAGTATTAACCTCTGGTGACATCTGAAGCCATCAAGCTGGAATTAAGAGTGGCTGCTAGAGCAGATAATTGTCATAGGGAGCTAGCAAACTACCAGAAAATGCTACCAAGCAGGAATTTAATGTGAAGCAGAATGAACAGAGGGTTTTTGATTATAGGTATTTGTGAAAAGTTGCTCCACCTGGTTTTAGAAAATTATGGAGGATTGAAAGACTCCTTAGAATAGGAGCTGCCGTACAAATGGTTGCAGTCCTTTGTTAGAAGGTTTGCTGGGTGGATGCTAAGGAGAACAAACTAGATTTTTATCATATTTGCTCACAGGCTTTAAGTGGAACAATTACTTTCAAGTAGAAGAAAAATGCATCCAATATATCTGGGCTTCTTTATCCAAATTTTCAAGGAAGCAAGCAGGAGTAACAAAACCAGTTATCTTTTCTCACCAAAGAGAGATTAAGAGTTTGTTTGCTATACAATGAAATTAAGGGTAAGACAAATGTATGGCTTCAGGGAGTCATCTAGCACATGCAGGGCACATGCTCACTGCTAAAAAAGCCCAAGGCCAGCTGAAAGCTCTTGCAAGTGAAACAGGTTAAGGCTTCAGCACTATCCTGCTGAGCAACTCCTAAGCAACCTCTGCTGCTAAGCGTGCATTCTGTATGTGGAGCAATCTTGACACTTAAAGCTCTGAACGTATCAGTGAGCAGAAATTTAGCATCTTAAGAATTGACAGGAGGGCAAGTTGGCTTATATTTTAAAAGCTGATGTGTCCTTACTGTGCTGAGGGGTTTGTGGCTCTCCCAGGAGTAATTATCTTGCTTGTACAGCCTTGGGTTGACACACTCGTATTTGTGTGTACTTACTATCTGGCTCCTTTATGAAGCACTAAGAGTTTTGGTGTCAGTGCACAAATAAACACATGTGACCTAACCTAGTTCGTTGCACACTGTAAGTGAATAATCTCTGAAGCTTTTTTCTTCTGATTTATACCTTGTCTTGCCAGCACCATCTTAAATGCTTTCTGCTTAATAAAAGCTATGAAAAAAAGCTTTCTGTTTAATAGTAGGGATTTTTTTAATTTTTGAGATTGACTTGACTGTGAATTGGGGTTTTTCACCAATTCACATTTCAAAGTGAGGATTTTACTATACACTTTGGTCACGACCTTCAACTGCCTCTTTGAGTTATGAAGGTCATAAGAAAATTTTAAAAACTAAAGCAGAAGGCAAAGATGCTGACAGTGACATGAGCCTGAGAGATGATGTTCTAAAGATACGTATGGAGTATTGCAAGGCTGGTGATAAAAGAGGGCTGTTCTGGGAAAACACACCTCTCCCTTGCATGGCTGTAATTGCACAAGACTAAATGCATGCATCAAAGCAGGCTACTTGAAGTTTCTGTAAACAGAGGTGTATAGAGATATGTACCCCCAGCTTTTTAATAAGGGAAAACCTCTTTTCCTGCTTTAGGAATTGGAAGTTAGAACTTGAAGGTAGTAGAAATGGAAGTAGGGAAAATCTGGAGATACTAGCTGTCAAGCAAGATTGGTTTAATTACTAATAACAAATAAGAAGCCATTCAAGCTTGCAAGCCTGGAGTGAGCTTTCAGGGTAAAAAGAAAACTTGTTATTACAAAACATTTGCTTTAGAGAGGTATTTATAAAATACTATGACAAAAAAAAGTCAAACCAAGAGGAAAAGTTAGCATATTTATAAGATATACCTTTAACTTGTCCTTGCTTTTTGAGCTTGTTCCACTCAAGCACTCATTTACGGAAGGGAGGTAACAAAGTAATTAAAGTGTGTTTTAGACTCATTTCACTCTTGTGCTTTTTTCTGTGTTTTCTTTAGTCTCTGAGGAACAACCAGGCTAAACCATGACATTATTTCTGAGAAGTGTCTTTGCTTCAATTTAGTTTTAGATTTTTGGGCTTATTTGAAAAGTAAGAAAGTGAGGAGAATGAAAAGCTATACTGAACAGGGCTTGGAATGGTATAATTGCCTTGAAAAGGTAATATATGATGCACTGATTCACACTTAAACATTGCTTGTATACATTATAGCTTGATCACTAAAGTAATTGTTGTTTAGGAAGGCCTTCACATGATGCTGGAGATTCATGTTATGGGTAAGCCTCTTCCTTCTCCCTTTCATGCAGATTTAGCATTTTATTAAATCCCTGCTTTGTAGCTTCATATTGGAACAAACTACTAGATCACTTTCAAGTGATTATGATGGGGAGCATTAGCCCAAGGTGAGAGAGGTGAAACTAAAATAGAAAATATGAAATTTGATGTTTAACTCTGCTCTTACACATGGGTAGTATTCACTTGCTGGTTGTTTTTTATGTGTGCTATTCTCCTGAGTGTGACATTACACCCAGGTGGCTTGGTTTTGCTCTTTTGCACATCTTGTTTTGAAATACCTTCAACCAGATGGTGTGGTGCTGTGCCACAGTGGAATTTCCAGTGCTTATACTGACTGCGAGAGTGACTTCACTGTTCTCTGTGGCCCTTCCTCTGGCCATCCCAGAATGGGATGCAGCGAATTTCTGAGTTTTGTTTTTACATGAACTGCACTGTTCATGACTTAAAAAATCTGTAAGCTAGTAACAAATCTCCCCTTACTCATCTTGTAAAAGAGAATCATGCTGTTCCATATCCCTTGAAGTACCACTGCCAATGAGCTGTTCTTTAATACAAGACAATCCTTTTCTGGTGAGTGAAGGACCTACATGGCTAGAAGATTTCAGTTTTCATTTTTCTCAGTCAGAAAATATTTCTCTCACTCAAGAACTTTTAATAGAAAGATTTGATGAGCTTTCTTTTCTTTCTTGTGGAGGATGCTTGGAACAACAACTGAATAAAACATAGGGAAATTATGTTATTATGATGCATCATTAATCACAGAATGGTTTTGGTTGGAAGGGACCTTTAAAGGTTATCTGGTGCACCATCCCTGCAGTGAACAGGGACACTCATCTCCCCTTCCCTTTCTTTGGGCATTCTACTAATAATTTTTTTGAATATTTAATCCATCTTGACCTCAGAAATAAATCTGAGTTGCCAAGAGGTTCAACAAGTAAGCAGATGCTTTACTGTGAATGTCAAATATATTAAACTTGAGGTTGTCTCCTGTGTCCCTCTGGTTTTCAGTGACACAGCTGCTATCTTGCTGAGTTGAGACATCTCAGATAATGGCCAGGATGACAAGCAGCACAAATCCATATAATGATTGAATTCTGAGTAGGGAGCTCACTTGGTTTGAAAGGTATGATTGCTTTGGATTACAAACTTCCTATTTTTTCCACTGAACCATTGCCTTCTGTGTGCTTTCTCTTGTTCTGTTTTATCCAATTCTGAACATTTCAAGGTGTTTTAAAATTGAATGAGATGAAACGTGTATCTCTTAGAGCGTGCAACATGTACTTCTAAATGAACACACAGGACACTTGGTACATGGTATGTCAGCAGTGAAAGATGCATGTGTGCTCAGGGGATACGGACTGCTTTGCTCTGTAGCCTGCTGAATTTTGTTGTATTAACAGAATGTTGCTTGTATTTTTTGTGCTATTGATTTAATAACTGCTTACTTGCAAGTCCTGTAAAATAAATTGTTCCCTGGCTTTGATAGGAATAATTGCTGCTACCTGCTAATGTAATGTAGTGGAACAAATGCATATGACCTTTACTTCAAAGGGAGTTCTGTAACTGAGTCCTCCAAATAGGGTTATTTCAGGCATCAGCAGTTGCATATGAATTCATGGTGCTAATGTGTGCTTCTCATTGAACATGCAGGGTGATGTGTTACGTATGATGAAACTCACTGGTTCTCTGTGATGTAGATCCAGTGCATGGGTAATGTTCACCTTTTTCTAGACGTATATGCTTGCTTAGGCAAAATAAGGACTTCATTTATGTTACTCTCCTACAGAGAAGGATAGAAGTCTCACTAGTGACTTGGCCTGCCATGAGTTCTTGGATAACCTTCTCACCATCTGATTTATGGTCACATAGTATCCTCACAGCCAAACTGAGGCAGTGTAGACTGGATGACTGGGTGGTGAAGTGGATCATGAACTGGCTGAAGGATAGAAGCCAGAGAGTGGTAATCAATGGGACAGGGTCTAGTTGGAGGCCTGTATCTAGTGGAGTCCCCCAAGGTGGCAGGTGCAACAAGGATAAGTGTAGAGTCTTGCATCTGGGCAAGAATAACCCCAGGTACCAGTATAGGTTGGGGCCTGACCTGTTGGAGAGCAGTGTAGGAGAAAGGTACCTGGGAGTCCTAGTGGACCGCAGAATGACTATGAGCCAGCAATGTGTTCTTGTGGCCAACAGTATTCTTGGGTGGATCAGAAAGGGGTTGGTTAGCAGATTGAGGGAGGTTCTTCTCCCCCTCTACCCTGCACTAGTGAGACTGCATCTGCAGTATTGTGTCCAGTTCTGGACCCCTCAGTTCAGGAAGGACACAACTGCTGGAAGGTGTCCAGCGCAGAGCAACAATGATGATGAAGGAAGTAGCACACCTCCCTGATGAGGAAAGGCTGAGGGAGCTGGGTCTCTTCAGCTTGGAGAAGAGGAGGCTAAGGGGTGACCTCATTCATGTCTATAAATATTTGAGGGGTGGGTGTCAGGAGATGGAGCCAGGCTCTTCTCAGTGTCATCTGGTGATAGGACAAGGGGCAGTGGGTGCAAGCTGCAACATAGGAGGTTCCATCTAAATATCAGAAGGATCTTCTTCCCAGTGAGGGTAACAGAGCATTGGAACAGGCTGCCCAGGGGGGTTGTGAAGTCTCCTTCTCTGGAGACATTCAAGACCCAACTGGATGTGTTCCTGTGTGACTTGGTCTAGGTGATCCTGTTGTGGCAGGGGGATTGAACTAGATGATACTTCGAGGTTCCTTCTGATCTCTAATGGTTCTATGATTCTGTGACTTCTGGGTGGCTAATGAAAGGATGAATTCTGGAGTAAACCATTAGATGTGCTTATTGCACCTGGAGTTTTCCTTTGGTCCCACTGATGCAGTTCTTCTGTCCCTCCATAGAGAAATGCCAGGCAGGAAAAAAGCAGCTGCAAGTCTCCCTGGGCCAGAATAGAGATGCAAATCAGAGTTGACAATCTATGCTGCTCTGTTTTGGTTGTATCTGGCCACTCATAACCTTAATACATGTGTGATTTTTTCAGTTTTCCCAAAAGCGAACATCACAGGATGTGATACTCTTGCTGGCTGAATACCTCTAATGCTATTTTTAAATTTTTTTTAATTTTGCCCATGAAATTTCTTTTGCCACCTGTTAATGAAAGGAGGCCGGAATCCAAATGTATCCTGCTTCCATCCAAGTCTTGTGTTGCCTGCCATTTACAGCAGGGATAGGATGATGTTTATTGTGACTCAGATTTCTTCAGTCTTGATAGGATATTGTTGATCAAGTTAACTGCAAGGCAGGATTCTTTGTAGTTAAATTCTGGATACTGTAAACCAAAAAAAGTCTAAAAGCTGATGTAAAGCCCTTGTAATTTTTTTAAATAAAGAAGCCACTTTGATTTTTTTTTTAAAGTACTGTAGTAAAGAAATCTTGTTCTGTTGACAGGTTCAGCATAAGCTTGTGCAATACTTCACTGTCTGCTTACATCCTCTCCTCCTCCCATCTGTCACCTTCTCACTCTAAGAAAACTCCATTCTGTCAGAGCAAAGTGCCAGTGAAAAATGGGGAAAAAATTTTAAGAGCCTCTTCTGGATGAGACCATTTGCTGAAACCAAATGTAGTCACAACTCACTGTACTTTTGCCCTGCATACTAACCAAAAGGTTACAGGGAACAAGTGAGATGCAGTCTCTCCTGTTGGAGGATGTGTAGTGTGAAAAAGTAGAAATAAAAAAAGAGGGAAGCGAAGAGGCAGAATTGCTTACTAATGCCCATGATCGGTGCTCCATGGCAACATGTTCCTTGCTAGGAAAAAAGCATAAATACTTATTGAGCAAAGGGATTCCCCAGCAAATTAAATGCCAAAAATTGAACAAGAACATGAGGGGTTTTTTTCTGTCTAGGTAATTTGGTGACTTCTGCTACAGTATCATAACTGAAATGCATGCTCTGTCATGGTTCTGGATGTACCTTGTTTGAAGGGTCACACTTCAGAAGCTGTGTGTTTGTGCTTACCGAATCAGTTTTTCTATGCATTGTGAAGCTGGTACATTCTAACTTTGTGGACTGGTTCCCTCTGGTTCTGCCCATTTCTGACTTGCAAATTCAGTGTGAGCAGTTAAAGCCTAACTTGTACTATTACAGAGACTTTGTGCATTTAAGTCTCCAGGCTGGAGCTTGACCCTGGTAATTGTTTTGACTAGGAGCAGAGGTGCTCAGTTTCGCCCTGCTCCATGTATATCCATCCACAACTGGTGATTGCTGTCCATAAGTGATAAGAGTTAGAGAATTTCAGGGTTGTTGTATCTCATCTTTGAGATACCAAAATATGGTAGTGCAGACACCTACAAAATAATGCTAGTAAATGTGCTATGCTTTATTTATGCCCAGACTTGGTTGTAAGATAGTTGGATATGCAGGACAAGGGCAGCAGAAGTTAACCAGACTTTGCTGGAGATGCTGGGCCTGCAGGCTGCCCTGCTGAATGCTGAATGAACTGTGCAGTAGGGCTGAGAGAGCTAAAACCAGGAAGACCTGCCTGAGAGACTGTGCCACACTCACTGCTGCTGTGGGCACTCCACTTTACCCTCATCACACATAGGTTGAGGTTCATGTGGCCATGACAGGTGGTTTTAATTTTCTCTGTTGACAGGGTGGTCTGTATCCACATTTCTTGTCTGCCTGAAAGCTTGTTCCATTCAGGGTGAGTGATGTCTTAGGATATGTGCTCCTTCCCTCAGAACCCTAGAACCAAAACACAAATTTTAAGTCAACATTTTTTTATGTAGCACTGCAAAAGATTTCACTGGGCTGCGTTAAGTGTTGGATAGAAGAATCAAACTTGAAGTCAACTTTGAATCACGTTGTGTAAGCTGTTAAACACCTGGTCAAGACAGTAAAATGCTGAGGATGCTTTCGTATTGTAAAGCAGTAACTTGAATAAATGCCTTCTACAGCCTAACACTGTTTGGTATTCTTTGTCTGATGTGCAAAAATAGAAGATATTTCTAGATGCAGAGATTAATAAAAGGGCTTGTTCCCTTAATTCAAGAAAGCAAATGTTAAGCAATTCCATCCAATTATATTTTCCCTCAGTTTGGGGTAGATCTAATAGGCACATCCTCTATCCCTAAAAATGAAGAAATGAGGCTGAAAGGCACTGCTGAAAAAACAGTGCAAACTATGTGATACGCTTGTATACAGTGAGCAAGTTATTTGGTTGCATGCTGCAATGTTTTGTATTTTTCCTTAAAGCTGTCCCTTGGATCAGAAAAGCCAGAGTTAAGCTGTTAGGCTGTCCCTAGAGCAGGAGCAATAGCTAAAAACCCCATGGAGCTGTGGCAAATGAACTTCACTCCTAATCTAGTCAGCTGCCATCAACAGTTTATAACTGTGAGTATAACTTTAAGGCTTTGATCTCTTCCAAAATTAGTGAACCTGTGTCTGGCAGCTGTAAAACATGGATGGTGTGTGCTAGTTGCCTTACTGCTCTGGAAGGCTTCTGCTGTACACTTCCATGCTGAATGAGATGCGTGAAACTTGCACGAAGTCCGAGTGTTTTTGTCCCAGATCTTTAGAGTTTTTAAAGTTTATTAATTTTTTTTTGCACACACGCTTTTGGGGGCCCAACATTTTGACATTCTTAAGACAGTCTGAATTCCATCACAGAACTTGAAGATCAGACTGGTTATGGTGTTTCACTTTGATTGCTGGCTTTGTGCATCTGCTAGTCTAGAATACAGTAGAAAGTATTTTAAAGGATTTCTGGATTTTGTTCTGAGATTCCAGTACTTCATAGTTGTTTGAAGAAGTGGGTGAAGTAGTTTTTAGTTCTCACTGCCTATTGCTTTTTGTCAGGAGGTTCTAGCAGATCCTCAAGAAAGGCCTTGAGAATCTTTGATGTTGTTTTCCAGGGAAACTGTTAAACTCCAGTCTCCCTGCACTCTTTAATCTCAGTGTTTCTTATCCACCCTGCTCACCAAAGACTCCTACTGTAGCTGCATTTTATGGTCATCCAAGTTGTGTCGATAGTAAATTACTGTTGCAAAGTTCTGGTGCATTATTCTATGTATTTTGGTAGTTGAAATGACAGGGAAGTGCCAGGGAGATTCATACTGGTGTTTTCAAGAAGCCATTGAGTAACAAATGTGTTGTAGTAAGATAAGTGACTTTGATGTAGAGGGGGAGCAGATTGCTCTGCAGGACACTATGGAACAATCAATTAAGTTTTGATTAAGGAGGGTGATTGTCTTCATGGAGGGTATAATATTTTTATGTTAGTTTTTTTAGATTCAACTTAGTAAAATTACACTTGACCTTTTCAACTGGATGGTATGCAATTAATTTCTCTAATATTTTTGTGTGGGTAGTAGTAATCAGGCATTCCTCGTCATCTGGTCTGGCCTGGTGGTTTTAACGTTGTCATCTTGTTCTCGTTTGTGTTTTCCCAAAACCACCATACTTTTAGTTCAGTATATTAGTAATGTCTGGATGCCTTCTTAAAGCCAAGCATCTCTCACATCAGGACAATTTGTGGTTTATCTTTCAGACTTAGGCTGTCACTGTGCATATAATATTTAGCCATGTTGTTATTTTGATAGTAAACTTAAGGCTAGTCTTAGCTTTCCCATCGTGCATTGGTGCTGCTGAAATGACTGTCTTTTACAGATCAAAGCTCAATAGAAAGAGGGTGGAGTCTTCAGGGTAGTGGGTGTTTTGTCAGAGTACTGCAACCTGCACTGTACAAGAAGAGCAGTGGACTGTAAGTAAGCCTCCAGTGCACATAAAGTTGTGGAGTCTCCTCTGGAGATGTTCAAGACCTGCCTGGATGTGTTCCTGTGCGACTTGGTCTAGGTGATCCTGCTGTGGCAGGGGGATAGGAGTAGATAATCTTTCGAGGTCCCTTCTGATCCCTAATGATTCTATGATTCCATGATAAATACTTGGTCTTCAGCAGTGTATTGGTTCAGAATAGCAGCAACAAAGTAGAATGAGGAATCAGCTTTGTAAAAAGCACTAAAGGTGCTTTCCGGATAAACCAGCCAGGTGTTTCTTCTCTGAGTAGCATTATACCAAATGTGCTCAGCCTTCTTTCTTTATCACATGAGGTTGAAATACGCATCATAAAAATGACCAAGAAGAGGGAAATATACCACCTTCTTGTTTGAAACCTGTAAAAACTGTGTAATATGGTAGTTGAAAACATAGCACTTTCTTCTGGGTAGAGAGGTGGAATGCATAATTTCCAAGAGGCATATACTTTGTGTATCCTTGCCAGATCCATGACAGATAGAAGGGACACAGTGAGGTTTTCAGCATGCGTTTGGTAAAACTGAAAACATGAAACTTTTGCATGAACATTTAGGAAGTGTATGCAAATCTTGGTTATTCTCCATGAAGCTCTTACAGTGATCAAAGGGTTGGAATATCTCTCCTACAAGGACAGGCCAAAGAAGCTGGGGTTGTTCAGCCTGGAGAAGAGAAGGCTCCAGAGAAACCTGTTAGCACTCTTCCAGTACCTGAAGGGAGCCTACAAGAAAGCTGGAGAGGGCCTGTTTACAAAGGCCTGTAGTGACAGGATGAGAGGCAGTAGTTTCAAATTAAAGAGGGGTAGATTTAAATTGGATGTTAGGAAGAAGTTCTTTAGCATGAGAATGGTTGAACACTGCAACAAGTTGCCGAGGGGAAGTATCTCCAGGCCTCATCCCTGGAGATATTCAAAGTGAAACTTGACAAAGCTCTGGGTTGCCTGATTAGTTGAGGATGTCCCTGCTTACTGTAGGGGGTTGGACTAGATGACCTTTGGAGGTCACTTGCAGCCTGGATGATTCTGTGAGTCTGGAACAGTCATACCCAAATGCAGTTAGCAGATAAGTGACAGAGACTTGACCAGAAGTTCATTACCTTAAAGATCTTTTCATTATAAACTAAACTTCTCCTTCAACTCTGAGTACACAGGTGAAACTTCTCCTTCAACTCTGAGTACACTGGTGAAACCCAGTGTTTCTAACCTGTTCCATAAGTGTTACTGCACTTCAAATGCAATATTTAAGTGCAATGATGAAACTAAAATGGTAATGTATGTTACAGGGCTCAGAACACCCTCTCTGAAGTGACTGTGAAAAACAGCTTCAGTGGCAGGGTTTTATTTTATCGTCTGTGTTATGCTGTGGTCCAATGCCAGTTGCTATGTTATCCTGGAATGTTTCAATGCCCCAACAGACTACTAGTTTCATATCTAGGGCTTATATTTGTGGTTTCAGTTTAAGCCTGAGTGCATCGCTGGATTTGTTTTCTGCACAGAGGACATAGTCTGAGGCGTAGCTGCAGCCGTGAGAGTTACAGGGCAGCAGGAGCATTTTCCCTGTAGAACCATAGCTATATCCACAATCTATAGCTCTTTGCAGAACTACCAGAGATCCACTTTGAAGAGGCACTTTGTCAGTGGCCACTCCTCAGCTGTATCTGAACATTCAAGCCTTTGCTAGGATGTTAATGCCTCGTAAGATCATTAAATGTACCTGTAATGTAAGCTATGCCTGATGCTTTTCCATTTAGCAGCATTTAATTCTGTGTATTTTAGAAGCATGTTTATCCACAGGCCTCCAGAGATGCCTTTCAGGGCTGGATGCAGATAATTGAAAGTTGGCTGTTTTCCTGCTCTTGGATGTCAGGTAGCCCTTCAATGAACCTGGCCCTTGCAGAGGCATCTGGTCCCTGTGGCGTAGTGGTGGGAAGCTGTAGCTCAAATATTACTTGGAAATTCAGTCACACTGATGGCTCTTTATGGTGCTAAGGGTTTAAGAAATGTGGCTTGCAGCCCCATGAGGGAGGAGT
Organism: Upupa epops; assembly: GCA_013397515.1. Classification (NCBI taxonomy): domain Eukaryota; kingdom Metazoa; phylum Chordata; class Aves; order Bucerotiformes; family Upupidae; genus Upupa; species Upupa epops. Next base: position 62,765 of record VZRI01007875.1, on the reverse strand, counting down.
GACCTTGGGTTACCCAGGGTTTGAGTACATGGCTAATTAGTAATAGGTGTAATCTGACAAATATGTGACTAATGCATAGGGATTCACCTAATGAAAACAACATCTTCTCCTTTCCACATAGCTCCCTTGCAGCGTTTAGAGCTACATAGCAACTGCTGCTGTTTTGTAAATGAAGGAAGTGGATGAAGTGAAGCAGTCTCTGCATGTTCCCCACCATGTGTTCAGCTCACAAAATTAGAATTATATTTTAGTGGTTTTATAGACAACAGAACAGCAAAAATACATATGGTACATAGGTAATACTGCTGCTACCTGATGTAGTTTCATATGCTTGCAGAAGGCCCCTTTTCTGTGAGCCAAAGAATCTTACAGATGTTGAGATTTGCCAGGAAGTTGCCAAAAGCAAGAGACTAAACTCTGCAGTAATACTTTTTGCATTCCCTATTCACCAGGTCTTTCTCAAATCACGAGGAGGCAATGATGGCATATAATTCTGAAACCTCATAAAATAGTTCCACTTGGTCAGGGCAAGAAACAATTTTTAAGAGTAGAAAATGGTATTTGAAATGGTTGCTCTACTTGCAGTTAACAAGGAATTCATCCTGAAGAGTCAAGTAAGCATATTGTTTTGTCATGGGTAATAAGATTTCCCATATAAATTTAAAATGAGAATAATTTTCCCGTTCCTATTTTAGAATGAGCCTTATGTTGCCTTTATAATTTTGTCCATTTCCTCATTAGTGCCCCTTTCAGAGCCCAAACATGTCAACAATGACACCATTATCAGCCTGAAATAAATGAACAAACATTCTCATCTTCAGTTGTAGTTTGCCTAGGACAGCTATTTTTAATTTTGCAGCTGCTGGAAGCAAATTAGATGAATTTACAATCAGTGATTTGGCATCTATATCATAGAGGTACTTTACAAGTGTTCTTATCGGTGTTAGGAAATGTTGGAGTTCCCAAGGGGTCTCTTCACTGAAGTAGCATTTCTGGAGAAAGAGAGAGTGCGAGAGCATGAGGCAAAACACTGATAGCAGGAGGTATCCTGCTGGTTTAGCATTTGTTCTCACATGTTCAAAACTGAGTGTGAGATTGCAGCTAATTCTTTTTTCACAAAGTGTGAATATGAGCTGACAGCTTCATGGACTCTCTTGTATATCCTAAGCAGTGCTAGTTCTGCGGTGTTTCCAACCTCGAGGATTATTCTTTATTGGAGGAGAAGATGGTCTCTGACATTTTTGCCCCAAGAACCAACTTCTAGTCTTCCCAGCCCTGACCCCTGTTTCAGAACCAGCCATTGTAACTAAGAGTTGAAGATCAAACTGTGCAGTACCTAAGTGCTGCAGTGACCTGTGCTTGGTGTTACATGGGCATTCAGACAGGTTAACTTAGGAGCCCACCATTTGCACAAGTGACCAAGCATGAAAGGCACTGTGGGGTGTGACTGTAAAAATGTCGTACTGAGTTAGGTGACTGTATGTCACTTTGCCTAACCTGAGTGCTTGTGCAGGTCTCAAAGTACCTCTCTTGTCTTTGTGCCAATATTTCTGTAATATTTAATTTGTTGTGATAGAGGTTAAGATATGGCAGTTAATTTAGTTAGTACATCTGAGTGGTGTGGGCTTAACAGATGGCTGCTAACAGGCCTAAATTTTCTTAGATGCTGAAACACAAAAGAATGGATTCTGCAGCTCCCCACAGTCAGCAGACAATGACATGCAGAACCCAGCCTCTATAATGAACGGTGAAGTTTTAAATGGTTACAAAATGGTTTGGGACTGAAATATATTTGGAAGAATCTTACTTAGTTTCATTTTTGTCTTTGACCTTTAGTCCTAAATGGATGGGTTATTTCTTACGCTTGTGCCAAACTTCAAGAGCAGTGGTGCCAGAGTGTTTCTACTACATTTAAAAATCCGTGCTAGTGGATCCAGGCATGGCAAAAGTTCCATGGATTTTATCTTAATGATTCATAAAGAACAGTTCAGGTACGTATTGGAAGACTTCAGAGCTTCATAAACCATCATTCCAATTTTTGTTTTGGCAAGTCCTCAGTTGCTTTGCAAACTTATGCTAAATTTTGGCTTGCAAAGTGTGATATTAACTGGAGTCAAGGACGTTTACGTACTTCCTCACTGCTGATCATATTTAGTTAAATACTCATGCAAGTGATCCTAGTTTCATGTGCTATGAAAGTGTCAGAAAGTGGTGCAGGTAACTTATTTTTACTTGTATTGACCTTCATTGCTTGAGTACTGTTGTTAATTATCTTGCTAATACTGATTTTAGCTGACAATCCTACTAGTTATCTGAGCTGTTGCGTAATCTACCATATGACCTCAGTCTTTGATTGCATCTTTCAGAGATTAGTCTTATTTCTGTAAATGGATTTCTAATAGAAGAGGGTGCTACCCAGCAGCAGAGTATACTGGGAGGGTTCAAAAAGAGAATGAAGTAATGCATCTTTGAAGTGCAGCAACTACATTAAAAGTCTTCTAACTTTACCGTCTTCTTCAGACTCATCAGAAATAAAAAGGCAGTTGCTGCTGTAGCATGTCGGAGAAGGTAAAGCTCTAAAGGAACATCTTTATGGATGGACTACCCTGATATTTGCTGGAAGACCTACTCAGCCAGCCATCCACAGTCCAAGAGGTTCCTCCAGTGCATTGGTGACAATTTCCTAATGCAAATGGTGGAGGAGTCCGCTAGGACAGGAGCACTGCTGGATCTTGTACTCACCAACAAGGAGGGTCTGGTTGAAGCAGTGAGGATTGAGGGCAGCCTTGGTAGCAGTGACTACAGGATGGTAGAGTTCAGAGTCTCGTGTGGTAGGAACAGAATATCTAGCAGAATCAGAACCCTGGACTTCAGGAGGGCCAACTTTGGCTGTTGCAAGCAATCGCTAGGACAATGGACAGCGTACTGGCAGGTAAAGGGGCACAAGAGAGCTGGTTAACATTCAAAGACACTTCTTCGAAGCACAACACAAGAGCATCCTGACAGGAAAGAAGTCAAGGAAGGGAGCCAGAAAACCTGCATGGCTAAATGGGGAGCTGCTGGGCAAACTGAAGAGGAGAAGAAAGTCGTGTAGGTGATGGAAGGAGGGAATGGCCAGTAGGGGTGATTATAAGTCTCTGGTGAGAGAATGTGGGGATGCAACTAGGAAAGCCAAGGCCTCCTTGGAATGAAATCTTGCAGCAGAGGTCAAGGGTAACAGAAAAGGCTTCTTCAAATACATTGCAGGTAAAACTAAACCTAGAGGGAATGTAGCCCCCCTCTTGAATGAGGTGGGTGCCCTGAAGACAGAGGATACATAGAAAGCAGAGATACTGAACACTACCCAATCATCCAGTCCACACTTCCTCAGTTTGGCTACAAGGATGCTATGTGAGACTGAGTCTAATGCCTTACTGAAGTCAAGATAGACCACATCCACCGTTCTGTCACCATCTGTCCACCTGGTTATGCCCTCATAAAAGGTTGTCAGGTTGGTCAGGCATGACTTCCCCTTGGTGAATTCTGTCCCTAATGACCCTCTTGTCCTTGATGTGCCTGTAGAGACATAGTCCAGGACAAACTCTTCCATCACCTGCCCCAGAATTCTCATCTAAAGCCAAAACCCGATGTGTTAGCTGTCTCACATTTTTCTCAGAATGTGTGTAAAGGCATTGTGATACAGTTTTTGTTTTATCTTTTTGATTCTTTTACTTATCTGGAGATTTTTCCTTTTCTTATTGGTGATGGGTTCAATAAATTGTTGACTTTTTAGCAATGTTGCTTCATTGCCTCTTGAACTCATGGCTACAGTTGGTTGTTGTGCTAGAATTACAGGCATGAACCCAAACCGATTTAGACCCTCTCCTTAAACTGTGACTTTTTTTTTTAATTCCATAGTCAAACCCTAGTAAGGTGTTGAAAAATGGAGCTCAAGATTCTTGGAGCAGAGACCCAGGTTGCTTTGCAGAGCACATTCTGCAGCTCTTCAAACAATGGGAAATTGCATCTTGGCTAGCTAGGAAAGTTCCCTCTTCCTTATGTGAGCGTGCTTCAGTCATCCTTGACTGGAGGCTGTGTGGTTCTCCTTGCAGGGATGTGTCACATGTATTTCAGCTCATTGTTACCAGCCCTGGAGCACAGAGGTTCCTCACACTAGTTGTGGCCAACCAAGCCTCCAGCATTTCAGTAAATGGCACCAGCTGAATTGCAGGCAGACCTATGACTGCTTAGTCGCAGAGAGAAAATTGTATTTTCTCTCTGACAAGAAAGCTTGCATTTGGCAGGTGTTATCTTTAGAATAGCAGGAAGTGAGAAACTTGATTTCATAACTAAATAGCAATAAAGCTAGGTTAATGAGGCCACTAATCATTTCAACAAAATAATTTGTATTGATTTGAGATCAGCTCTGTGTGCATCTGCTGCATATTAAGAAATTCCCAGTAGAATTTGCAGTGGTTTAACTAAAAAGCTAGCTATGAAGTGAATCAGTTGTCTTTGATCTTGGTGCTTGGTTTTTGTGTGTGTTTGGTTAAGACTGGGAGGCTACTGAAGTAATGAAACACAGACGTGATAACAGCACAGAGCAGCATGCTTCTGCTAGTCTTACTCTGTCTAGCTCAAATAAAATACCAAGAACATACAGAATATGCTATATTTGTTCAGTATTAAGCATGGAGTGGTTGATAATAGCTATTTCAATCTTTTTCTTAGGATCCTGTAATAAGTTCTTGCTCTATCAAATTCATGCCTTCCTCTCTTTTTTAAGTAGTCTTATGTCTGGTCTAAATTTGCCAGCTCACTTCATAGTGAGATCCTCATGAGATATTTTGGATTGATTACAAATAGTGTGTCTTCACCTTTTGAAAGAAGGTGGTCTCTTTACAACTTGACACATTTTGGTTTATTTCCTCTTGTCTTGTGCTGTCCTAGACTTACCTTAGTGATGGGCTTAATGAGAAAGGCTTTGCTGTTGTTCCTGTTAGGTGTTTTGTCAGCAGAGGTCACTAGGACTGGTATTCCATCATTTGTATGCCTTTGGATCACATTGAATGCCTTTGGATAACATTTTGCAAGAAGAATATTGAAAAACACAACGTAAGCATGGGCAAATGGGAAACCAAGCATTTATGTGTATATTCATAATGCAACAGAAATAGTTTGGTTTGGGCTTAAATTGCATTGCAGATGACATTTCACTTATTTAGGCAAAATGATTTGTCTTTTTATCCATGTGATAAGACTGTCTGCATCCCTGGCAGTGTTTTGTGTGTAGGCAGCATGCAGTTCCCTGAGATTGCAGTGGGCAATGAAGCAGCAGAATTCATTTTGCAGCAGTGACTTAACAGGGACTATTTTTAGTAATAAAATAGGTCAGGGGATGTGGTAGTGCAGACTGATAAATGAGTAGTCTTCCCCTTCACTTGTGGGGCTTGCTTTTGTTCTCCAGTGTAGAAGCTTTGTGTTGGAGAAATGAGATTCAGTTCTGTCATGTCATCAGTGTTAGAGTTTTTTTAATTGTAAAGCAATTGCAGGAAAAACACTGTATTTTATTTATTGAAGAAAGCATGTAAGTAACTGCTTTGCTTAGGGATTCATGGAAGGCAAAACCAGCTAGGGAGCGAAGTGTTCTGAAGTCATTGCTCAAAGGATGTTTTAGCACTGCGGGAGATCTTATGTTGTGGTGGTGCCTATGTGGCAAGTTTTAATCTCTTTTTCTTAACACACTTCTTTTAGCTGACTTATTTTTATCAGTTTGACTTCTCAGTGATTTATGCAGATGAATACTAGAATCTTTTTCTCAAAGTGTTAAAGATGAAGCATGGCTTCATTCTGTTCCTCTGTGTCTGTGGACACATGAAAAAGCTTGAAGAGGTTCTGTTCAGCCAGTTCTTGTGACATACATAGGAGAGACTTGGCCTGATCTATCACATTACTTACCCCTTATGTATCTGCACTCCTTTGATTTCTCTGAAATGGTGTTGCAAAACAACCTTGGAAAGCACCTTTTGCCTGTTTGTGCGCCGATAATAAACCCTCCTCTTGTAGCTACTTTGTGACAAAGTCCTTATAAGCTCTAGTCACAGAGCACTGCTTGTTGATACTGTGTAAATAGCAGAAAAGCAGTAGCTTTGGCCCTAAAGTATTTTTTAAATCCGGGAAAAGCAATGTGAATAGGAAGTACATGATCTCTGCTCCTGGCTCTAGAAAAATCTGTATCAGTGTGTCACACCATGTAAAAAAGTACAGTTGCAGATGCTTAGGCTGTTTCTGAAGCTATCTCCGGAGTTAATGAGCCCTAATGAACCCTAGTGAGATGTGTTGGCATGCCAAATTCCTCTGCTTTTGAACTAAGCACATATTTCCCTGGGGGGCCGCTTAATGTGGTGTGAACTTGAGGGCCAGTGCTGGTGCTCATTTGTCCCTTCCTGCTTTACACTTAGCTGTGAAGCACAGATATGGTTGTGTGACATAGAGAAATAACCATGAACTTTCCCTTTGCCTCCCATTCTAGCAAATGTGTTTAATATCTTGTCCTATCTAGTTAGGCCTGTGATCCTAACTAGTGATATGTAGCAGATTCTTTATAGTACTTAAAAAATCCTTGGACAATATCACTTTGATAGCATTTTTATAAGGAAAGTAGGCTAAACATTGATTCCTGGCATAAAAATTATAAGCTCTTTGATCCTTTTTTCTTTTTAAGATTGCAAGTTAATTGTGTGTTGTCCTCCAGAATAAAAAACCTAAATGGTTTGTTTTTCTGACTTTGGTGTAGAGATCTGTTTCTGTATTGTAAATAAGCACTGCACTTCCCTGATAATCAATGAAGAGCCATGTCACTTGATATTTGAAATTAATGTTAAAAAGAAAAGGATATCCAGTGGGATCAATACAGTGGAGAAATTTTCAGCAACACTCTTAAGAAGCTTGAGGGGGCTTTTGTTCATATTCTATAATCAGTGTAATTTGATGTGCTTCCAAAGAACACCTTTTGTTAAGAATACGCTATCTGGCACTTCTACAGAAAAGGACAGTGATTAGTGGGTGTTTTTCCTTGTTAATGTGGTTTTGCAAAAGAAAGCTTAATAGTGTAATTCTGTCCACCCTGCTCATCGTAGTATCAGAATCTGACCAAAACCAGGTCATGACATATGGGAGCTGGGGTTTCCTGACAGTTGACAGTCCATTCACTGCATGTGTGCAAGTCCATTGGGATAAGCAGAACTTGCTGAGTCAGAACCTCATTTATTGTGTGTACAAGGGGGGAAATCCAAAAATACTCACGGTTGCTCTTCCTAAGTACTTCTAATGCTACAGACCACCCTTCCCACCTTCTTCCAACCTGTATAGATTATTCATCTGTTCAGTACCCAGTGCACTGTGCTGTGTTTCTTACTGTAAAGCAAACTGACTTAGTTTATGAGAACTTTTGCCTTTCTTTAGTTTCCTGTGTTTTCTCAGCATGACTGAATCAAAACCCAATTTGTGCTGAAATACTAAACTGAGATCTTGTTTAGTGTAAGTATCATGAATCTGGTTGTATGTGGTGTGTTACAATACCTTTATCTGGAATTCACTGGCTACCTATGGGAGGGGTAGTATGGCAGCTGTTGAGAAGTGACCTACAGTATCTGACAGTGTGGCAGTAGGTTTTCACATGGGAAAGTTGCTGATTCTGTGACGGTGCTCAGGTTCTCTTCAGATTGTGAGTTATTCCAGATTCTTTCTGCTTTACAGACAGACATAACTTGAGCTTTAAATTTTAATTGGCCTTGTGGTTCCTGATCCAAGGAAGCAAAAGTGACCATGCAGTGGGCTTTGGGCTTTCGTGCCCCGTATAGAAAGGGTTGCCTTTTGTCAGAGGTTTAGGTTTTTGTTCATGCTGATGTGAATGCTTGCAAAGCTGTCTCACCTGATATGGTGGGTTGACCTTGTCTGGCTGTCAGCTGCCCCCCCAGTTTCTCCCTACCTCCGTGTTTGAGCAGGACGGAGATGGAGGAGAAGGTAGAATAGCTCTTGGGTTGAGGAAATTATTACCTGTCACTATTATCAGCAAAACATATCAGCTAAAGGAAAATTAATGTAATTTATAGCCAGTTAAAATAGAGTCGGGAGGTGAGAACCAAAGACAAAAACTAAAAGCACCACACTCTACCACTTTTTTTACCCCAGGCTGAGCTTTGCTCCTTCATTCCTAATCCTCCTCCCCCTGGGGTATACCCTGAGGTTGTCACCAGGCACCGGCTGTGACCGGCTGCAACTGGCTGCGACTGACTGACCTCTCTCCTCACAGCATTGCCCCACAGATTCTCTGGTGCCAAAACAAGGTTAAACTCTGAGGCGTCAGCAACCAGGAGAGGTCAGAGAGACTGTGTCTGAAGCTGCTATGGAATCAGGTGGATCTTTAGGACATCAGGCTGCCTTGAAAATAAAAAAAACCCAAAAGGCAAAAAAGGTCAAAGGTCAATGCTTTGATAACCTATAGGTGAGAAGTGGGAAAAGCAGATGCTGTACCTGGTGCTGTTGCTATTGTTTTATGTTTTAGTTGACATGAAGCAAAGGACCTCTGTTGTGTAGTCTTCCTTTTTTCATTTGAAAAATTAGGGTAATTATAGATGATCTCCTTTGGGGACCTTTTTTGCAGGAGGGGTAGGTATTCATCAACCCCAAACTTTTAATCTCCAAAGTAGGGGGAGTGGAGCAAAGCTGGAGATGGGTAGATTTAGACTTGATGTGAGGAGGAAGTTCTTCAC
>VZRI01007875.1:0-53889 GCA_013397515.1 Upupa epops | reverse complement strand
GTCCTGCTGTGGCAGGGGGATTAGACTAGATGATCTTTCGAGGTCCCTTCTGATCCCTGATGATTCTAATGGGAAATTTCTGTGCTGGCCTTGACCTGGAGGCATGCAGAAGGCATGTGGTTTGGTCTGACTCTTCAAACAGAACATTCTGGCTTTCTGTATTCTAGGTGTCTTTTTAGCAAAAAAGCTAAGAGTGAGAAAGTAAGACTTTTGCCATCATTCTGTAGATTCCAGGCATCACTCAGCCTGAAGACTTTTCAGAACAAGTAGCTCCAAAGTTTACTTGATCAGTGTGATTGTGATGCAGGGGTAGGCAATGCAATTTTGGCACTAGATATGTCCAAAGTCAGTTGGCCCTGTAGAAGTAGGAGAACCTCATTGTTTTGTTCCTCTTGCTGTATGTGCATGCATGCACTTGAGCAATGGGAAAACTGAGGCACAGAAGAAGGGATGACGTCTGCCTTTGGTACCTACAGGAATGCCAGGAATAAAAATCATGTCTCTGAGCTTGAGGTCATTACAGATAAAACTTTTTCCTGTACCTCTACCTTTTCAGCTCTTTTGTGTAGTGACTGTCTGTAAATATGTGAGGGGTGGGTGTCAGGAGGACGGAGCCATGCTCTTCTCAATGTCATCTGGTAATAGGACAAAGGGCAATGAGTGCAAGCTGGAACAGAGGAAGTTCCATATAAATATCAGAAGGAACTTCTTCCCAGTGAGGGTAATGGGGCATTGGAACAGGCTGCCCAGGAGGGTTGTGGAGTCTACTTGTCAAGACCCGCCTGGATGTGTTCCTGTGCAGCTTGGTCTAGGTGATCCTGTTGTGGCAGGGGGATTGGACTAGATGATCTTTCAAGGTCCCTTCCCATCCTTAATGATTCTGTGATTCTATGACTGCTTGTGTTTACTTAGATGCTTGTATCCTTGCCCTTCCCAACACAGAGGGGTGGCTTGTCAAAAGGTGGGAGGAAGCATAACCCCAACATGTGGCATAAGCAATAGAGTTGGAGCATTGCTTGGTAGCACAACAGGACCTGCAAAATTAATATGCTGTAGCTGGAAAACACAGAATGTTTCTGTTCTTCCCTTAGGCCCTAATTCTTCTCAGGGCAAAGCAATGTCTGTCTTCCTGGCATTGCATTTCACTCCTAGCTGTATCGCCTGAAGGAGGCAGGCTGGCAAAGAAAACATCATGAACAGCATCATGTGGCTGCAAGGGGTAGCAGACTGTGCCCTCCCAGCAAAGTCACAGTGTCCTGAAGGGCTCTTAGAACTGACATTTTTTGCTGTGCATAAGCTAAGGCATTACATGGTGAACTCCAAGGCAGATGTGTGTGGATTTGCTTTTAATGAAAGTATTTTGAAGAAGAGCTGCACCTAGGATGGGGGCGGGTCATTGTCTCTACTTACTATGAGGGGGGCAGGCTGCCTGCAACTGTGTAGTCACAGCTGGGGTCAAAATATACAGATTATACAATTCAAATATATGTAGGTTGAAATCTGTTGGAGCAGCAAACTTACCAACTTCCACAGCATGAAGTGTCTTACAAAACAGTCATTGCTGTAGATTTCCATCCTTCCACCTACTCCCATTTATATTTCATCACTGGCACAGCACCCAGGTGAGTTGAGTATGTTAGGCTTTTTTGAGCAAAAGCAGTATTTTGTGCTTTAGGGGACTCTCCCTGCTCTCCTGCCCACTGACCTGCTGATCTACAGGGCCAAACAGAACTAGCAGCAGCCAGACACAGTGCTCGAAGCTACCATTCACTATCCTCCCAGGACAAGTTCAAAAGAGAAAAAGGAGAAAATATTTTTGTGCTGCTTTTTAAATGATGAGTGCCAGGGTTTGTCCAGTGCAATATAAAGTTGTCTTGCTGTTATTTTAACTTGTAATTGTGGGGTTTGTTGTGTGCTTGTTGACTTGCTTGTTTTAAGATGCCCAGAAAAAGATTTATTTCAAAGTCTGCGTGTATGTCTTCAAGCCAAAATCCATGTCATTAATATCACACGCGACAAAGAAGCTCAACTTAGACCTGCTTCTAGCCCTGCTTTTTCTCTCTTGGTGGACAACCCATATACCCATGAGTGTACCTGCACCACAATTTTATGCTCAGGTACAGGTATCTCTCCTTTACAGCTGATTTCTTATTTGTGGGCTTCTTGGTTGGAAGAGTATGCTTTCATTTCCTGTATTTGTATAGGGCCTGACATGGTAGGTTCCTGGTTCATGTTTGGATTTGTAGGTATTGGCGTGCAATGCTGATAAACATTGGCTAAGTATGGACTGAAGATGTAATTGCAGCAGTGTAAATATGCAGGTGGAATCTGCCTTTAGAACTATTTTCTCATAAATGGCGTATCAGCAATTATGAATGAGAGTCCCCATGTAGCATTTCTGTTTTGGCTATTGTTTAAACTGCTTGGGAGGAAGAAAATTTGGTTTATTCCCAAGTTTGGAGGTGACTTGAAAGGATTTATGTCATTACAGGTCTTGCTGTGCCCTCCTTGAGAAAGTGAAAATCTGGACGAGAGAAATGTGTGCAACCTTTCATTATCAAGCTGGCACTAAAAATTGGCACTAGCTAGATCCTGCTGTTGGAAAAGACTCAGAGAATCAGCATAGTCCTTTGTGCTTCACTTGGTGCTAGTTTACGTCACAGGTGTGTACAAGTTGTATCCAAAAGGAAAGAAGCACAACAGTAAATATGATTTCAGCAGGAAGGAGTATGGTAGAAATGAGAAGGCCAGGAAGTATCAGGCAGTTTTGTCCTTCAGTGGCTTTTGTAATTTTTGAGTTGGGAGCATTAGTTGGAGCTGGCAATCTTACTAGGCTTGGCTATAACTTCTACCACAATTTGATTGTGTTTCTGTGAGGAAGTGCAGGTCCTGCATTGAAGCATGTAATTGCAAAGTTCAACAGAAGCAGTATTTGTATGTTCCTAATACTTCAGTTAAAACTAGAGGACAGGTGAGGGAGCTGTTCGAAATAGTAGATGAGTAGTTTCTTTTCCTTCAGCCTCTTGCTTTGAGCTTTTGCAAAGTTAGTGTTTCTTTTCTATTTTGTCCTTTGTTGCACATAACATTTAATAGTAAGTGAAAATCTTTTAAATACCTTTGGCAAAAGACCTCTTTTAAGAGGTTATACTTGAGTCTGTAACCCAATTGTCCCATGGGTCCCCAGTGGAAATAAAGTGTGAGAGGTTTAGGTGGTGATAACTTTCTGAATGTCTGAGATCTCTTTATACCAAGTTTGTCCCACAAAGGGAAGGAGGAGCTAGCACTCTTTCTGTTCACTAACAACTTGCTGAATATGCACAGACTTTTTTGTCCCAGAAAGTAAATCTTCCGATTAATTTCATTCAGATTTAGAAAGACAACAATATGTTCTTAACCAGTGTTCTAGAATGTCACTTAAATTTCAAATGGTTAAGAATTAAAATAAGATCCAATTATTAATGTAGGTCTTAAGCAAAGCACGATGTAAGAAGCACTTAAAATGTTTCTTCACATGATTAGGAGAGTCTGGTTTGATTTATTTGCTGGCAGAATCAATTCATTAATTGTGTATGACTACTTTTAGTTCTGGGTGGTCATTTTTCATTTTAAATGTCATTACTGGATAAACTTTTCCTATGGATGTTATTATCATTGAAAGTTACATACATGAAAATGCTAGGAAGACTCAGCCCTCCCATCTAATATCAGTATTTTTAATGCTGTCATTTTACAAACTCCAACAAAATTCACTTGGGCTGTGATAACCTAGGTTTTATCTGCACATGCTCATTGCTTGGGCACAAAGTATTTCTTCTTATTGCACTGAATACCTTGGTCTGTGAAATGTTTTTCAGAATAGCAGTGTGGAACTAGAAACATTCCTCCTCTGAAAGAAAGTAATGCTTTCAGCTTCATAGAGAAGCACTTTGAGTAAGCATTTAATTCCACTGCTGTCTACAGTTGAAGATGTTCTTTCAGGGTATGGTCCATCTCCTGGGAGGCAGTGGAGCAGAACCCCTATGGTCTTGCTGGTCCCTCTAGTCAGAGAGTAGCAGTGAGAACTCTGGGTCCCTAAGAATGGTGGTGTGGATACAGGAATTTATTTCATTCTCAGTGCTTCCTTTTCTATCTGAGCCCACATCTTTGGGTTGTGTGTCTGCAAATAGGAGACAAAGTTGTTAAAGACTGCAGAGTGAGGACTCAGTCACCTCCCTCCCCTCACTTTTGGCTTTTGCTGACCCCTGATCCTGTAATTGCATAGCAGATGGTTTGGGTGAATCCCCAAGTCAGCCCTGTGGCAGAAAAGGCTACTGTGGTATTTTGACAAATCTGTTCTTGCCTGTGGTCTCTGACACTTTCAATATTACTTCATGTGTTTTCTGTGAGATTCTCTCTTGTCTGTGTAATACACCAAAATGGTCTAGTTGAGGGAACAGCACAAATGAGGCAGTTCTTACTCTCCTGTAAAGATATGTGTGAATGGCTGGAGCCTCCACTGGAGGCATTGGTCCTGCTAGCTGGCCTGGTTTCATTCAGTGCTGTAAAGTTGTAAATACTGATCTTTCATGTTCCTTTTACTCGGTTTTATTTTTCTCTGCTTTCACCCAACTGATACCTGTCTGTAGTGTCAAGCTTTCATTTACACCTACTGTCCAAACTTGGAATAATCATCCATGTTTCTCTGTGTCAGTCAGACTGTAGAGAGAGCTCTCACTAGAGAAATGGGATTATTGCTGTATATATGTGTACCTGTAGGGAGTTTATTATGCAGAATAAAAGGTGTAGCAGAAAAGGTGAGATTTGTATGTTGCTTTGTTTCTGGAACATTAATCTGATTATTTGTAGTATTTACAGATTTTCCCAGGTAGATTACGTAAGCTTTATTTTCCTAATAGTGTACTCAGATAGCAAAAGATAGCAAACACCTAAAGGTTGAAACTGTTCCAAACCTAGCTGGCAAATACAGTGGCAGTGCCAGTGTTTTTGTCTGGAGTTTAAACCCACTTTACGATCTGTCAAGTGATGACCTTCACTCCGTAATTTAGGAGGCAGACTAATTTGGACAGAGGCAGGAATGGCTGTTACTGGTGTAGGGCTAATCAGAGTGAGTTTGAGTCAAACCAGTATTGTCCTCCCAGCAAAAAGACATATCATGAAAAGTTAGTTTCAGCAGATGAGTAGTATTGGATATGAAGATCTGTCAAATTGGGTCTGTTCTGGGTGAGAGAATAAAGGCTAGAAATGTGTGTCCTTTGGGGAACACATTTAGCATGTGTATGAGAGTGTGTGTGTGTAACTCACACGCAGAGGCATACATGAGCACTCTGTAAAGAAGGTTCAGATTGAGACTTAGGATGTCTTGGTTTGGTTTGGTTTGCTTAATACTCTTTTGGCTTAGTGATGGCTGAATGCTCTGCTCTTCCTGACCGTACCTGAGATGAGATCTTAACTTGCAACATATGAGGTCCCTGTTGCCCCTTGATGCCTCTGGCAGTGCTGGAACCTAGCAGCAAGGGACAGATGTCCCTTCTGCTCCCCAGCTGCTGCCTCCTTTACCCAGGCCTCTGGCTGTTTGTTTGCTGAGAAGCATTTGATTGCTGTTTTGGGGTGAAGGAGAAGAATGCGAGAATATAGCTTTCAGTCCAGGGAAGACAATATGAGAAAGCTGGACAAATCCATAATATTTTGCAGCTTGGTCTTGATGCGGCCTCACTTGCCCTAAGCAACAAAACACCCTTTTTAATGCTTTTTGTTTTTCACTTTTTTCCCAATAGCTGTCTTGATCAACAAAGAGTATCTGCAACCATCTTAAGGGCTCAAGAACAGAAATTATTATCTCAGTTCTAGGCCATATATTTGTGCAGGGAGACACTTGACTGACACCTGTAGAAGCTCTGGCATCTTTAGGGGTAACAGATCCTGCAGCCACGATGTAGTGAGTCAGCACTAAGGATAGCATAAGGTTAGTAGTTTCCTCGTCTTCACTGCAACTGCAGCATGTCACTCCATAAGGTTCCCTCCTGTTGAGTAGATTGTGATGTCAGTTGCTTTTTTAAAAATATTTATTCAGTTGGGAGCTGTTTGTAATTTTGGATTGCTTATGAAGCTTTTTTGCTTAGTATCGTCATACTAGGGGAAGGAACTGCAGAAATGGTAAAGATGTAGGCCTTGGCATACTGCCTTGACTTCCACAGTATGTAATGATGTCAGGAGAGCCGCACCCCCTCAAAGCCAGTTTATTGTAAGAAAAAGACGATATGGAAAAATGGGACAGATTCCTTTCACAGCTGCCAAAATCAGTGACAGAATGGAGCTTTCAAAAATATCCACCATATAAGGAGTAAGTTTGGAGCTCTTTTGGCTTGTTTCTGGCTAACTTATCACCTAATCCAGTGTGAAAAAAGGAGAGAGACTGGGCTCAACTTCAATTCCTATGCATAGAGGAGTAACTTAAATGACAGCTTGCTTTGTGTTTGTGGGAGGGAGGCCAGATTTATCATGGTGGGGTTTTTTTGAATTAAATTTTCTGCCACAGTCTCTCTTCTTACATTACAAAATGTTAGTACTCTGTATTTAAAAACAAACAGAAATCCTCTGCTTCATCTTGAACTTCATATCTTTTAGAAAGAACTCTTATTTTTACTCCCCTTTCAATTCTTTGCTTCCAATATATTCCATTTATTCAAATAGAAGGAAGCTCTTGGGCAAGCCAGTGGTCTTGTGCTGCTGTTACATAATTTCTTTCCAGGAAAACTGCTGACATGAGGATCTATCCCTCCTGTAGGCACAAACCACATGCTGACTGCTCCAGGAGATCTGAATTACAGCTAGTGCTGCTCAGTAGTGAGTCCAAGATGAAGGACAGGATGAGAATGAGCTCTGATCTTGAGTTCCCAAAGCTAGATTCATCTTGGGAACTTAGCAGAGTGCTAGGAGGACTGAAGTGTAGAGAAAGGAGGAGAAATTGAGACCATTATCTAAAATGACAATGGATTTTTGGATTTTTAATTGTTAAAGTTGTATGATGGCATGAAAAATACGTATCGTGAAAAATGAGATTGTTCTATTAAACAGTCTCATTGTGGTGACTACCTGTGGGAGCCTGTACATCTGTACAGATAGGTTTGACATCTATTGGAAATTCATTTGCAGACTTAAATGTCAAACAGTGGGTTTTCCCCAATGTGGGAGCCCACTCATTGTTGGTTAGATTTCAGATATTCATTGTTGTCTTGCATCTCCAATATATAACAGTCCTCCTGCATGTTTGTAGTTTGTAAATTGGAGCCACAATGCACTGTCAGATGTCCAAGTTACAGGTTCCCATGCAACTGTTGTGAAGAATCCCATCAGCACTCAAAGCGGAATGCACTGTTCAGGAGGCTGTGCATAAGGTAGCAGCAACAGCCAGTACTAACGAAGTTTTGTTTGGAAGCACAACATTATGACATCTGCAGATGGTAAAGCAGCTGTTGATACGACACAGGAGTCAGAACAGCTAGAGTGCACTTAAGAACAATTCCTGTACTGTGCAGTCAGCTTGATCAAATGGAATAGTTGCTGCCAGCAGCAATTAAAAGTAGATGATAAAGATTTAACACAGTGTGGCCTTCACTTGGTCCTGCAAATGTATTGAGGGAAAAGGAGGGGAAGAGAAGTGCCTTCAAATCAGCTGAAAAAAGGAATTAGTCTTTGAATTGATAAAAGCTCAACATCAGAGATGTAACACAGAAGGGTCATAATGAAATATCTCAAGTTAACACTTGCAGGGCATTAACAGTTACGAATGTCACAGCATCACAATTGATTTTATCTGAGTGAATCTAAATATTTTAACTGTATCACTTAATTTTTCATCCAGTTCTGAATCTGAGAATTTGCAGCATTTCTTACTCTTACACTCACCTCTTGGAAGAATAGTGGCCACATCATACTGATCATCACCATTTTGCTGGAACTTGCCTCTTTTGTGCTGTTCCTTCTTGGGCAGCTTCTGTTGTGTTCATCCAGGAAGTTAATGGTCCAAGGACCCTATCCAAGCTCCTAGAAAAATCTCCCAGGTTTTTATGGATCTCATGTTTTTACCTAATATGACAGTGTTGCTCTATCTCCAAGCCCAATTATGCCCCCTTAATTTAAAATAATGGCTTTGATTGGATGAGAATAACAATACAAAACAATGGCTGACAAGCTGCTTTTGGCTTGCTATAGTCTTTTACGATGTCATTGTTTCCAGAATTAACTAATGTTTTTGGGAATCCCTCTGATTTTGGTTACAAGTTAGTAATGAGCAATGAAGGCATCTGATCTCAGAGGGCAGGATGAGTCTGTCCTAATGCTGTAATCCTTTAAGGAGTCTCAAATTGAGCAGCAAGACTAGATAGCTAGTTTTTTAAATGTTCTCTTGACCACTGTCAAGCGTTTGTCTCAACTCCTGCCTTAGTCTTGTTCCCTTTCCTGTGTTGAGTTATGGTATTTCCGTTTTCAAAGTCACTAGAGAAGGCAGATTTGTCTTTCTGTTCTATGAATGGAGCAACTTCCATGCCCCATGTGGGTAGCCTTCTTGTGATGGTCTTGGAGGGCAATAGCTTTTCCTCCTTTCGGTTTCAGTTAGTTTCATAGTAACTGGTATATTTATAGGTAAGGTAATATTTTAAATGGCCCATTAAGAGGTAACATTGAATCCTCTTTTCTGTTTTTCATTTTGGAAGGATGCATGTGCTTGCAAAACATTAGTTGCCACCTTTGGTTGCAGGATTTGTGTAAATTATGTTAAATAAGTTATGTGCAATTCTTAGGGAAATTCAATGTGAAATCTAACTTTTACTTGCTCACGTTCAGAATATTATCCAAGGGAAATGTACATCCCTTGTTATTTTCTCCACTGTGGGTCTCATGATGATTCTTTGTACATGGCAGCTGTGAACTGGTAAGTTGTCCTGAGTGATCAGTTTGTTGAAATATATGGAATATTGTATAATACTTTTTTTTTTTGTCTAGACCAAAGGGATACATTTTCCACTTGATAATACTCTGTGTATGTAAAGAAATACCTCCCATAAAAACCAAAAGCAAACTCAGACCTGTCTAAAATAAAAATGAAGAATCTAGCAAACAAGCTTGACAAAAGGCTTGGAGAGTGTAGAGGTCACAGAAGGTTTTCTGTGCTGATGAAGGAGAAAACCAGGAGAATTACTATTTTATGTTGATTCTCTTTTTAGAAGAGATTTCTCTTTCAGGAAACGATTCTGATGCACATTGAAAGTGAAAGCTCATGCCAGAACAAAGGTCAAAAGAAGTAATAGTTAAATTCTTGAGATTCAGGTCTTGGAGAAATTGCATAGTTAGCAAGGTCAGTAGATATAATTGCTTGAAAATGTTGTAAGTGCATTTGCTTCTCTGATTTGAAGGCTGGAATTCAATTTAGAGCAACACAGGATGTTACCTTGCAAAGCTCTCAGTGTAGATCACTAATAGGAGGGTGAAGATGCGGGGTCTTCCTGGCTCTGTTCTGAAGGACAGCAGCCCATGAACAGCCTACCTGCCTGTAAGCAGGGAGTATTATTTTAGCATATGGGTCGCAATACTTAGGTGTTCAAGTGCAGGAGGATTTTGTTTTGCCTAGCCTTATGATAATATGTGATGATAAAATGCTCTAGCTAAATCCTTCAGATATAAAGGACAAAAGATCTCTCAATATTAAGGTACTCTGAGTGTTCAAGAAAACAAAAAGAATGGTGATGGAGTATGGAATTCCTTCCTGCTCCTTTTGGCCACTGGTAGGGCAGTATGAGGTCCAGGGGCAGGAGCATGTTTCAGTTTAGGGGTCAGACTAGATGAGCAGATTGTTACCTTTTCAGACAACCTTGATTGCAGGCTGTCTTCAGAGCAGTGCCACTTACCTACAAGATTTCTGAGTGTAAGTTCAGCTTCCTCTGCAGGGCAGGGAAAAGTGTTTGCCACACAGGTCCCATTAACTGTGGTGCAGTGTAGTGAGCATGAAGATCACAAGCAGAGCTGGTATTCCAGGTGCTGTCTGATGAGCATACAGGGGCAGAAAGCAGTAAGTCCTGGTATGCCCTATAGCAGAGGTTTAAAGGCAGTATCAGCATTAAGTGCAGAATAGCAAAAGAGATGCCCAGTAACAACAAACGTGTTCAATGCAATTTCTTTCTCTGGGTTTTTTTTTTGTTTTCTAGAGCTTCTCAGAGTCCTAATATGTGCGCCAGAGTCCTAGCTGTTTTTAGGGTGAGTAGAGTCCTCTCTATTCAGTTAGAGCTGGAGGTTAAGCAGGAGTTACAACTGTAGTTCCTGGTTTTCAGTTTTACCCTGTGATGTCTGTGTTAAATTTCTTTTGCCCGTGAAAAAACCAGAAACAATTCATTGAATGGCCAGCTATTTTATTTTTCCTTACTTTGGGAAGGTTATCATTCCTCATTAACTCTCTCAAGTTGGATTCTGGCTTGTATGCATTGCACCTTGCTAGTTTGCTGTAGATATTTTACAAGACTGTTACTGTTTAGTGTGAACCAGCAAAGTGTAAATAACAGTATACACAGCAGGACTCTTTCTGAAGATTCTTTGCTAACCTCTAATTTCACAGATAGGGGATTTTTTTTCTCTTGCCATTGATTTTTACCTTTCATGTTTTGTTTAGCAGCTTTCAGGTGTTGTGTGGACACCCTCCCATTTCTCCTTTAGAAATCTGATTCACCTAGACAGCTCTACACAAGGAAACTTGTGAGTTGTCCATGTATAGAAATGTAGTTGCATTTATCAAAATCCTCAAACCCTACTTCTCTGGATTTTTTCTTTCATTCCTCTGTCTCCTCAGACTTTCTTTCATCAATAGTTTTTAAAATATGTTCACATTTGAGGCTTAAATATAAACTTAGGTTAGCTACCATTTCATTAAGATAACATCATCAATATAATTAAATCTGTAAGCTGGAACAACTAAGCCATGTTGTTTACAGCCTGTGCCTTGAGATTTTTTTCCCCTTTTGTTCTGTGCTGGATACTTGTGTGTGTGACAGCAGCTGTGAGAAGGCACCCTGCTAAATGCACATCTGATCACAGTGTCACCACCAGCCTAGCTGTGTGCAGGGAGTGATGTGGGGTTGGCTGAGGCTGAAGCCTCGCAAGGCAGAGCTGATAGTGGCAGAAACCAGCATCTGGAAGAGTCTTGCACGCTCTTTTCATTAAGAATGTGCTCCAAGAGTTGAGCAGGACTTTGGTGTCTAATCAGTGGTGGTTTGAGGTTCCTTGTGGATTCAGTGTTTTTGTTCAGAAGAAGCCAGGGACAAGATTCCATGTTCACCCCAGCTGGGCAGGAGACTGCCCTTCCACTGATATCCAGTGTGGAACTGGTCATGCCCAGTGGCTGACAGCATCACACAGCTCTTTCAGGGCTACTCACCAGGCAGAGTTGCCTGCTGCTCTCTGCATTGCAGCATTGCAACACTTTAAAAGTATTTGAGGGGTTTAATGTTATCCTCAGGACTATTTTCCTGTAGGGGAGTGCTTTACAACATAGGAATGGGAGTCAGTGAGATCATAGAATCATTAGGGATCGGAAGGGACCTCAAAAGATCATCTAGTCCAATCCCCTTGCCACCGCAGGATCACCCTAGACCAAGTCGCACGTATTCAGGTGGGTCTTGAACATCTCCAGAGAAGGATGCAAGAGAATTTACTATAGCTGGGGTGAAACTTGACTGCATGGGAAGCAGTGCTTCTAGGGGCTACCATAAGCTCTGAGTTAGACTCATCACTGTCATTTTTCTCTAGCTGTTTGAATTCTAAGCTCCTCAAAAACTGTTTGAATACCTCTGTTTTGGTTCAGTAAGATGAAAACAAGAAGCAGAAGAAAACAGAATTACTTTGCCTTCCACATCTGATTTGCTCCTGGCAACCCTTGAAACCATTTATTAAAATAAATATTTCTGTGTTTGTAGCTAATTGTATGAGAGACTTTGGTTAGCCAATGTATTTTATTAAGGACAAGCTAATTCATATTTTTCACTTCATAGTCTGTGCAGATGAAAATTAGTCTTATCTTTATATAAAGCTTTCTTAGAGATCTTTTCCAGTCAGATAATCTGTTTTGAAAGAGTAAATGGAGTGAGCAGCTGAAAGATTAACATTGTTGAATAAAATATCACACAGGGAAATGAAAAAACAGGATTCATAAGATGGGTTTTTGTTTTGCTAATATAGTGGCTAAGGATTGGCTGAATGAAAATTTCAGTATTTTAAATCCAAAATGTTAATTCAAGTACATTAGCCGTAGAAGAAATTGTTAGACAGATGGGTGTTCTAGTATGTGTGGATCACATTTTTCTGGAGTTCTGGGTTTAGCAGATGTGCAAATGAAGCCTGTAAGATAATAGTGCTGAGCCAAGGCAAAGTTGCTGACTACAGTGTTGTTTTTTTTAAACTTATGACTCATGGGTAAATCTAAACTAGAGCTGTGTTTAATATTAATATGAAATTCAAAAGATGGCTTTCATGGCAGATGCTAGAAATAGGTCTTTGGATAATCTTAAAACAGGATTTTCTTTCCTCCTCATAGTTTTCTGCACATTCAAATAAAATAACATTTTCTAGTTGAAGGGAAACTAAAACAAGCAAAACTGGTACCACAAACTGTATTTTTGGCATGCTTGTATGCCATCAACAACTTTTTGCAGTTACTCTGCTTGCCACATCATGCCCAATTCCCACCAGTTCTTCAGTATTCAGTGCCAGTTAGGAGTTTTAGCTTGTATTTCCAAACTCTCAGCATGTTTTTTGTTTCTTCTGCTGGACAAAAGGTCTCCCTGCACCAATCTGTCCTCAGCAGTGTGCAACACCGTCATACCCTGAGAGGTATGGAATGCACAAGTGTTGCCTGGTTTGCACTAACCCTGTCTGTAGAGCTTTACAAACAGCACAGCGGCTGAGCACAGGTAGTGGTACTCTATGCTGGGTTCAGCTGTGTTTGTCCTAGAGACTTCTAGGACGGGCTGTGCATGCCTGTTCTTTGCAGGAAAGAGCATATATTTCCACTGAGTGATCTCCAGATTAAATGAGTGGTACCTCAACTGGGCAGTGATTGTTCTGAGTCGGTTCTGTTCCAGCTCTTTACTGGGGAAGTCAAATCGAGGTGGGTCTAATGAACGGTTTGTAGGTTTGTTAAGATTCTTGTTTGGATCTGGCATATACAGATGCAGTTTTACCTGCTTTGAATTATTTGCTACAAAAAGATAGGTGTGGTATTTGTGTTGAAGGAACTGTGACTTGATAGGTTTTTTTTTATGTCCCCTTTCATGGAGAAGCTAATTCCAGCAGCTGAGATAAAACCAAGGCCAAGTCTGAAACCCTAGCTGGTCTGTGGCTTTACAGGTATGATCCATTCACCCAAAACTTGATGAGCTTCTTAAATAATCCTCTTGCATTCTCGAATTTGCTGTGCAGGCTCCATCGGTGCTTTTGAGGATGAGATGAGATCTGTAATATCTCCAGAGCTCTGCTAGTGTAGTCAGCATAATGGCTTTATTGAACTCATTTAAGTACCTGAGCAGAGCTGTTTCCAAGCAGGTATAAGCAGGCTTCAAGGACAGGATATGAACCCTTGTAAACAGTGGCTTGAGCTGGTAATTACTGAACAGCAACTTCTGGGGTTTTGGGTTTTTAAAATTATTATTTTATGGGGTTGTTTTGCATCAAAATACTCCCTCCCCCTCAGAGTACTGAAAGAAAAATTGGGCGTTATTGATGATTTCATGCAGTCCCCCCAGTAGACAGCAGTCAGTAGGCTCCGACTGTGAGCACCTCAGGCTGCTGCAAGATGTGTTTGTACCTGATGCATGTGGCATTTCCTAAGAGCAAGGAGCGTGTGCAGATGCCCCAGCTTGCTTTGCACTAAGGGTTGGACAGGGAGGTATAACAGAATTTTCTGTGAAGTTGCTTCCTCAAGCTAAACAAATGGTATCCTGTGCACTTCACAGTTGAGGCTTAAAATAGAGATAATAAATCAATACATGTTGTGTTTTGTTTTTAAGCTGGTCTTCACTCTCCAGATTGGCTTTTAAGTATCTTGTTGCTATGGAGAAAGAAAACTCTCTCCTGTGCAGTGGGTGCAGAGAACAGCTCTCCTCACAACATGGTGCTATGCTGCCCCTTCATCCTGCAGCTTTTTTTCCCAAGGAAATACAGCTGTTACTGGTATGCTGCCATTTGATCTTGTCTGTACTGGTGATTGTTTTTCTTCTCCTTTCCCTCTTGCCCATTATGAATGCTATTTCACCGTCTCTGATCTTACCTTTGTCTCTTCTGCCTTTTTTCTCAGCGAGGACTCCCTTCACTTGCAAATGAGAATGACACTGCTAGAAGAGCCTTACCTCCTCTCTCTCTTTCTTTCTGTGCTGTGTGGTTAGTGAGACATACTAGATTTGCAGTAGGCACAGGAAAATATTTTGCTCCTGATGCATCTCTTTCTCTTCATTGCTTTTTTTAAAGTAAATGAGCCTGGACTGTGGTACTGCAAAACACAGCAGTGACAAAGGGTGTTTCTGGGGATTGCAGCAGCATTACAAATCTGCTGCTGAGTTCTTACTGCAGTAGAAATTATCTGTCTTGACATCTAGGCACATCAGGAGCTCTACTTGTCTGGTGTTGGTGCCACTATGTTACATGATGTTTCCCTTACCTCAGGCTCAGTTCCTGAGGTCGCTCAGCTCATGCAGGCTGCGGTGCAGTTTACTCACAGGTCATCTCTCCTATGATGAGACGATGTCTACGCTTGAGAAGAAAGGCCAGGCCGGTGCAGTGACAGGAATACAAATGCACAGAACGATGTATCCCACTGTCCTTGAACATCAAAGCAGCATGTTTTTTCAGTGCTGCTGTGTCAGAACCCTGGACACAGGGTTCAGATGCATGGCTGAGGATGAATTACTGAGAGCTTTTGCTTGTACTCGTTTCTTCCTGTCATAGGTTAGAAAACCCGAACAAAATTAACCAGTTAATTTAGCTGATGTGCTAATGGGCCAAAACAAAAACAATACAGGGAGGGTTTGAAAAACCACTTAGGAATTGCAGGCAAAATGAAAATGAACTCTATTCGGGGAAAAAAAAACATCAAGACTTTTAATTCACCCCACATAAACACCAGCATACAGAATTCACGTCACATTAAAAAAAACACATGTACACACAAACATACGTAGGGTAATCACAATACTGTTACATAACAGAGCTAAAATCTCTGTGTCCAAACCCTCAAAAGGGCAAAGAGACTTCCAGCTGTTCCTGCTTCTGTGAAATGTGGTGTCCATCAAGTCTACACACATGTCCTCAGCATCAGTGGACATTTTAAAGCCCAGTTCTCTGTTCCATGTGCTTCCAAGCCAGTCCTCCCATTTCCAAAATAATGACTCCTATGGCCACAAACAAAGGGCGAACTCTCTCTGTTTCAGCAAACTATGGAATTCAGATGAAGCCTTCCTCCACTGATCACCAAGGCACCAGTAGTTCTCTCTTTATTCACCACGTTTCCAGAGCAAGATGGCTGCTGCATCTGATTGACATGTGCTCTCCCTCTGAACACAGACCAGAAATAAAGATGGAGTAAACGGAGAAGAATATGGAGCTGGAAACATGAAACAGAAGGTCCAAACCCCTTCTGCTGGCCCAATCCTTCTGAGTTCACAGAGATGCATAACTGAAGCCTTCAGTTTTGGCTTGTAGTTTCCAAAGACAAAAATCACTAAAATTCTGAAACCATTACACCTGCACTGTGGCTGTAGTTGCAAAGTCGGTTAGGAATAAAAGAATGATATTTTAATTTGAAGATACACACATGAGTAACAAAAATTTGGAATGAACGAGAGAAAATGCTGTGGAAGCAAATTCATCTCTTTTGCTGGTGGTTGCTTGATAGCTGGTGACTGTCAGTTATTTTTAAAGGGCTCAGCTCCCACTAGGGCTCTGAAGTGAACAGGCCATTTTTTTTCAAGGCCATCTGCTGAGCTTTTGGGTGCTGCTCATTTCTGGAGACCTCCACAATGTAAAAATCTTATTGTCTGCTTGTTTGTCAGAGAGTGCCATGTGTATACCAGATGGACCCCGATTCTTCTCTTGGTTTCCCTTTAATTTACTATATTAAATTGACTCTGTCTCAGTTTTCTGAGTTGTCTCTGATCCCTGACAGTGTGAAGAAAACCTGCTCATATCCTGTTGCTGCTTCTAACTTGCTCATTGTCTGTGTGGTATGTGTCTGTCTCCAGGCAGGGAAGTCTAGTTGTGAAGCTGCTCTGGCTGCCCCTAATCCGTCAGTGCCTCTATTTGGCTGCCAACCGTTAGGCTGGCTTACTTCCTTTGGGGTAGTCCCTCTCAGATGATGTTTCTTGGTGTTCTTCCTGTAGCCCTGAAAGTAGTTCCAAAATCAAGGCTCAAATTTACCTTAGAAAGGAAGGTTAGAACAGCAGCAATGGCAGAAGAACAGACCAGTGCTGATAAATGTCATGGCAGCAGTTTGAAGAAACCTGTCACTCTTTCTCCCTTTGGTCTAAGCCCCCTGGCATCCCAGCCCTTGTGTCAGCGTGAAGTGTTACATTGACATGCTAGTGGATTCTGAATTACTAATAATCAGCTTTTGCCATTGTTACTGGTTGAATTCCACTGATGGTGTATTGGGAATGCAGGTCTGGTATTCCTGCCAGGGGTTCTTTTGATACTGCTGAAAGAGCTATGGTGCTAGCACAGTTCTGCTGTGGCCTTTAGGTCATGATAAATTGGAACTATGTAAGCTGTCAGCTGTTGTGGTTGGCTTAGGAGTGTGAGCTCAGTGATCAAAATGTAAAACTTGGCTGAACAATTTTGGAGGCTTTTCCAGGATTCTCTGCTTATGTCTCCATGCCGACACTTCTGCAAATTGCTGGGCTGCTTTTTTGAGAAACAAGGCTCTTGTTACTGAAACAGTTACAATCAGTGGTACCTCCAGTAAGCAGTGTCTGCTTTTTGCAAAGATGGAAAGGGAGAAGAGAAGAGGAAGACTTCACATTGTCACATGGTAGATGCTAGATGCAGATCTAGGGAAATTTTCATTCTACATTTGTGTCAGATTTAAGGGCTCCCAGTCTAGCCTTAGAAGAAAGGCACACATACATTCACATAGTGTAATGATAATCAGTGTGTTTCTGTAAAAAACCAGAAATTGCTTCTCTGCTAAAGGGAATTGCAGAATATAAATGCTACACCGTGTCTGCTGTCAAGATCAACCCAAGCGTGAGGCTGGAGGTTGTCAGACCCTTTTGTTCATGAGAAACAAATTGACATTATAAGACTTCCAAGATGAGACCTAAAATATAACAAGAATGTGCAGAATTTCTAGCTGTAGGATATAGGATACAGGATGCTATGCCAAGGAGTAATGGTTTGATGAATCTGTATATTCTTATTTAAACCTATGTTTTCTGGGGCTTTTTGTATGTGTGCCTATGTATGGAGGAGTGAACAAGTTATCCCTTTAAGCATGTTCCTTTTCCCTTGTGAGGTGACAGAAATTTTTGTTACTGTGTTTCTGGTCCCAAGTGCTGCAGTGTGAGTAACTGTGTTGTGATTGTGTGCCGGCAGATTGTTCATCAGATTTTCTTTTCCTTTTAGGATCACATCTTGAGCAGTAAGTTCACAAAGGGCCCACTCTGTTGTTTAAGTCATTAAGGGGATGATCAGGCTTTGAAGGCCAGAGCTTCTCCACACACACATATGTAGGCCAGCTATGCTGGAGAAAGCAAACTGCATTGTACCATACAGCAAAGATTTAGGTGGTTTCTGCATGGAAGTTCAGCCACTTAGAATGGTTCCCAAGTCCCATTTAGATCTCAAAACAATTATTTGCGGAACTGTGGAAAGGGCAAATGGCTTATTTTGGCAAGAGCTGTTTTTTTCTTTCTCTCAATATAACTTATGCTTACAAACACATGCAACATGAGATGTTCGTAGACTTGCAAGTTGTAAAATCACAGTTGTTTAGCAGATTGGTATGATGTGAGCTGCAGCAGTTTCAGCATCAGTAGCAAGATCATGACTGAAAAAAGGAAGAGAAGGAAAAGACCTTGAAGGGCTGTCTTTAGTGGTTCTTTGCTGGTACATTTTGAGGTCATAACCTGATGTCTCAGCAGCTGGCAGGCTGGGTCCCTCAACCTGTGGTCTCTGTGTCAGCAGGGTGTTTAATGTGACAGTGCTTTTTGTGATACGAGCTGCTGACTTCTGGGACTACTAAACAGATGACTGTGTGAGAACACATTTAAACGGCTGACACTGTAGATCTTGTGTTCCCCAGTTGTCACACTGCTCAGGATGCAGTGTTTAAGGCCAGAATTAGTGTAAAATACCCACTTGCAAACCAAACTGGAACATAGTGGGACCTTATGGTTCTGATGCCCTGAGCCATAGGAAGCTTGTAAAATCTCCCTGTTCACCAGTTTGGCCAAATTTTAGAGAAGGCAAAAATAACACTGCAAGGTTGATTTTCTGGGTGAGTTGTATTTAACTATTACAAACTTCAAGCAGTAAATAAATGGGATCATGTGTAAAATAGTACTTTGAAAATAAAGATAGAGGACAAGTGGGGCCCTGTGTGTATAAATAAAGCAATCAGCTATTTCGTACATTTGCCACCAAGGGCAAAGGAAATGACAGGATAGTGTATCATCATGATCGTTTGAAAGCTGTGCTGTACTGTTGGGTTCCTATTTGGCAATCTTTTCTTACTCAAATGACTGAAATCTGTCAAAATCTAGTAGACAGAAACAGAACCTGATTTCAGAGTGTGTTGTCAGCCTTCTTCTGAGATGGATCTCAGAATAGATCAACCTTCTGACGTTTGTTCTTGTATCAGCATGTCTAGCTTGTGGAAATTTAACTGTTAAAGCATAATGTCTGAATCATAGCAACCTTTCAGTGTCCAATGAGAAAGCTGTTCTGCCTAGCTCATGTGGTTCACTTTACTCCATCTGCAGCAATTAGCTTTGTATGTGATTGCAAATTAAAAAAACCTCAACCCTCTGATACTATTTAGGAGTTTCTCAGCAAAGAAAGTTTGTTTGCAGAGAAGTTCTAGTAGAGGAAAAGCAAGTTGTATTGAATATGGAAAAATGAGAAATTTGGTTGAGATGAGCAAATATCAAGCTGCTTCAGATTACCCAGTCACATGCAGCAGGTTTTCTGCATACAGTGCAAAGGTAACACAGAAATGCTGCAATTTCAAGTTGTAAGAGTAGTGTACTGGTAAGTGCTCAAACAGATGCTGGAGCAGGTGATCTCCAGAGTTCCAACCTAAATTATTCTGTATCCTGAGGCTGTTCCTGTCTGGGAACCATGCGAGTTCTGAACAAAAAGTTGGGATAAAAATGCAGTCATGGTAAAAAGGAGAAGAATGAGGCCAAGCTGCACTCTGGCTTTTAGGCAGCATAAACTGTCTAAAGTATCAGAATTGAAGCCTTCCAGAGGAAGAGAGGCAGACTGTACTGCATTCCAGCTTTCACAGTGTCATTCTCTCTGTTTTCCCCAATCTGTTTTCCCTAATCTGTTTCCAAAATGTTCTGTTGAAAGCCACAGCTAGCACTGTCACATCTGAAGTATTTATTTTGTGAACCATAATTGTGACTGATGCTCAGGAGAGGGATGCCCGGATCAAAGGACATTTGAAAGTAGTTTGGTAGCCTGCACAGGTGCCCAGAGAGCAGCCAAGTCCTTAAACAAACAGGAATGAAGTGCTATCCTATTAACTGGTGAGCCAAGAGAAGCTGTATTGCTGAGATCTTGGGGGTTTTATTGATGAAGGGGTAAATTAACATACTTATTTATCAATAGCAAGAGAAGGAATAGTATGTGTATACTGTGTATGAGCTTTTCTAGAGAGTATGCGACTTTGTCCTGACCTGCTGGCTCTAATACAAGATGTTTCCTAAGGGAAGGCAATTAAATGATGCCGACGTTACATGACAGGGCTTTTGTAATGTGAACAAATATAATCTCTACAGCCCTAAGTAAATAGAGCCTTTTAAGTATTGCAGCGGATGCTTTAAGTGAAGAAACATACACTAAAAATCAGAGCAGCTTGAAAAATGAAAGCTCAAAACATTTGTAGCCTTTAAAAAAAAGCAAGATTTTTTTCCTGTGAATTTTTGTCTTCTCTTGCAAAAATTAGACTTTTCACTGATGGTTTAAAACTGTCTATACTCAAAAATAGAACTATTTTGGATGGAAAAATCAAAACCATTTTAGTTCCTTTAAGTTTCTAGATTAATACATTCTATCAAGAACTGATGTTTATTATGAAGAGTTTTCTATAAGCCCTAGTTAAATAAGATTTATAAAGGTAAATTTGTTCTGACTTACTGACCATCTGATATTGTATGTTCTGTTATAAAAACAAAGTAGAAAATCAGAATGGTCTTCAGAACTTTCTAAGCATTCCCAAGGTGGGCAAAGCACAATTCCTTACTTTTCTGGAAATACTGACTCTAAAAGGTTTTGGATTTTTTCAGATACTTTAATACTCTCATGAAAAATGGAAATACTTCAGCTGCAAGCCAAAGCTATGTCATGTAGTACTGTGTGATGGCTGCACAGTGGGATCCTGGTTTGGAGGAGTATTGTCCCTGCAGTTATGATGGCTTTATATTAAGCATAGAATCATTAGGGATAAGAAGGGACCTTGAAAGATCATCTAGTCCAATCCCTCTGCCACAGCAGGATCACCTAGACCAAGTTGCATAGGAACACATCCAGGTGGGTCTTGAACATCTCAAGAGAAGGAGACTCCATAACCCTCCTGGGCAGCCTGTTCCAACGCTGTGTTACCCTCACTGGGAAGAAGTTTCTTCTGATATTTATTGGAACCTATGTTCCAGCTTGCACCCATTGCCCCTTGTTCTATCACCAGATGACACTGAGAAGAGCCTGGCTACATCCTCTTGACTCCCACCCCTCACATATTTATAGATATTAATGAGGTCACCCCTCAGCCTCCTCTTCTCCAAGGTAAAGAGACCCAGCTCCCTCAGCCTTTCCTCATAAGGGAGATGCTTTACTTCCTTAATCATCTTTGTTGCTCTATGCTGTACACCCTCCAGCAGTTCTGTGTCCTTCCTGAACTGAGGGGCCCAGAACTGGACACAATACTGCAGATGCGGTCTCACTAGTGCAGAGTAGAGGGGGAGAAGAACCTCCCTTGATCTGCTAACCAGCCCCCTTATGATTCCCCCTCAGGATTAATTACAAAGCCAGGAAAAGTAATTTGGTTTGTTATTCCTCTTTGTTGAGGGAATCAGCGTTTTTCAAGTCTAGTTTAACAGACACCTTAACCTTGTGCAGTTGAACACGAGATCAGTGTCAGTTTTGTTTTCTACTAAACTTTAAGTCCAAATCTGTCCGCAGCTAGAAAGGCTGCCATGTTCTTGAAAGTACTGGTGTGTTCTGGGAGCAAGTGTGTGGACAGTACCCCTTACTATGAGTCTCTGAGGCTGAAACAAAGTAAGTGTGTCTTCTTTAAAGGACTTACTTACTTTTTCTGCTGTCACTTATGTCTTCTGACATCAGCATTGCCAATATTTCAGTTCCAGACCTCAGTATAGTAAAGATTCTTGGTGTGGGAGTCAGTTTTCTTCCAGTCAGAATGGATCTCTGGAGTCCTTCTGCCAGGAATGCTGAAACAGAGATATATTGTATGCAATAATGGAAATAACTGAAATTATATATATCAATACGTTGTAAATTATTCTATTTCAGAAAAGTTACAGTTAAGCACCTCCTGTTCTCAGTATAGATTTCTTGTCTTTCAGCTTTTCCTTACTCTTGTGTGTTCCAGATTACCTGTTTATTGTAATCTGATATTCTTAACATTGTACTTGGTTACAAAGAATAAGTCCATACATTAGTAAATAGCATTAACAAAATCTTGCTTACTGATTTCCCAGTGGAATAACAAACAGGTGTATTGACATAGTTAGCTGTACTGGTAATTAATGGCTGCATGTTTGGAGCCAGATTCTCTGCTATTATTGTGGTGAAACAAGTGGAGTTTTGCCAGTGGATAACTTGGCCTGTTTTCTGTTTGACTGTCTGAAAATGCAATTTTACTCTGTAAACCCAGTGTAAATTATGGTAAGACAGAAGCTATCATTTCTAGGAAACAGAGGATGTTCAGGGGTGTTGGTTACTGGTCACGCCAGTAGCAGGATAGTAGTTACATTCTAAAAGGCCTTATTGCTGGTTGATGGCCTTAAGTCCATAATAACTAAAGTGTTGGTTTGCTGGTTGGTTTTGGTTTTTGAAGGAGGGAGGTACAGCACATAAATTAATAAATTTAAAAGCACACTCTTACATGCACAAGATTTTAAATTGAGAAGCTAGTATCTATTGCTCAGTGGAATAATAATTTTAAGTAGTTGAACTAGATAAGCACATGTTGACATTTTTGTTTGTGTATAAGTTCATTTTTAATGTTATGGGATGTAGCTGAATGCAGGGAAGATTAAAAGGGCTTAACAATGTCTGAACCAAGATTCTGAGGCAAACAGGAGGTGAAATCCACTTTGTTCTAATTATTGATTAAAATGTTATTAATAGACTGTAAAGATATTGATGGGGCAGCTCTTCAAGGATAAGGAATGTAAACATGTGCCTTCCTGTTTCTATAGCAACACATCATTTTCATCCCTTGCAGGAAGCCTAGATTGCATTGTGTACTGCAACAGTATTAGATTTGGAAGAGCTATATTAACAGCTCAATATCTTTCCCTAAACCTTGCTGTTAAATAATCCTGGGTTTTGATGATTATTAGAATAAAAATGTGGTTGGGATTATTCTGCTTTTTTTAGATAAATAAATCATGGCAGCAGACCTGAAAAGAAGAAATAACTGGCAACTAAGGTGGAGCTTTTTGTTCAGATTCATTGACTGCAGAACTGGCTATTCCAGTGACCATACAAATGCACTTTTGTCAAGAAGTCCAGACTTTAGCAGGAATAGTTCTCAGTCTGGTGGTTATTCTTAAAATCTTTGTGAGTTTGATTCATATTGTTTAACCTGGTGCAGATAGTGGCAGGAATGTTGTAAAGGTTAGAGCTATAAATGGTGACCGTTAGCAAGGATCGATTTTCCAGCACTGTTTCGTGGCCCTGGAAGCACATTTAGAGGTGGCATTTTCAAGCTCAACATAACTAATTTGGTGGCTTTCCAGGATACTTGAGGCCATTTCAGACTGCAGCATATTCACATTGTGCTACAAGCCTGAAATTGTTTCATTGGATTTGAAATGTCAAACTTGTCATAGATTTCTGAGACTGAGAGAGAATCTCAGTTTATTATTCACACTGTTGTCAACTGCTGTGACCACAGGGAACTCCTTTTAAAAGTGTGTTTTTTGGATAGAGAAGTATCTCTTTTAAAAGATGTAACTTTAGTCAGTGAGAGATGAATAACCCAGTATACTGTGCAAATGTTTCTTACGCTCTGACAAAAAGTGTGTGCATTATTTCTTCTCTCAGTTTGGGTATTGTCAGCTTCCCAATGACGAATCTCTCAAATACATCAGTGTTCTACAGTGGTTTATGAACTGATTGCGTGCACGTCTCTTTTGGCTTTGTGGAGGCTTAAATTACTGTTTAACCTGATAATTTTAAAATTAAAAAACGTTGATGTTACCACTGTACAGTAAAAGAAGCAAATT
Organism: Upupa epops; assembly: GCA_013397515.1. Taxonomy (NCBI): domain Eukaryota; kingdom Metazoa; phylum Chordata; class Aves; order Bucerotiformes; family Upupidae; genus Upupa; species Upupa epops. The sequence continues at coordinate 30,166 of VZRI01007875.1, read as the reverse complement.
ACCACAGGGGAAGGATTTAAGCAATGCATAAAGGTGCAGATCACTACTATATTTTTCAGTGGCCTTCAGAATGTTTTTCTTCATTTGGGTAAATTTTCCATGAGATTATGTGAGGCATGTCAATAAAAATCAAGAGCCTTCGCCATAGTTGTTGCTATAGTTACATGGTGCAGCATAAGCACTGCAAGAGAAAGTAAACCACCTGCAATTCCATAAAATCCCTTATTGGCAGAGAAAGATCGAAAGTGACGGTCCTGGCGGGTAGGTACAGAACAGATTCTAGGTTGCTCTGGTATCCTTGCAGCTAAAGCTCTCTGCATGCGGAGGTCTGCAGAACAGCTTTATGGATTAGGACAGTATGGAAAAGAGACAAAAAAGATCTGGGGGGTGTGAGGGGAGGGGATGCAGAAAGCAGAATGTAAGAAATCAGAATCAAAATGAACTGAAAAGAATCTTGGTTCATAGCACATTTCAGCTCCAGGAAAAGAGGAACCGAGTTGCCTTGTAAAGCCCTCAGAGGCATATCCCCCATAAAGACAGAAATGTCAAAGAATGCTGCTGTTCTGACTCTGGAATTCAGTGCTTAACTTAAACCTCAGGGTCTGTGCAGCACAAATGCTGGTATTGAAAATGACTCTTAGGAACAGCATTTTGTCTCAACAGATCTCAGATGCATCCAGGAGCCTTAAAATGTCCTGTACCATGGTTTCTTTGTACTGAGCTTACTTAACTGAATTCTATTTTCACTATGTATTACTTCCTTTTCTGTTTACTCTATTGCCGTTAATTTAAGGATCTGGTATAAGTTACTGCTGTAAACTGTAGACTTAAAAATCTTGCCTGGGATAGACAATTGGCCTTGGTCTGTAGATGAGGAAACAGAAGCACTCAGGGGTATTGTCTCACTGAATCGCTCTGTAAATCAGGCCTGTAAAAATTGTCTTTACTACAATATTATCTTTCTTGAGTCATTTTCATGACTGAATAAACTAGGATGGACTTACTTTGTATCAGTCACTATGTGAGAAAGGACAGCTAAGTAAGTACATGATAGCTCATCTTACGTTAAACTTGAATATTCATGTTTTGTGTCCTAAATGTACAGATGAACCAAGATTCCAGGACCCAGCACAATTTCACTGCAGGGTTTTTACTCACTTTGTTGTCCTGAAGTTTCAGACTTAGAGCAAGGTGAAGATGACCCCATAGATGATTAAACAAATCAGAGATTTCTATGCTTTTTCAGTATTTTTATTACATATCATTAACAGGCTCAAGGTAATGTCCAACCATGTAATATATAAGGTAGCGCAAGGCCTAAAGAGACAGCAATATAGATAGCTAAAATAGTTGAGATAGGGAGATGCAGAAATGAGACAGTGGCAAGTAGCCTTTGGCCAGTAATGCGGGCAGCACTCAGAGGTTTACTCCCTCACTGTCTATTCCTTCTTATGATGGTTTCAGCTGGTTGTTGGGAGGGGGAATGTCTGACCAGATTCCTTCCTCTGGAAGGAGGATTGTATTTTTGCTTTGTGCAGGGTAATTCTCCCTGTGAAATGAGGTGGTTTAGAGTCACAGGTCTATAAGGAGCAAAGCACTAGGAAACTGATAGCTGGAAATGAAGGGATTAGTCATGACTCAAGGTTTTCCTCTCAACTGCAGTCAAATCTTTTTCCTCATGGATTCTTCTCTCATTTCAACAAGAAGCAGTGCCCCCTTTGCCATTCCTATAAAGGCTTGCCTTCAGTGCGCAAATCCAGTTATGACTGTTATTAATTACCAGTTGCTGAATCAGCTTTGAATCCATGTATGCAATCAGTCTGAAGGAGAATGGTTACCTACCAATGACATTGCCTGCTAAGTAATTTTTGCATCTCCTGTGACCTGGGTCGAGTCCCAATGCGCACTGACATGAGGTTCAACCTGAGTTATGTTGTCTTGGGGATGAAAAGTTGTGGTCAGTATCACACTAGTCAGATGAAATCTCCAGAAGTAGAATTATGCTTTGGAATAAATACAAAGTTGTCATTGTTTAATTGTCCTTTGGAGGGCCAAAAATTTCTCAATAGCAAAATCATCTGAATAGCATCTCTTGCAGAAAGAACAGGAAATATTTCTTCGTGCAGGAGCTTTGGGAGCTTTCTAAAACAAAGAAAAAAAACCTGAACAAAAGCACCCCAACCTAATTCAGAAAAGAATGAAATAAAGTGGTGTGGGAACTGTAGACTAATTAATTAGAAGGATGTCCTAAGAGATTTTTGGGAAGTTTAGCCTTTCATGTTGGAAAGTAAGCAGTTCCATCAGCAACCATCAGCAAGGCACGGTGGCTAGGAGAGGTGCTGAAATCAGTGGAACTGTATTTCGAGAGTGATTTAAAGGCAGTTCTAAATAATAAAGAGCTACTTTTTAGTCATAAAAGCAACTCCTGTTTCCTTCGAGATTACTGAAGCGTATTGTTTGGGAAGAAACTTAACCCATCAGGTAGCTGAATAAACGTAAGAAGTCCCTTTTAAAGTAACGCATGCAACTTCAGTGCTTTTGAGTCAAAGTTACTGAGTCAGTTTTAAAGTTGTTTAATGAAACATCTCCACATTAGCTGTCTTTGCAGACTTCATATTTGGTTGCTGTTTGCTTCACTGCAAACTGAACCTTGCTGTTTCCAAGATGCTTGGGTTGACGGATTTTTAGTCTTTTGCCTTATTTTGTCATTAATACTGTCCATACCTTAAAAACTTTGCTTGCTTTTACTTTTTCTTTTGGAGTAATGATAAATAATTTTCATAGTGCAAATTGTGGCCTCATGATCTAAGTAATTCTTTAATGCCTAGCTTTCATTCCAGCAAGCTGCCCTTGCTCTGTGATAAGTTTAGTGCCAGCTATAAGGTTGAAGAAATTTGGTGTCTTCATGAACACAGAACAGAACAGTGAGGCCAGTGCATGGAGGAGACATTGTATTTCCAGTGTTTCTGCTTTCTCAAAAGTGAAGCTTTTGAGTTCTTAATTTGATCAAATGGTTTTTCAGAGATAAAACTAGTTGTTACTTTATTTTTATGGTTTGGTTTTGTTTTGTTTTATAGTTTGAGAAATACTTCCTTATGACAGATCTCTGTCAGATATAGTCCTTCCAAAATGGCGCCAGGTATTCTTGTCTTGATTCCAGCTATTTTCCTCTTCTCCCTGAGGTTATGCAGAGAATCAGAATGGGGTACCTCCAAACAGCATCTCGGGGACCCAGCTTGCATTATCCATTCTGGTCGTCTGACCTTCTGGAGCTGGCATGGCGCCTCTGAATCCCTCTGCCCATCAGCTGTTCTTCTTGTCAGTGTGCCAGTGACCAATTTTACTTTCCAACCTCAGATCCCTGTATGTGATGCATAAATGCTTTCTTCATTATGGCTATTTTGCTAGGATTTAGAGGAATGTACTAGGGCAGAAATGTTCAGAAAACAATTCTGCAATACTCATTGCAGGAAATGTTAATCTCAGGATGCATTTTTCTGCTTGCCTTCTTCCAAGGACTGACTTAGTACATTCCCACTACTTAAGGAGCTGTCCCAATCCAGAATTTAACGTGTATCTTACACTGATGAGGCAAGGTGGTGAAGTGTCCCCAAAGTGTACTTTGAACTCTAGTGTGACACAGATGCTCTTTGTCTTTCCTAATCAGAACAGACCAACAATGTTACTTTGCACACAATGACACTGCAAATTCTGCCTGTGTTTCTTTCCTGGTCTTGTTCACATCTTCCTTAGAAGTTTGTAAAAGTGTGTTGCTTGAAATTCCACAACTGGTGTTTTGATTACAAGAATTATGGGTTTCTAATGAAATAGTTTAGTGATCAAAAATAAAGAATAAGGTGAACTTTGTCCATGTGAATATAGAAAGGTAAATGTAGCAAGCTGCACTTTACATCTTGCCCAGAATCTCTGTTCTGCACCAGAAAAGTATGTCAAAATCTGGCTTTATCTAAGCGAACTGGTCTTTGCTTTTAATGGGTAAAACTGTGCCTTTGCGTAATATCAATAAGCAGTTCCTCCAGACTTCACTCGATGTGTGATTCTGAACTGTTGTTTAAAAAAACAGATCCAGTACTACCTTCTGAGCACTTCAGTTTTTGAAGCCACCTACTTTGATTCTCTTCCTAACTAGTTTCAGTTTTATGAAGTGATGCTTGTTTTTTAATCATACTTGACAAAGTTTCTTCTTTCACTACATCTGTTATATCTGATACTGACCATTTGCTTCATTCCCTTCCCCCCCAACACTGTAACTAAAATATAACATACTGCTCTAAAAGTACAGCTAAAACAGTAGAGATGTTATTCCTAAGGTCCTGGTCTGCCTGACTATTGGTTACCTGGGAAATGAAAGCAAATTTGTCTCTCCTTTGATGAACACTATTTGGCTTGTTTGCATGTTTCTTCACTGGATGATATTGCTAAAGTTTCCCATTTTTTCCTGACCCTTAAATAGAAAGAGGTGAACACGTCGGTTCTGCTTTGTGGTAGACCCTGAAAACACTGTGAGATCAGAGAAATTATTTAACATAGCAGATGGGACTGAGGGTAGTTTGAGATGGGATTGCTTTGCAGTTTAGATTGTTGTTTGTTGTTTAAGGTTTTTTAAGTTTTTTTAAGTGCTGTTCTTCAGTATTCCACTACTGTTTCATTTGCACTTGGAAGTTAAGATAGTCCTAACCCTACAGAGCCAGGGTTAGGACTAACCTAACCCAACCTAAACCAAACCCAAACACTGGTTTTTTTTGCCCCCTTGAGCAAGCATGACTTGCCTTTAGTGCATATGTGAAGTAAGACTCTTTAAGGTTAGTGTTTGAAGTCTGAATTGTGTGATTTTTTTTTCTTACTGCCTGCTTTCATCTTTTCTCACAGCTCTGTCAACTATCTATTGTCTTTTTTGAAAGTGCTGCCTGTAGTTTACAGATCTATGTTATGATGGCTGGAAGGGAATGATGGTTTTAAGTGGCAGCAAACTTAACATGGGAATGCCACCAAGTCATTTACTTTCTGCTTTCTCTGTATGCTCAAATCACCTGACTGCTGTTATATCTGGGTAGGTCTTGAATTACCCCATCTAGACCCCCACATGGTGGTGTGTATAAGGATCCCTATGACAACAGGCACAAAAACGAAATCAGACAAGGCACATGACCCACAGTACTTTTATTACATGTGCACTTGCACTACAGCACCGTGTGGAATAGCCACACTCGAACCAGATACAAGTACATTAACTCAAGTACAACAGTTGCAGCACAAATGAAACAATCTACAAATCCTTCCCAGAAAGGTGGGTTAGTTCATCCTGAACTGTCTCAAATTACAGCTGTACTATACCTTGTATCAGGCTAGGTAGTTTAAAGCTCTCACAGGTACACATGTACTATGGTGCGGTCACTGTTTAAACTGCACTGTAGTGCTTGCAGGGGAGCCATCATCTGAGCCACTGTCTTATGCAAAGATTACAACTGAAACTTTGCAGAGTAAGGCATCTTAATGACATCACTGCTGAAGTGCAACTGCAGTTCTTCTGAAGCAACGTGTTCCTAGCTGAGAGAAAATCTACAACTTCAATCAGTAAGTAGGAAACTCAGTGATCAATTATTTCCTTGATTATTCTCTTTGCATTTCTAACACAGTAGCTTGTAACTTCTGGACTTTGCCTTAGATGACTTGTTAAGCATGGAGGAAAAGCTCTCACTGGCCTAATAGCAATAAGCAGTTCTTTTAGACTTCACTCAACAGTAATGCACATTCATATTGTGTGACTTGAAACTTGACCAATTTGCAGCCTTGCAACTGATAATGGAAAATGAAAGGAGTAAAGTACAACCTAAAGCCCATTTAAGCACAAAGCTATTTTACAGAAGATGTCCGTATGGAAGGTTTGCACATTTCACTTCTGAGTTAGAGAACTGTGTTCTGCAGAAAAGGACATCTTCAGAGATAAACCTCAGAATGCTCTCTTGTTCAGTGCAAACAGCACTTCAGGGAAAGAAAATAGCAATAGAATAATAAGAAATTGAAGGTAAATGTGACCACATGGAGTATCTTTTTACCTTTTGTTGTAAGTTTTCTTTATAAGCTGCCAAGGACTGACAAGCCACATATAGCCTGGTCTGTATGGTCACCGTAAAACTACATACTTGTAAATAGACCAGTGTATGATACAGGAGTTCCTTTATAAAACATGTTAAGCACCAAAGCATTTCCAAAGTATTCTTTTTCAACCTAGCTGCTCACTCTTGAGGAGAGGGTTCTTGAGAGCCCAGTGGACTCTTGTTTCTCACTTCAATCATCAAAGTAGAAGGAAGCACCATTTCACTTGTATCTGCAGCTCAATCTTGCCACCTTCTCCTTTTCTGATTTGCTTAGTGCTTTGAAAGCTACATACAGTGCTGTAATGCAGTTTCAGGGTGTTGTCAGATTCTTGTTTCTGCATTCATCACAGAACTGAGAATCTGTTACTTATCCTAGGCCTGTGCTGAAGATGCTCTTCAATTTTAGGTTGCTTTAGGTCAAAATGAATTGCAGCTGCCTCATCCTTTTCTTTGTATAACTACTTCAGATTGGTTGGAAGCATGTGTAAATATGAAATGGTAATGCTTTATACCCAGAATACATAGGTGCAAATGGCCATGGCACCATAAGGTCCCATTGAATGCTTGAATAACTCACACCCTTCTAGAGAAGTGTTTTGCCACACTGCTTCATTCATTTTACTTTGCATGGATGACCTCTTACTAAGCACGTAGTACAAAGTTTTTTCTGTACATTCTATTTCCTATCATACAGAGGGTCATGAGACTGCAGTCTAGCTCTGTGATGCCATCATGATTGTCTGGTTCTGGTCTGGTGACACATAAATGCTTGCCATTTTGAGAGGAGGGGATGTAAATTCTGACTGAATGTCACTTTCTGCTGTGCCTGATGGAGCAGACATCAGTGCTGTGTTCAGAGCCTCAAGGCAAATCTCTATTAACTATTCTCTGTCAGTTGCCCTGTATGCAGAGCAAAATTTAAAGATTTTCTTGTCTTCTACAGGTATAGAAAAAAGCATCTTTAATGCTTAATCCTCTCTGTACTGCAGCTGCCTCATGTATGATATAATCTTCATGTATTGTCAGTGGACCAGATACGTTCAGTCTTGCACAAAGTCGTGAGCCCAGGTTTTGTTCTGTGTTGAGTTGGAGATGCTTTCCTGTTGGGAAGGAATGGATACATTTGAGTAAAATCAAAGGGAAAACCTTGTGCAGCACCCCTGAGCTTTAGTTGTAGAATCATAGAATCATTAGGGATTGGAAGTGACCTTGAAAGATCATCTAGTCCAATCCCTCTGCCACAGCAGGATCACCTAGACCAAGTTGCACAGGAACAGATCCAAGTACTCTTTGTGTTTCCCTGTGAAAACGGAGAGGTAAACAGTTAATACCTGCAATATATTTCTTTCCTTGCTACTTACACACAGCAAAGCAAACATCGCCATCTTACAGGACTTCAGTTTTGTCACAGGAATCGCAAAGGCCTAGCAGCCCAAGAATCTGTATTTGCAAGTATATTGGTTTTTACAGTCTAGGATATCATTTTGTGAGTTTATCATGTTTTTGTCTGCAAAATACCAATGCATAACTGAGAAGGAAAAAATTAAATCCATCATAAAGTAGCCTGAGTGGTAACCTAAACAACGGCTTGTTGGATGTAATGTGGAACAGTTCTTTTAAATAGATGTGTATCAATGTTGTGGTCAGCCTTTCAGAGACGGTTTAGTGATTAGGGGTTTCAGGGTGGACAGTTGGACTTGGTGATCTTGGTGGTCTTTTCCAACTTTCAATGATTCCATGATTCTTTCCTATGATTCCTGCTTTGAAGTGTCTTGTGAGGGCAGAACAAAATTTCCATCGCCATTGTATGTTAGGAAGCTACCACTTCCTCTAGTCAATGGCCTCTCTTACTTGCCTGGTGCTTGAACCAGTCCATAGGAAACTACGCAGCATATTTTCTGAAACTGTTAGGGCTTTTTTGTGGTAAGTGGCATTATTGCTGCATCCCCACTTCTCTGCATTGCTCCGTGTTGAACTCCCTCCCCACATGCAAGTTCCAGGTCAGCCAGCTGCTGCCCTTTGCAGCACACTTGGAAATTATATTATGATAAACATACTTCTTTCCCCTTCCCATTTCGTAACTTCTGTGGAAATGCGGGTAGTAAAGATCAGCTGCATTCAGTACTGCTCTTGTCTTTGCCGTTTGTGGGATAGTTACTGATACTGAAGGAGAAACAAGAAATTAGACTTTTCCAAGCAAAATGAGTTTCAAAGGAGCTGTGTAGCATTTCACAGTGCTCCACATACCACTGCAGCTCCCTAAGCCATACTAGGCACCTTGAATACACAAGCTGATTTACTGACTCTCTAGTAGTTAGTTGTGTATTGTAACTGGATGTTTTTGACAGTTGGCTTTGAGGCCCTGACCCAGTTTGAAATCCCTGCTGTATTACAGCTTGTATTTACAACTATGAGCAGAAAGTAAGTCCAACTGACAAGACAGTGCTTCTGCTGTAACAAAACAATAATTCATGTAGTATATTAGTTTAGAGCACTAAGTCAGAGCATCCATATTGTGCAGGCTTTGTGCATTTGTTATGAGTAGCTGCTTGAGACTATTGGAAGTTGTTCTCTTAGGGTATCAGGATGAACCACAGATGTATGACCTGAAGCCATCTGATTTTTTTGCCTGTGTAAAGCTACTGCTGAGGGAAGGAAGGAGTTGGTGTAGGTCTGCTGCCTGAGGAGAGCTGCTAATGATGTAAAGGTGAAGTGAGGACACAATGCTGGCTGGAGACAGACTTGGAAATTGGCATGTCTTTAGTACCGTGACTTGGTACTGAATATCAAAAGGGAATGTTGTTTCCTATTTGTGGATTGTGTCAGCACTACAATGCCTGTGTTTTTCACCCAGCTGATCCACTCTAGCAGCAGACACGTGTTTCTGAGGGTTATGGCCCTGAGATGTGCTGCCAAGAGTGCACAAAAACTTCCTAAAAATGTGGGTATAAATGTTGCTTTATAATAAAACTGGCAATCTGTGAATGTCTTTGTTACTTTCTACTTCTGGAGCTACTATACAGCCTCTTGGGATCACATCACCTGGTATTCCATTTACCAAACTTTGTCTTCTAAGGATTTTGCACAATGCTTAGAATTTCCCTTTAGTTGCTAATACATTTCTATGTTTTTCGGCAGAAAACAATTGATATGAAACTTCTTAAAATTATCTGTCTTTTCCAGTAATGGCAGCACCAGAAGCCTTATTCACTTGTGTTTTACAGCTGCTTGGGAGAAGTGTGATCTAAAGAATCTTCTGGGTAATGTTACCTCGCTCCTTGCAAGGTATCAAATAGTCAAGGGGGCTGGTTGAGATACCTGAATACTTTTTGTGGTCCAGCTGCTGCTTAAAATCATTAGTCTTTTCTTCACCTGATCTCTTTCCTGCTGTAACTTTGTCAAAGTTCTGTAGAGTAGCACTAATTTGAGATTTAAAAAAATATTACTTTGAGGTGTTATGAAGTATTGCTGAGAGCACAGAGCCTGTACAACAGAGCTGTACTAAAACATTTTAACAGATGTTAAAAATGTGAAGCTATCTGATTAATAGCTTGACTTCAAGCCAACTTCTCTTTGCTTGTGTGGTTGAGAGAAAGCAGAAAAGAGAGGAACTTTTAAAGATTTCAGTGCCCCTCCAGGGCACAGACTGGTTTAGAAGCAAAGTGTTTGTGGCCTGAAACTAGGCAGCAGGGATATTTGCAGCTCTCTTGTTTCCTATTTTCATTGCTTTACCTTCAGACCGTTATAAGGCTAGGATTTATCATTTGTCTTCATGTGCGTAAAACTGATATGCCTAGGCTAAAGCAATCTCTTCATCTTATTTTTCAGTCACCAGAGCAGGATAGATTTGATTTTGACACTAGTGTTTGGAGAAGAGGAACTGCCTATAGGAGAGAAACAGATTGCAAGAGAATGGTGATCTGTAGCTAAGTTGCTTAATTTTTAGGTGGCTGAAATTCAGTGCAGTAAATCTCACCCAAACTATCTTACTTGTTAATGAATCTTCTGAGTAACAGTCAAAAACGAGGAGCAACTTTGAATCCTCTGCTTTCCTCAGAATACTGTCCTCTATCCAGTATGATGAGGAACTGGATCTCTCTAGCTTGGAGAAGAGGAGGCTGAGGGGGTGACCTCCTTAATGTCTATAAATATGTGAGGGGTGGGTGTCAGGAGGATGGAGCCAGGGTCTTCTCAAGGTCATTGTGATAGGACAAGGAGCAATGAGTGCAAGCTGGAACAGAGGAGGTTCCATATAAATATCAGAAGGGATAGTGAGGATAACAGAGCATTGGTTGCCCAGGGGGGTTGTGGAGTCTCCTTCTCTGGAGACGTTGAAGACCCACCTGGATGTGTTCCTGTTTGAATTAGTCTAGGTGATCCTGCTGTGGCAGGGGGATTGGACTAGATGGTCTTCCAAGGTCACTTCCAATCCCTAATAATTCTATGATTCTGTAATGCAACTTTATTTTACCTAGTACTTTTCTCAAGTTTGCTCAACCTCTGGATTGTAGTTATCTTGAAAAATGCTTACATAATCATTGCATATAGGGAAGAGATTTGTAACCCCTTCTTGTTTTCAGGGTTGGTTGTTTTCTTACTGCTTTCTGTATTGTCAATGGTTGAGGAAATAAAACCCTGCATAGTCTTACAGTGTTACTGTGAACTCACATGAAATTCCTTAGGGATTCTGCTGCATTGTCAGGTGAGTTCTGTGGTCTCATTTATGCTTCAGTATTTCTGATTTACAAAAGAAAAGGGGAATGCAGTGTATTACGCTGTTTCATTTAGCCAGTGACATGGAGCAGATTTTCCTCCTCACCTCACCAAAAGCAAATAATTTGATTTGAGAACACAGTGCAATGCTTGCTTTAAATTTAGTTAGTAGCAATTTGTGGCTGTATTAATGCACATTATTCTAATGGTCTTTCATCCTGGGAAGGTCTGGCACAGGCATATAAATTAAATTTTCTCATGAAAGTATGTGGGGTGCTGGAGCTCAGTTGAGGTTTTTATCAACAATAAATCGTGAATAGAAGCAATCAAAAAGAAAACAAGGGGGGAAAAGGGAATTTGGGGGTAGGAAAAAACTTGAAATGAAAAGGTGCCCTTTGTCCAGAGGCTAACATTAGTTCTCTTCTGTGAATGCTTTTCCTTAACTCTGCAGATACTCCTTGTATGTCATTTTTTCAACAGGTGCATAACAGGTATTCCTGCATCCTGCCAGGGGGGTTGGACTAGATGGCCTTTAAAGGTCCTTTCAAGTCCAACACATCCATGATTCTTTGATTGTCTTTGCTATTCATTGATGACTTCTGTGCCAGTGATTTACATAGCTGCTTTTTCCCTCCTGGTCAGTGTTACTGCAGTCATTCTGCACAGCCCTTCTCCAAGTTTGTTGATACATGTCCTGCAGATTCTGTTTTCTCTGACACAAGTCTAGCATCTGTATTTTTTTCACATACAAACTTTTCTCTAAATCTTTTACAGGCAGGTGCCTGTAGAATACAATGTGTATGCATTTTCTTTTTTTCTCTGCCTTTTAGCTTTCCTGATTTCTGACTTGATGATGTTGAGAATAATTTTTGTGGCCTGGCATTCTGTATAGGTCACCTGCCCTTCATCTCTTCACATTTCTTCCTGGCTCTCCATGTATGTGTGAGGCCTGTTTGTGTTAGACTGTTTTCACTCTTGGCCTGTTTCAGTAACCTTGGATGTCAATGGGAGTCATGTAGAAAGACCTGTTTGGTGTCATCTCTATATGCTTGGAGAAGTATAATGCTGGAAAAGATGTGGTGATCCTTATTTTTGGAGAGCTGTTCTTGTCTGGAAGTTTCATGCTTTTTGAATTGTCTATATTGTTTTTTTCAAATGATGCCTGACTAGAGGTATTAAGTCTTTGAGAGGTTACTGTCCTACTGCAGTACTTCTTTAAGTATTCATTATGCCGCTAATGTTCCATTGAGCAGTTTGTATTGCAAGTTGACCAAAATATTTTTGGTTTCCTCTCTCTTGTGCTCATGGGATAGGATGAAAGAAAAAAAAATCAATGAAAACACATTTTTGTTGTGAGTCTCCATACAAATATGTGAGCTGTACTAATTGCTAGTGGTCTTGTATCAAAAAGCTTACCACAGTCAACATACTGGTGTAAGGGATGTTGTATTTCTTTTTCATTAAGATTGCAAGTGCAGCTGGTTGTCTTTATCTGAATTTTTTTCCCTTGAGTAAGTATTCAGTGATGTGTCTTTCACCTCAGCCAGGGGGGTTGGACTTTAATGTTTAAATAAGTATTTATACCTGGAACCTTAAAAAAACCCAAGTCCAGTTAACCCCATAGATGTTCTAATCTGGCTTTTGTGAATTTTGTCACTTTTCTTCTTTTTGTTTTGACTCCAGAGTGGTGTTTTCATGCTGCTGCTTTTCAAAAATAACAGTGGCATCAGGAGCACAATTATATTGCAGGATGGGCTTCTTTTTTACAGAAGTTGACAGGCACACTCTGTGACAGCCAATAGAGAAAATAGGGAAGAAATACCTATTCTATTTCAGAGCTTTTTTTCCCATGGACTTTTTTATTATGACAGCCATTTCTAGAACAATTTTACATTGAGCTTAAGGAAAGAGTACTATTGGGTAATAATACATGGATCATGATTTGGGATATAAATGAGATGATGTTTCAAAAATAAATAATGTTGAAGGAAAATGAGGATAGTAAAAGCAGGGAATTTGTGTCAAAGCGAGCAGAAGGGGCAAGCAGCAAGGCAAAAGTTGTTGCTTGTGATGTGAACATGAAAGTAGGTATTAAATGTAATTCAACTGCTCAGTGTTCCCCATTGCGACAGATCACGCTGTTCTGAATGATTGCGATCCTGGGCTTGGTTTATGATAGTTTTGCTTACTGGGGGATCTTGAAAAGTGAGGCTTACATGTAATTTTAGGGAAAGTCCTTAAAATATGGAGACATTTCCGAGGGGTCTGTATAAATATTGAACCATAAATTTATTAAGTGATTTTCAAATGCCTTTGTTATTTTAATCTCTTATGTCGTTAAGATAGAGACCCATTCATTTGGGTGAATTTACATTTTTGAAAAGGATCCAAACATTTTTCCCCACTTTAGCAGGATTTCTTAGGACCTAATTATGACTTCATGAATCTGCTTCCCAAAGCTGTTGCATTTCTGTGGTTTTTATCCTATATTTTCTAACCTCTTTTTTAGGTGGCCGGTGCTTCTCCTGGGGATGGAATGAACATGGGATGTGTGGTGATGGCACAGAAGGAAATATTCATGTCCCAAAGCCAGTCAAAGCTCTTGGTTGCGCAAAGCTGATCTTAATTGGATGTGGAGCAGGACATTCCTTGGCCCTTTGCCAAACTGCACATCAGGCTCAGCACACCTGAAGTCAGAGCACTGTGGATGTGGGTGGACATCTGTGGACTGTACAGCTCAGAAGTGCTACAAGCAAATTGTCCATGCTGAGCATAGTATCTGGAAAGTACAGAAGTTTCTTTTAAGACTAAAAAGAATGAATATGCGTGGAAAACTGTAAAATAAAAATGTTGTGTCTTGGTTTTTCATTCCTGAAAGCAGAACAACATATGTTTTGCCTTGATGCAAAACCATTGAAGAAAGAATGACTTTTTATTGTTCTTCTGAACACTTTGAGGAGGAAACTGCCTAATTATTGGTGTATAAATTCAGTTGGAGGAAATAGTTTGAGAAGGTGGAGACACAGGGCCCCTTCTGGTCTTTTATAATTGTATTTTTACAGCATGCTGAGCATCTGTTGAACCTGCAGCTTCTACTGCAGTTGAGTTCCCAGTACATCAGAAAATCCAGTTTGCATCACAGAGAAATGCCAGTGAACACAAGTGGATGCACATGTACATTTTAAACAGAGGATCAAGATTTAAAAAAAACCCACAAGAATTTAGAAGACTGACAAAAGGGAAAACTGAGGCCCTTGTGAAGTAGCTATCTCTTGATTAAACTGTGACAAGAGCAGGATTACTGATAAATTGTCTTTTGTGCCAGACATCACTTCATTACAGATTTACAGGGATGAAAGGTCTGTGTGAATTATCAGTAACTTGCAAACCAAAGCCAAAGTTTTTGAAGCTGTTGCTTCTAAGAACTCTTGGAAACAACAAAATTGTTCTTGTCAAAGGGCAGAAGTCAGTTGTAGATGTTGAGGACAATTTCAACCCAACATAGCTCCTGTGTTTCCAGCTGTCTTTGGATAGGAAGATACTAAATCTGAACTGGAAGGGTTTACAAGCCTAAAAAAGCAAACCAGAAGGTTCATGATAATTTCAGGTTAATTCTCACATATGTTTCACAGCCCAGCTGAGTGACAGTTCAGAGCATGCCCACAGTACCTGTTCCAGGTGAGTGCTTGTCAGAGAACCTAGGCCTAACGTTTGCTTTACTAGGAGAAATGCACAGATGTAAATTCAGATATTATTAGCACCCTACCTTGAGCAGCTATTTGTATAACTGGTTTTTGCACAAATACAGTGGATGCCTTTAAACTGGATGTTTACCGCTCATCATAGCTGCATTTACTGTGGAATTTGACGTGTATTTCAAGCTCTAAGTACAGGGAATATTACTGCTTGTTAAATGCACCTTTTAATGAGATCTGCTGTTGTTTAATTTTAAAGAAGAGCTTACCAGGGTAGAAGCCTTACACAATTATAGAAATCTCATAGAAGGACTCTTAGGATATAGGTCAGGAAGGTGTTCTAACGATGTGCATTAGCTTACACATGAGGGGTAAGAAGTTAAGGTGATAATATGGGCAATGAAGGTTCCCCACCAGTCCCCACTTCATTTTACAGCAGGTATCATTTCTGGCCTTGCCTAAGTTGCTGCTTACTGACTGTTCTCAATGTTGTTGTCTGGATACCACAGGCTTTCTGTTATATGCACTGAACAGTTTCTGATACTTTTGACAGTTCTGTCTGAGGTTTCTACCTTTATTTTCCTCAAAAATCTCTGTACCAAATCAATGTGTTACCTTGTTTCAGTAATTGTACCCTCTAAATAATTAGTACACGTGCCTTATCACACAGGGCTTACTGTGTTGGTGTATGCTGTTGTGGCAGTTACTTTCAGAGGAATCCAACAAGTTATGTAAAAAATAAAAGTTTCTTGGTTATTTGAAATGCCATTCACTTTTTCACATCTCTAACACAAACCAACTTCAGGAAACACAAAGAATGATTTGGAGCGATAAGGCTGAAAGAAATGAATTTTTTGTTCTTTTCCTGATCCAAATGGTTTGTTTCATATCTGCATCTGATCTTCATCTTTGAAAGGGCAAGAATGGCATTTTTTCTCCCTTTCTTCCCTGTATAGATTGGAAACTTTGGGCAGTAATGACTTATCTTGAGATCTTGACATACTAAATGCTTCGTGCTTGGTCAGGCCTTTTAGATGCTGCTGTAGAGGAACAGCAAGTAATAATTGGTTGTAGATGATAACGTGGTTCAATGTCAAAACCAAGGTGTTGCTCATTCATTCAGAAAGAAAGCCCTGCTTTTTGTACATCAGTATGCTCTGTTGGTAGAATTAAACACTGTACAAAATCAGATGAGGCTTTGTGCTATAAGCACATGATAAAAAAACTCCTCAGGTGAAGAAATCTCTTTCCTTATTGGTGTCCATAGCTTAGTGACCATTCCCAGCTGATACCCTGGTGAAGACATTCAGTCTCTGCAAGGCAAAAGGCAGAACCAGTGTGCTACAGATGCTTCTGCAGTGAATGCAGAGACAGAGTTCTCTGCGCAGGTCTTCAGTGCTGAAGAGAGCAAGCCTTTCAGTGAGTATTTTGCATTCCCATTCTCATGCAAACAAACTGTCAAGGTTTGTTTTATATATGAAAAACCCACTACAACAAGGTAAGTAAGTGTCTGTGCTGTGCTGCTGCTTTTCCTTCTTGTCTGAAAATAAGCAAGCCTGCATATCAGCTGACATTTGTGAGGATGAATTCAGTATCACAGCTTCACAGGAGAACACGTTGTGAACTCTTGATCTTTGGTCCACAGAGACATCAGCCTCTTGTATGGAGAGGAAGAAGCAAGCTGTTTTGTGTACTTCTGTTGTTTGAAGTCCTGGGAGATCTGCAGCTGTTACTCGTGCAGTTCCAAACACACAGTATCACAGTATCACAGTAATGATGAGACTGGAAAAGACCTTAAAAATCATCCAGTCCAATCTAAATCCAAATAAACCAAGGAAACCTAACATCTAACATTTAGGTCATACCACTCAGCACTTCATCCAGACTAACCTTGAACACCTCCAGAGATGGCGACTTGACCACCTCCGTGGGCAGACCGTTCCAAAATCAGATCACTCTTCCCGTGAAAAACCTTTTCCTAATGTCAAGTCTAAACTTCCTCCAATGGAGCTTGAGACTATGACCCCTTGTCCTGTCTCTAGTGTCCAGGGAGAAAGGACCAACCCCCTCCTGCCTACAACCACCTTTTAGATAGTTATAGACAGCGTTAAGGTCACCCCTGAGCCTCCTGTTTTCCCGGCTAACCAGACTGAGCTCTATCAGCCTCTCTTCGTAGGGCTTACCAGGCCCTTTACCATTCTAGTTGCTCTTCTCTGGACTCGTTCTAGCACTTCAACATCCTTCCTAAACTGTGGGGCCCTGAACTGAACACAATACTCCTGGTGTGGTCTAACCAGTGCTGAATACGGGGGGAGGATAACCTCCCTCTCCCTGCTTGCCACACCATTCTTGATGCAGGCCAAGATGCCATTAGCCCTCTTGGCCGCCTGGGCACACTGCTGACTGATGCTAAGTTTGCTGTCCACTAGTACCCCCAAGTCTCTTTCCACCCGAGTACTCTCTAAGAACTCCATTCCCAGCCTGTAGTTCTACCTGAGTTTGTTACAACCAAAATGCAGAACCCAACACTCAGACTTGTTAAAACTCATCCTATTGGAGTCTGCCCATCACTCCAGTCTGTCCAAGTCCCTCTGCAGGGCCCTCCTACCCTCCAACAGATTAACACTGGCTCCAAGCTTGGTGTCATCTGCAAATCTGCTCATGATGGATTCCAACCCACTGTCAATGTCATCAATGACGATGTTGAACAGGACCGGACCTAACACCAACCATTGGGGGACACCACTAGTAACTGGTGTTACGCACCTGAACCAGACACTCCTGTTCCATTTTTGAGACTGTTGTGTCAGACATTCCTGTCTCTTAGAGTATTTGATTAGGTTGTTTGGCAATCACTGATGTTATTTGACTTTGAGTTACGTTCCTGAGTGATTCAATGCTTTTCTGTTTAGACCCTGTGTTTGAAGCATGTTCATTTCAAAGAAAAATTCTGTCCTGCCTTTCATCCCATTTGCCCAGATACTATCTCTTACATGACACAGCTTTCCTGCCTTATCTGCACATTGTCGATACTGTTAGGTGTTGCCACCTGCAACCTCCATAAAGGTCACTTCTGCAGGAGCAACAGGAGGCTTTGCCCTGCTATGTGGCCGGGGGACAAGAATGTGATTTGATTTTGTTTTATATGACTTTTTTTGAGTTGTAAGACTTGAGAATCGAAAAAATGTAGGAGATCAATATGAAAATATGAAGCGGGAGAAAGGAGACTATGAAAAGAGAATTGCATGAACAGCAGTAGAGTCTGATGTAGTCAGCTAAAACATAGGAGGAGAGCAAAGCAGTGGGTGTAAAACAGATCCAAGATACAGGTCCTGAAGCTTGAATAAGCACACGGGGGGTAGCAGCATTTCAACCTATTGGTGTGGTAGGAGCAAGAGATGAGGGATAGCATATTCTATGTTTTGGATGTTATAATTTCCCCTCTCCTGCAGATTATTTTTATTAATATGAACTATTGTCCTGAATGTGTTTTCTTTCTCATTTATAACACACCTCGATATTTCCAGTTCTTTTAAGTTGGAACAGCAACATCTGTCCTTGCCTCTCAGTCGTAAAAATCTTTCAATTTCTAGATTTCAGGCCTGTGACCTAGTCCAGCTTCTAAGAATTATTCACTGTGTTTTCCATTAAACTCCATGAGCTCTAGATCTGATTTAACAAGATGTAAGTAGGTCTGGAACTTCCAGTTTCCCCCTGTATTTTCACTAACATTGCAGTGTTACGTTTCACCAAAAAATCCCATGTATTTTCTTAGCAATGCTGATATTGCTGCAGTATGTGGCAAGTCCTGTGCTTTTTCTTTAAGCTAGATGCTTTCTTAAAAAAGGCTCCATCATTTTACATCATTATTTGAGGCATACTTGTGGTATTTACTACCAGCTTATAGTTCAAAGCCGATTAAAAATTCCTCTAAATGAAAGAAGAAAATACTGTAGCAGGAAATAAGTCTTGTTTCTGAAAGGCTGGGTGGGAATGGGTTCAGTCTGTGGTAGAGAATCATTTTGTGTGGTTTTGATTGCTTTTTTAAGTGTGCATGGTAGAAGAGTTGAGATTACACTCATTTTGCTGAAAACTCTCACTGACACAAAATAATTGAACACTTGAGCTTTGATTTATCAGTATCTTGCTTTATGTGTAAGGAAAGAGATAGATAGTACATGCTGTCTTCTCTTCTTCTAGATTTTGTTGTTTTGAAGTCCTGATAAATGTTGGTCTTAGATGTTCTGCTCCACGTTAGAAAAAATTAGTCAATAGCTTTGAATGAAAATAATTTGGTGGTATGTTGCTTCTTCTGGGGGAATGTCCCAGAAAATAACTGTAAAAGGATTTAGTTGCCATATATGCCTTTAAAGTTAATTTAGAGAAATCACATCTTAAAGCTGTCGTTGTTTTATAACCTGTTTAGAGAATCATAAGAATCCTCATGGCTGGAAAGGACCTCCAGGATCACCAGTTCAAGCCCTCATCCCAACATCTCCCCAACCCCTAGACCATGGCCTCAGGTGCTCTATCTACTCTAAAGATTGAAGGGACTGACGTAAAGGCACTTTCCTTAGCTGGTTTCTGCATTTCATTCATATTAGTCTCTGCATTGACAGAATCACAGAATGTTGGGGTTTGGAAGGGACCTCAAAAGATCATCTAGTTCAACTCCCTTGCCAGAGCAGAACCACCTAGAGTAGGTCACACAGGAACGTGTGTTTAGGCAGGTTTTGAATGTCTCTAGAGAAGGAGATTCCACAACCTCTCTGGGCAGCCTGTTCCAGTCTTCCATCACCATCACAGTAAAAAAGTTTTTCCTTATGTTGACATTGAACTTCCTGTGCTACAGCTTGAACTCATTGCCTCTCATCCTATCATTGGACACCAGACAAAAGAGCCTTGCTCCATCCTCTTGACACTGCCCCTTTCCATATTTATAAACATTAATGAGATCACCCCTCAGTCTCCTTTTTCCCAAGCTAAAGAGACCTGGCTTCCTCAGCCTTTCCTCATAAGGGAGATGCTCTACTCCCTTAATCTTTGTAACTCGGTGCTGGACTCTTCTAAGCAGTTCCCAGCCCTTCTTGAACTGAGGGGCTCAGAACTGGACACAATATTCCAGACTGGTCTCACCAGCATAGAATAGAGGGGCATGAAAACCTCTCCACCTAACAACCACACCCCCATTCTAATAAATCCCAGGGTACCACTGGCCTTCTTGGCCACGAGGGCACATTGCTGGTTAATGGTCATCCTGTCTACCAGGGCCTCCAGCCCCCTGTCCCCTATGCTGCTCTCCAACATGTCAGTCTCCAGCCTATACTGGTAGCTGGGGTTGTTATTTCCCAGATGCAAGACTCTGCACTTGCCCTTAATATATTTCATTAGTTTTCTCCCTGCCCAACTCTCCAGCTTGTCCATGTCTCACTGGGTGGCAGCACAGCCCTCTGGTGTGTCAGTCACTCCTAGTTTTGTGTTGTCAGTAATCTCGCTGTCAGGGCACTCTCTTCCCTCATCCAGGTTGTTAATGAATGCATTCAATAGCACTGGTCCCAGTACCAGCTCCTGGGGGACTCCACTAGATAGAGGCCTCCAACTAGATTCTGCCCACTGACTGCAACTCTGTGGCTTCTATCCTGCAGCCAGTTCACAATCCACCTCACTACCTGATTGTCCAGACCACGCTTCCTCAGTTTGACTGCGAGGATGCTGTGGGAGACTGTGTCAAATTCTTTACTGAAGTCAAGATAGACCACATCCGCCGCTTTGCCATCATCTACCCATCTGGTTATATCCTCATAAAAGACTATCCCTCGTTCTTAATACAGAGGCAGTTGTTACTCATCAGTGCCTCAGCAGAATGTTGAAGAGAGTATGAGCTGAAAATACTCAGGAAAAAAATGGTTTGTGAGTTTGAATCCTGACCTGGATGGACTATGTCCTACCTTGTAGGAGAGTGAACATTCAGAGTACTGTGAGAACACATTTTTCAGGTTTATTACAAACAAAAGCAGCCAAGTAATTATTCCTCAATAAAATCTGGCTGTGAGGACGAGAGTATTCAGAGCTGACCTGTATTTTGCAAAACTCCCTCAGGCATTGTTAGTTTGTGACATGTTAGATTTCAATTCATTTTCAGATGAGCCTTTGCAAGTTGGGAGGCACTCAACTCCAAATCCATTTCCTGTGGTGATTAGCCTCTTGATTTGTTTTCATCATATCTATCCCTGCTTTGCTTTACCTGTGGACCACTTCACAATGGAATGGGTCTGTGCCTGTCTGTAGGGATTGTGATCAAGACTTTGTCCGTGGAAATAAGAGGATTTCAATTGAACATTATAATCTTTGCTACCAGACTGCTTTTTTAACAATTTTTTCTATGTTGAAGTGGAGCCAAGAGTTGAGAGTTTTAATGTTCTGACATTATTTTAGATTTTTTTGTTGCAAATGTCAAACAAGTTTAGTTTTTGTTTTGTTTTTACTGATTTGAATGCATGAAGACATGTGGTACCTAAATTAAGACAGCAGAGGAGTTGCCAATCGGTAATGAAGATCTGTTATTTTAACTGTGTGGGTGCTTAATCATTTTCCCTAATAATATTCTGCTTTAAAGTACAAAAGAAAAGGGATTCCTGTAGGAACATTGTGCTCTTCTGCAGACAAGGAAGCGTGGCATCTTTTAAATAAAGGAGAAATGCTTCTCATCTGGTGTATTAATTCTGAGTAGATCGATTATAGTAAGTATTCCTACTTACGTGTTTCTGTTCCTCTTTTGAAATCAGAACACTTTAGAAAGGGGATAATGTCACAGAAATAAAAGAAAATTGAATTGCCCCAACCAAGGTGGCCCAAAATGTCCAAAGCAGAGCCAATAATAAGATTTCCATCTCCTGAGTCCCAGGCCAAGGCTTTACCTTCTGAGCTATTGCTGCTTGATTTTTGTAAGGTAAGCCTCAACTGCTACTCCTCCCCTCTCTCATTGCTCTTTTTTCCCCTTCACCACTGATTGCTGTTTCCTCATTTGGGTAACATATTTTTCAGACCCATCCTGTGGTCTTTCTCATTTCTCACCTCTTGTGTTACTGCCGCCTCTTCTCCAGTCACCCACTTGCACTGACATCGCTGTAAAATGTGGCTCCTATTGCGTTTATTTGCTGGGGCTCAAGCTATGTGTCTGCTGTTTGTTCTGGTGTGACTCACTGTCAGCATTCTCTACATAGACTGTGTTGTCCCTGCTAAGCATTTTGGGGACAGAAGCCATGCAGATGCCTTAAAGAGGTATCTGAGCTAACGCACCTGCAATATTTGGCCTTTTGCTGACCAAGGAAGCTCCAACCTGTGCTCCCTGGGCAGTAGAGGAATCATTGGAAGCCTTGGAGCACATGGTCTTAATATTTGGTACCTGGAGATGTTTGGATATATGGACTGGAATAAAGTTTTTTAAATGCCCAAATGAATGCTCAGGGTTGAAGACTTGGCTTTTGTCAGCCTGAACCAATACATGTCTTTTTGTGTGAGTGAAAGGAGTGTGCTCAGATTTAAATCATGCTTTGGGAAATAAAGTAAGTAGAGATGCAGTTCCGCATTTTCTAACTTGAAGTTCAATTTAAATTCAAACATTGCTCTTGATTGCAATAACTATTTGCATTCCCTAAGAGAGAAATGCTGCGTGAATGCAGAGGCTTTGGGACTTCTGAACAGACAGGTATTTTACGCCCAAACTCAAGTGAGTGTCTTAAAATAACCTGCATAATTTAAGCGCGTTTGCATGAAGTGAAGTTAGTTTGCAGGCGAGCTCAAAGTTGCTTTCAGAACATATATAGATGGAAAGCAGAGAGGTAGGCTGCCTTGTCTGGAGACTATGCAAAGGATATGCAAAGTGGCAGAGTAATAAGCGCTCTTGTATTTTCTTCAGGATACCTTTTTTCTCTGAGCAGCTCTATGCTCAGCTTCTTTCTGCATGCCCTTGCTGTGGCCTGGCTTGCTCTTGTCTGTCCTTCAGTCTGCTCGTTTGCCCTAGCAGCCATCTGTTTCAGTGATGTAATTTCTTTTTGGCCCTGAAACTTTAAAGCAAGAGAAGGCAATTTTTATGAAAAATCACTTGATCCAGATTAATGGCTGCTGCACTTGGCTGTTATCACAGTGGTATTAGCTGGATTTATTTTTGCTGGAGTGAGAGAAAAGAAACCACTTTAGATCCTTGCTGTCTGAAATTGTACTTGTAGAGCCATCAGGTTGGTCCTGACAAATGAACGGTGTCTTGTATTCGGAGGATATGCTCTATGTGTACATGGTCTGGTACTTTTAGTGTTAGTAAGTCATAAACCTCTAGCAGCCAGTGGGTTCAGATGTGGAACCAGTAGCAGGCCCTCTAGCTGGAGGTCCACTGTCAAAAGCTCTTTGCAGAGGAAGAAACTTGGATGTTTATTTTCAGCAGGAAATGAGCTGAGAGTGTAACTGAACTACAGAGTGTGTACCTACTCTTACGTACAATGGTGTGAAGTCAGAAGTAGGCGGTGACACAATTGCAAGCCTGGTGCCAGAATCTAGCTACATGTATAGTTCTAATGCTCTAATAGTGATATATGTCTCCTGAGGTGAGAGCGGGCAGGTGTGGAAGAATTAACGTTTTAATCATAACATCCCAGCAGTAGCTCCTTAAATGTGAGGCATCTGGGATGATGTTGTAAATTTTTCTCAGGATTCAGTGTCAGGATTTGGTGCAACAGATCTTGAAAATTTCCTCTTTCTTTGTGTTAACAGAGTTGCTACTGCATTCAAGGGGAACTCAGGTCAGATGGACCTTAAGCTTTAAAGTATCTCCTGAAGCGTAACTCAAACCAGGACAGATGGGAAGTGCTGTTCTGTTTCTGAAGGGTTTATAGAAATAACTCAAAATACATGGTCTCCTCTAATCAGAATAAGCCAGAAGTATCTGAACAAGTATAGGAGCACAGAATGACAACTGCCTTAGGGCATGCTTGTACCCAACCTGGTAGCTAGGGCTCACATATGTGCCAAGTGCAGTGAAAGGGGAAAAAGTATGGGATTTACAGGGCTGAATTGTTATAGTGTTCTTTATTGTACATGCTGGGCCCTTGAGTTAGTGTTAAGTAAAAAATGGGGCAGATAAATCTATTTCTGAATTCTTGATACATTATCATAAGAGAAGTTATTCACTAGACAACTTTTGGATCCTGGATTAAGCTGGATCTTGCCTCTAGAGGCAAGAAATTGCATATTTATCAGCTGAGAATAAGACTTTAGAAACAGTGAGAGAAAAATAGTTCTCAGAAGAAAGAATACTCAACAGAAGTAGAAATCAAGTACATAATGCTACATCAAGGACTACAAAGGAGCTTTCTAATTACATACAAATTCAGATTATCAGCCTTTCTTCTATTCTCAAAACACAGCTTGAGATCTTCCTTGATTTCCTTTTGGGGTAGAGTTTTGTGAAGACAAAGTCCAGCTGCAGTTGTTTTGTTTTGCGTTGTTTTGTTTATAACTTAGCACTTACCAGAGTCATCATTGTTTCTTCGGACTTTTGGGGGTTTAATCTCTACTTTCTCCCGACCATAGCGATACTATTTGTTCACATATCCATTGCAACCATGAGGCACAGATGCTGTAGCTTGCCGAGAGGGTTCAACTTATTTTGAAGCTCCTCAGAGGGATAAAGATGTATCCATCCTTGTAGAAGGACTTCACAAAAACTCTAAAGCAACTACAATGCTGTTGAAATATAGTCCGTAGCTATCATTTGTAGCATCTAAAGGGAAAGTTAATCCCATTGTGTTTCTCAGTTCTCACTGCTGCAAGCTTTGTGTGGCAAATAAAGCACGACTAGGAAACCAGGATCTCTTTCTGGGTTTTATATTCAGGTGGATGCTGTGGCTCATTGAAGATCAAGTGAAGAATGGGGTCCAAAGAAGTAAGAAAAACTGCATTCATTTAATCAGCTAAAAAGATGAACTTTTATTATTGTTGGGGAAGGAAAAGGAAGATACCTAGATAATTATAGGGTATTTTAATCTTCCCTTGTAAAATTACTAATGGTGTGAATTCTTCAGACATCAGTGGTATCAAGTGTTTGCAGGCTTCATTTATTATCTACTAATCAAAATTAGCATTGTAGAACCAAAGCAATACCAAGCTTTTCTCCTACATTTCTGTTGAGAACACTGTATTTATTCAAGATTTTAGAAGCAAGTCTCTGGAAACCCCTGATCGCTTCAGAAAAGGATTCCCCTTTACACTATATAGCAGGCACTGAAACCATGATACAAAATTTATTTCATGCTAGAATTGTTTTGCATAACATTGTGCATGCACTTTACTCAGTACTAAATTGCATACAATGCTGTTTTCTTGTTTCTTAAATTTTGAGACCATTTATACTTGAGTATTTCTCTGATTTTGTACTCTAAGTCCCAGTTTTAAAATAACACCTCTTTTGTTTAAAATTCATATTGATTACTTAATATGAACAATTTATGAAGGGTCTTTACGTTGGATCTATACATCAATAAAATACAACATAACCAGAGCTGGAAAATTAAGTCTAGACCAGCTGTTACTGTCAGGTCCGAAGGAAGGTCCCATGTGTCACAAGCATGCCAACAAAAACAGACAGGAAAAGGTTTTTCTTATTTTTATACACTTCTAGTTAGATTAAAAGTTCTTGATTTCCATGTCGGTGTGATGAACTGTGAAGGCGTGGTCAATATGACCGATGACTGCCTGATTGCACTTTTTAAAACCATTACTATTTATCTTGTATACAAAAAGAAGCGATCCATAGCAAAGAAATGTACAGTTTTATAATGTTTTACATCTCGGCTACAACAATGTATGTAAAAGTAAAGAGCTTTGAAAGAAAATATATAACTTTGCTTTTTTTTTCTCCTTAATCATACATTTGCAGTGTTTCTTGTTTTTTGTTGGTTTTTTTTTAATTGTTGACTTCATGCAATTCATGCTATGGAAAAAAGAAGATTTTTTTATTTTTTTTAAAAAAAGGAGCTTCTACAGTTTTGTTACATTTTGGCTGTAGAAAAAGCCTGCATCTCTAGTACAACTCCAAAACCACGAAGAGTCATCCATAAAACCTGCATGGAGCGAGTAAACTTTGTCCAAATGAGAAGGTCTTCTATGCCTGCACAGTTCCACACAGATGTTTATTAGCCATCAATGTTCAACTCCATCTCGCCTTGTCAGGTCACTCTGACTGCCTCTGTTGGCATATATTTAGCAATGACTGGGCTTTCTTTGCAAAGATCTGCATGTAAAGAATACAATCAGTACTTGAGCTTCTTCCCTGTGCTTTTCACATCAAGCTCGGCATCTTAGTTTTAAAGGAAGGAGGAAAAAGTGAAATAGCTACATGCAGAGGCAGCCATATTCTTCTTCAACAGGGTTATTTTTTTTTCCATGCAGCCAGACTGAGACCTCTCTACAGTGTGTCTGAGTATTGCTTTCAGCTTAAGATAGGCGCCCATGCAAAGTTTCATCCTACTGTGCTTGTTTGCTCAAACTCCTGCAGGGTTCCTATGGCTCAAAAATATCCTGAGAAAAGCAAAATCTTCCATCGTTGGCATGTTTCAGCATCGACTAAATGCCTAACCCATTCCATACAGAGCCAGTAGATCCACCGTTAGCCAAAATAAGCATATACTAGCAGGATGCACCAGGAAGGAAACTATCTGGTGCATCTACCCTTCATCCTATGTACTGATACCATGCAGCATGTATGGCCCACCAGTACTATTTGAATGCCTGCCTATTGTCATCTGAGTGCTATTTAGGAGTGTTGTCACCTAGCATCAGTAGTAACACCATTCCCAGCAGGTGCTACTGTGAGACATTGCATCTTCAGACTTAGTCACCTGGATTATATGCAACATAGCATAGGCTGATTGAAATAAAGCTTTTTAGACCATTCTCTGCTACTGATCCATGCTACAATATTGATGGGATGGGAGACCAAGAACGTCTCACTGGACTAGGAGAGCTGTAGGGCGCAGACACTGAGGATAATCCTATCGCTTTTCCACTTATGCCAGCTATGCTGTTAAGGCTCCGTGACATTTCGTAACCTTCATTTAAAAGAAAAATGCAAAGTACAGCATTGGATCAATGACAGAATGGACTAAGAATGAGGTCAACATTGTAGCCAGTTCAATAGCATATGCATGCACAGACATGCTGAGAGTAGTATCGCTTGCAACATGAGTCAGGCCATTTAGTACAGAACAAAGATTGCAATATATATATATATACGCACACACATCCATACTTTAAAAAAAAATCATTACTCAAGAATGATCAGATCATGTAATTTATCCTACAGGCAGCAACACAGTTGTACCCTAAAAAAAATTCAGTAGGAGGGAATTTCTGTCTCCATCATACACTCACACATACCTATTTCTTCCTACTATTTGCATTTTGACCTCAGGCAGAATTAAGGTTTCTGGTATCTTTGGGAGCAGGAGGGGGAAAAAGGCATCAAGATCTATAGAATTTATGGTGTTGCTATAGAGATACTACTCTTTTGTTCTCAGCATTTAAAAAAAAAAAACATAAAATTGCATGCATTCACTTTCCCTCCCCACCTCCTTCCCCCACATTTTTTTCAGACATGCACGTAAACAGCTCAGCAAGTGTACAGAGAGTTGCACAAACTGTGGATGAAATTCTGTTGGAACAACAGTTAAGATGCTCTCAACGTGTTTCAAACAAGCCAACAATATGCTGACGTATATTACTCTTTAGCCAACCAGCCTCTGTTTTATTCAGTAACGAGAGGCGGTTGCAGTGCATCGTGAAAACCATACATTCCTCATCCCAAAGGATGTGCCATTTGGAGTGTTCCCCTGATCCACTGAACCACCTGAACTCGCCCAGGCTGAATGAACATGGCCAATGCTTATCCGATACAGAATCAAGTAAAACGCTTTGCTACAAAGGTAAATTTTAGAGAATATACTTTCATATGAAAGTCTTGTGGTCCAACTATATCTTTGTTGATGATAAGCTTATAACTTATAAATACATACATTATAACTGGCATTTACTATAGCTGTTGTCCATCATACAATGGCACATGCGAATCCTATTCTCCATACTCAGTGTATGGTTGTCATACAATCTTTGCAGTTGTAAAATATTGACTATATCATATACTATATACAGTGCACCAGCGATAAACACTGATTGGACAAGATTTCCAATTTCCCCCTTCCTTATCACCTCTTATTCCACTCTATGTAACTTTAATTTTGATTTGTATGGTTTCCTCATGATAAATTATTTAAACAGCCTATCTGAATGAGAGAAGGGATTTTTCATTTAATTTGACTTCTGTTTCTAAATAGATTATTCTGACTGTTAGCAAACTAAAATGCAGTTACTTCTGAGAGATCTGTAGCAGTCAGAAGTCTGAAAGACTAACCAGTAATGGTTTATTTACAAAATGCAAGTGGTTTTACATTAATTCTTTTCCAATTGAAAGACACCTGTGCTAACAGATGGTCTTGTAGACCTCTTTCTCTGTTGAACTAAACAGCTTTGAATATCCAAGTAATTTGTTTTAGTGCTCTGTAAAGGTAGCCAAATAATAATTTAATATTTCTTGAGGATGTTTTCCTTTTGTGTTTTGTATTTTCTGTCTGCCACCTCCAAGTCTGTGCTGCTCAGAGTCTGCTAAGATCTGTGAGCTTTCCAAGTGGCAAACCTTCATAGCTATGAAAGGTTAATTGGCTTCTCCTTAGAGAGAGATGGGCTAATTTAAGGACATTGCAGAGCATCCCCCACTAAAGCTTGCTGCACCAGCTAGCTTGGAAGACTCAACTGACTAGTGTAGCTGCATGGGGTAGTTACAGCTCCTCAGGGTTTTCTTTCTGAAAGAAATAGGTTAGAAACTCCAAATGCAGACATCAGGTGGTGGTTTCCAGCCCAAACGTGCATCTCTACAGCAAGCGCACTATTGCGTGCTACAGCTACAGCTGACTTTCTCTTATTTATTTAAAATGGTTGCTAACTACATGGTTACAGGACCCCAGCTACATACCCTTTCTTATTCCTCCATCAGGCGGGCAGGGATATTCCCCGGTTGATAAGAGGAAGCAGGGTCCATATCTCTCCCGAGTGCCAGAGCGGGTAAAGGGCAGGCCCTCATCGGGTGTTATAGCCTGGTCTATGTGGGGACAGTCTTCGTTTGCCAGCGCCGCCTTGGCCACCTCACCATTCAGTTTCGAATCTTCAAACATATAAGCAAAAGGCTATTGAAACACTATGAACTGTTTATTCAAGGTCCAGCTGCAAATTAAGGATTCACAGCTAAAGAGCTCTATAGCGACACTATAAAAGGTAGCACATCTGTCCTAGACACTGCATTCGTGTGCACTGCACCAAAATGAAATAAACTCTGTTAAGTGGTAGGAGAAACAGAAAGCCATCAAAGTAGGTGTAACAGCAGCCACCTGTACTTCCGCATAGAGTGGCAGTTTCAGAAACAGGCGAGTATTGGTTCCTAGTCCTGTGAGCAGAAGACTGCAGTTAGAAATTGGGTTATGTTTTGCATGACACTGGATGGTGCATGAATGGCCTGTTTGTCATGAAGCCTACTGTCCCTCAGAGCTTTGGAGAGGCAGTGGACTGAGAGTTGTGTGTTAGTATTTGAGTATATTCTGTTTGTGCTGGTTTATACTTGTGTGCAACATGACCAAGGGGGAAATACCTGCTCTTTCCCTCCCCAAAATTTACCCAGATTGTTTTGTAGCATTTCCAGTACCAGTCGTGCAGAATGACTGTACACATTTTTGACACACAGAGTACATTATGTATGGAAATACGACAGCAGAACGTGGATTTTGAAAAGAACAATCCATTTTCTGATGTTCCTCTCTGAAACACATAACAGTATTGGCAATGTCAGCACAGGACACTACATGTAGAGAACACTACAGCAGGCCATCAATTTGGAAAAAAAGTAAAACTTAATCTTGGCTGTAAATAATGAAAATAGGTTATCAGATTTGTCCATTTTGTTCCACACATTCCCATGAGGATAGACTGAGGACATGTTGTTTTCTCTGTGTGCCTTGTTTGACTTTTATAAAACAATTTAAAGTGCTATCTAGTGTAGGAGTTATTTTAGGGTTTTAAAGTGCAAATTAGTGTATTGAGAATATACTCGAAATATGGCACAGCTCGATATGAGTATTTTGGTTGAAGGGAAGGAAAAAACAGTAAAAGCATGCTCTCTGAAGTATCACAACTGCTGAGATAGGGTAACTGTGGTATTGACAGCATCCTACACCTCGGTTGCATAATGCTTATTACCTAGACGTTGTAAGGCAATGGGTGGTCCTGCAAGTCTTCAAGGAAAGAAAAACTTAAGCCATACTTGATTTCAGTGCCTCTTCTGGATTTGCATACAAGCATATTCTGAACACTATATGACCCTGCCATTTATTTTTCAGTGCTTTGAAGACAAGTAATAAGCCCAAAAGGAAAAATGTATTAGGTGGGGTTTTCAAGATTCAGATCCCCTGGTCTCAGATGGACAACACTGATGAGTAGTGGGCAAAAGCCTTTTCAATTTGTATTTGTTGCTTTGCACACATGTGC
>VZRI01007874.1:32654-93299 GCA_013397515.1 Upupa epops | reverse complement strand
TGCCTGGGGAGTTGGTGGAGTCTTCTTTTCTGGATGCATTTGAAACCTGCCTGGACGTGGTGTGGGTGATCCTGTTGTGGCAGGGGGATTAGACTGGATGATCTTTCCAGGTCACTTCTAATCCATAGTATTTTCTGTTCTGTGACTTGGTCTTGGTGTCCTGATGTGGCAGGGGGGTTGGAGTAGATCTTTCAAGGTCCCTTCCAATCCCTGAGGATTCTATGATTCTAAGTGTTTTTGACTGAAGCCTGAGTTCCTGTGTCCACTTGAAATATTTACCTAATGTTTCAAACAATTTAAATAAAAATACCTTAAATCAAAGATTTACAATGATATTAGCAAGAGGTTAAGATAGTATTTGTGGGTTTTCTTTCATCAATTATTTCAAAGGGGAAAAGCAGCATAATTTAATTTTGATTCCTGGTCCTACTTTCACAGAACTCTGTGTATTGATAAAACAGATGTCATCACACTGTCTCTGGACACCTTTACATATTATAGTTATGGGCAGGGTAAATGAACAAGAACAGAATAGGAGGAAGTAAGGGTTATATGAAAACACTGTGACCTAACCCTAACTTTATTCAGAGGCTAATTTCATAATTACTCCTCATCCTTCTGTCCCAGTGAGAACACTGCAGGTGTTCTGAAGCTCTGCGAGGAAGTGAAAGGATCAGCTGCATCAGTAAATGTGCTCCCTCTTCTCTCACGTTGGGCAGGACCCGAGGCACCCTGGAGGATCTTACAGGCCTTTGAAGTGTTTCAGTTTGCAGCCTCCATCCTCTGGGCTATTTATTAAGCAGGAATTATTGGACAAAAGTGTATATTTGGCCATCTTCCTTTTGTCCTGCTTTGAATCTTGCCCTGTGAATGCAAGTCCCAGTCTCCATGCTGAACAGGCCTGCTGGAAAGGTTTCTGAAATAATTTGCAGCATTCTCTTGGCGTTCAAAAATTACTCAACTGTGGTATTTTTTCAAAAAAGCAATTTTTATATGAGGCTTTAATAGTATGAGGAAATTTTATACAGGATGGAGAGAGAGGAAACTGTACATAGTACAGTAAGAAGAGAAGAGTAGAAGCAACAGAAGCAAAAAAAAAAAAAAAAAGAATAATTATAAGAACCCAAGACAATTGATCAAGGCAACCAAATAACAGGCTTGACACATTAGTATACAGCCCAGTTCATGCTTTGAGACATTTACTGAGAGAGTAACCAATTCAGAAAAAAATGAAATTATGAGAAGTTGTTTTGCCAGCAAACATCAAATAAAAGTCCTGAGGGTTTCAGGTTGTCTGAACTCTAGTGCTTAACACAGAATCAGATATGTATAATTCTGTAATTATTTTGATCACTTTTGTTGCTCTTTTCAGCTGGAAGAATTTTGTCTGGTTGCACAGCTGATACAGGCATTTGACCTAGAGGGCAGGCAGCACCTGTAGAAAAAAATCCAAGTTAAAAAACAGGAACAAATGCTGAAATACTCTCAGGTTTCAAACTGCTGCTACTGCAAGAGTGATGAAGAAAAGCAAGGATTTGAACATGCCTTTTAAAAATATCTTGTAACGGGACTGTTCTCATAAGCAAATGAACTAGGATATAGAACTGGCCTGAAAAATTCCTTATGGGTTTACAAGTTGCTGCAAGTCTCTGGGGAGTTAGACTCACAGCTATAAACCTGCCAAAGTACACAGATCTATGCAGTGTAGACAACATTTGGGAGTTGACAACTTTCCACAACAGACACTTCTGATATTGGTACTGAAAACCAGATCTCTCTCATTTTCTGTCTTGTGTATTAAATCACATTTAGCAGAGGTTAAAATGTAAGGTAACAACAATAATGTTAAAAAGGATAATTCCAAATAAAATTCTAAAAAAGCCCAAACCCCAAAATAAGTGTAGTTTTTCTCAATTTTACAAAATTGTGAGGGTTTCTTCTTTACTTTCTTTGATTTGGAAATGGTTTAATATTCACTAGTGTTTCAGATATGCTTTGCAAAAATATTTATCCTTTCCTTTCCTTGTCATTTTCCTCTGTTTATTTCAATGCCAAATGAAAAATAATTACTCCTACTTACACTACCTTCAAAACCGTTATTGTGAAAAGGGTCTGAGACAGCATGCTTGACCTCCTGCTTAGTGTGTTGATTTATATTGGCTAGCATCAGGGCAACAGAGATGATAAATGCTGAACCCAGCTTTGATTCCTTACATAAGCAGAGACCTTAAACTGTTTCTCTCTCCTGCACATTCTTAACAACCTCCTTGTATTTAGACATCCATTTGCATGAAATCTGTATCCCTAATACCTTTCAGACCCATCCATCCCTGTCAAATGTAGCTGGAATTAGCCTGCATTTTCAAAACTTGCCTATGACGGACTATGAAAGTTCATCCCATTGCTTTAGTAAACAAGGCAAGCACAGAGAAGGAATCATGAGACCCTTAATTACAGAAACCTTTCCTCTAAGTTTTTACTTTGCTACAAAAGTCTTGCCTGAACCTTTGGGTGGTTTTCAGTAAATATGATGAAGCTAACAGTAACATTACTTAATAGATTTATCTTACCTCTAATTTTTTTGTGTTACATGCTTGGAAGGAGAGCTGTTGAAAAGAAAAAGGAAGAGTACTATTGTTTTGCAGAAAACACCTATTTATTATTTTCTTTTAAGATTGTCTTTTAAGATTTTTCATTCAAACAGATGTAACAGTCTGTCAAAAGTTTTGAAGAAAACACTATTTTAAGTCTTGGACTTAGTCTTTTTCACAGAGTAGATGAACATTTTTCAATCAGACTCACAAATAAAGACTTTCACATGTGATCTTCAAATCAGGAATAGTAATGGCACTAAATATAAAATATATTAAGAAGTTTCATAAGTTGGAATAGGCATGGAACAATTTGTCACCTTCGAGTGTAATTTACCTTGACAGTATTACATGTGTTGCTGAGAAACCTTGCACACATGTCTTAAGGTCTAAATCCAGTGGTGGGACAGTGGAAATAATTCTATCAAATTTATTTTAATAGCTCGTGTCTTGAACAATTTCTACAGCTAGGTCTTTACTCTGAGAGTTGTGTTTTCCTTTTCTGAAAACTAGAGACCCCATAAAAGATTGTGCAAAGGATGGTCAGGGAAAAAGGCTTCATTTCCATTAAAAAATGTTATTATTAGCTATTCCTTTTCTCTTTAAACAATGGAGAGAAAGATGTCTCTACTGAGGAAGTATATTTGTAGTATACAAGGCATTTAGACCTGACTCTTTCAGTATGACACACAGACACAGAACCTGGCTCTGATTTCACCAGAGAGTTAATGCATGCTTTTAGTATTTACAATATATATAGCGTGATCTAATAGAGGGAGGACAAAATGTGCTGCACATAAGATGCATCAATATGATTTGGCTGGATTTGTTAAGCTGCAAATACTGCAGTATTTATATAATTTAGTGTGATATCACCTCCTTGATTTTTAAACTGCAACCACAATAGGAAACAAGATGCTCTATTAGAAGACAAGATGGATAGTTTGCAAAACTGCCCTGCTTCCTACTTCTCACCTAGGACACTAACCTTCTTGAGAATTGTGAATTAATCCAATTAGCCCAGCAACCACAAGGAAGCCTAAGTAATGTATGAAAGGTAGCGCACTGAAGCAGTCTAAATGTAATGTAAATATGTGGGCATTTAAAATTACCAGATCTGCAGACTTAAGAAATTATGTTTCTGATTGAAAGCCTTGCTTCAGATTGCAATTTGAATGTAAATATTAGTCAAGCAATGACTTCAGGCTTGTTGATCCAAGGGGCTCTCAGGGTTTCTGGAATTTCAGAAGATACTCTTTGTCAATTCTCAACAACAAAAATTAAACAAATTAGAGTATTTCTTGACTTTCTAAGGAAGGGAGAACATATTGTTCAACATTAGTATTTAACTTTGTTAAAAACAATTTCCTGTTGGGTTTGCATTCCAAAATTTCCTATACAGTTTACTTGCTGGGTTTAGTGTTTTCCCTATAAGTACATTTGCAAAACTACAACAGTTCAGTTACAAAGAAAAAGTAGGTTGACACTGACTCATTAGTTCTTCATTTTTCCAAATGATTAGTGAATTTGAATACACTGTTTATATGTGGGCATTCTTGAAACAATCAAAACTAGATAGTATTTTCTGAGTCAGGCTGTGCCATTGCAAAAGTCAAATTATATCAAAGCATCTCAAATTAGGCACACTCTGAACTGAGAGATTTAAACCCATCAGTCTTTTTTTCAAAGCCTTGACTGCTGCATCTGGAAGTATTTTAACCCAACCGGACTATTTTGATGCAAGTAAGTTATTGCATTTGCCCCACAGTCAGGCTCAATATTTAGCCAAATCAACAATAGGGCTGAACCAGATGCCTGATCTGTCACGGGACAGATCAACTTACACAAGGTTTCAGTCAAAGAACTTATTCTACAAGGAAAACTGAGCTGGCATTCAGCCAGAACTTGAAAACATTCTTTGAGAAGCAGCACTGCTCTTTGTCAATGCCATGCAGTATGTGCTGTTTAATGTTCTCATAGAACTTCCTTGCCCCTGTGAAACCCCATATTACTATGAGCAGATCATCTTCTTCAATGTAGCTCTCTTTTATGCCTCCACATAGGAGTATAGGTGTACAGATAACATAGTCAGCTTCAAATTTTACAGGCCTGAGGCACAGGAGGAATTGTGCTGGCATCATGGGGTACACATGGGTGTGTCTTTGCCTTCTCTGTCTATAATGGTACTATCCTGTTAACATTATCCCCAAGTTAGATACATTATGTTCTAGCATAATGTTAGATACATTATGTTCTAGCAGAACACAGTCTCCTAATAATGTTTGTTTGACAGACAATAACCTTTATTGTCAACAGGTGGTCTGTATGGCATGAAAGCTGCAATATTCCAGTTGGATTTTGATCATTTTTCCAGACTGGGATGTTAGGCTCTGAGAAATCAGACAGTTATTTCTACACAACTCATATGACACCCTACCTTTTCTCTTCAAATTATTGTCAGAAGAGTGTTATCTTTTATAAAAAAAAAATAATTATGACACTGTGTGGCATTTGCTACTAGTCAGGTGACTTAATCAATGTCCTCTGAGGGAATACAGTTGGTTAGTGGTTATTTACATTTCTGCTGTGAGACAGGAATGAAACCAGTACATGATACCTCTACAGAAAAGTATTTTCTTGCTTAGTAGCAGTCCCTGCAGCAGTAAGGGGCATAAAATGACTCTAAGAGCAGGTCGGAGTATAAGGAGCAGAATGCAGCTTTCTTCAGCACAGTCTAATGGACCCAAAAAAAATGTTCCTGCACCCAAGATTTGCAGCCTCAAGCTTGACTGTGGACAAGCCAGGTGTTCTCTAAAACAGTACAACAATTATTTTTGAAAGTAGCTTTAAAGAAGTAGAAAAGAATCATTTAGCAAACTATTAGGCAGGGGGGTAAGGAAATTTGGTATGGAGTAAAGGGACTAGAAATCTTGAAGGATGCAAAAAACAACAGCACAAACATGAGATGAAAGGAGGGAGATTAATGAAAATATAAAGAGATGAAGTAAAACATCGTCTTTTATGCAGACATTAATGACTAGACAAGGCTACTTCTTCTTCCTTTTTATTTCATCATAGCATCATCAAATGATTTAAGCTGGAAGGAACCTTAGAGATCATCTACTTGGAATTCCATGCCATAGGCATGGACACATTTCACTAGACCAGGTTACCCAGGGCCCCATCCAACTTGGCCTTCAACAGGGAGCTATATAGGGAAGAATAAATTATTTGGTGCTGGTGTTGATGGGAACTTTTGTTTCAGCTGCAGCTCAGGCAGAGGATGAGCTTCTCCTGATTAAATTCAGATGATAGCTTACAAATCAGTAGTATCTGTGTTGGAAGCAGAAGCCCTTAATATCTGTATTAATTTGTCATGCATGGAACTGGGAAAGCAAAGTTAACATGGCTTTGACATACTTGCCACTGACATATGACATGCATTTATAAATATTCAAAGAGGGATGGGATTACTTAATCACACTTTCTTTGTTTAAGACTCAGTTCCCATCTCAAACTGAACTGGAACATTTTTTGTGGACTTTGGCTTTTTTTAGTTAAATTAACCTCCCTGCCCCTCACTCTTATACCTCCTTTCCTGTCTACTTCTTCTGAATCACTCTCTTGAGCTGTGTCCAGGCTGCTTTCAGCCCAGGTGTTGAACTGCAGCATGTCAGTGAAGGCATCCTGGCATGTACATAAAAGGGATCTGGAGGTGGAAATGACCACCAGTTAAATCACCTCATCCTCCCTCCAGTCAGTGTAGGATTGTTCATGCAGGACACTCCCAAGGGTTTTAATGCTTTAAGCAACAGAAAATCCACGTCCACCCCCTTTGGGAGGGGTGCTTGAGAGCCAATAGATCTGACTCTTATGCAATTTTTCCTAATACATAGCCTACATTTTCCTTTGTTTGATGTCTTTAGTCCATTATTCCTGTTTATAGCTGGTGTTAAGTGTATCTCAGGTGGTTCTGAGGTTTATTTCTGTTTGGGAAGGCATGCAAAAAAGCAGAGACTAGTCCACATTCTTTAAGCCTTTCAGTGCCTTCCTGACAGGCTCTGTTATTTCTTCCCTATAACTGCCCAGGATCCAGTAGAAAGCCTCATTTCTCTATATCCCAGGAGGTTAGGAGATTGGATGCTGGCCAGCCCTCTGCTCTGGTAAATCTCTACTGGGCACAGAGGCTAAATCTCTCATCTCATGGTTTTTTTAGTCATTACCCAGTAGCCTAATTCTTCCAATGTAATTTCCTGTACTCATCAGTCTGTTGCCATGCAGTTTGTTCTTCCTGACCTAAGTGAGGTGCTCTATCAAGCCCTTTTTATTGGTCCTGTTCCTTTGGTACCTGAGCATGAAATATTTTAACTATTTTTTCTTTGAGAAAGGAAAGTATTTCTTAATTAGTTATTCCAGTTGATATCCCATGAAACACTGCAGTAATCAGATACAAGAAAGTGGGATCCCTTCCATTGTTCTGAAGAAATTGTGCATGGAAGGATTCAGTCCGGGGCTGTGAAATCTCACTCTAGGTCCTTTATCCCTGCAAGTACTTGCAGAGAAGCCTCAGCTTCCTCCAGAGTTTAAGGCTGCCCAAGCCATAGTTCAGCATTCATTACTGAACAATTAGCAGGGGCATATTATACATACATGCAAGTTAAAAGACAAATAGTACTGCCAGGACATTCTCACTATCTGAAATTCTGCATCAGGAGAGTTACTTTCTCCGTCTTCAGACATCAAGAGACATTACTGCAGCCCTTGCCTCAGACATCTCATTTGGCCAGGACACCTAACTCACACCCAGAGAGATTGTTTCTACTGCAGTCCATTTAATAAATACTAGCTACAAAGGCTGTAAGTTTCAGATCATATGCTTCCTTGCATTCAGTTTAAACAGGGTTTTAAATCCATAAATCTATGTTGGTCTCCCCTGTATTATGGTCTCTCTTTTTACTTTTTAAATTTTATGGCTATATTACAATGAAAAGTTTGTTCTGCTGCAGCAAGAGAGATAAGAACAGAGAAATACATTCTGTATTCTGGTAGTCTAGGCATTTAGATTATAGAAAAAAATATTTTAAAATGCCTTTACATGAGGCATTTTTATGGTTTACACAACAGTAATGGGATTCAGCAAGATGCTAGTTCACAAATAGCATTCATGTTTAGATTATTATTTTTGGAGGCAGTAAAACTGCAGTTCTATCCCTGATTCAAATCTGTGACAATGGTTTTCTCTCAGTCATGCCACTGCTATTCTAACAGTAGGCAAGAAGTAAGAGGAAAAGGCACAAGTATCACTTCTCTTTGGTGTTTAGTATGTTTTAAGCATCCTATTAAACTGCTAGATCCCAAAAGGGAGAATGAGAAGAAATAACTAGAGGTGAATCTTGCTGGTTCAGAGAAGGTACAGTAGTAACTGGTCTTTTGTGGTTGTTCACATTGTACTTAGGAGTATAGTAGGCTGGGGAACTTGCCTTCTTTAGTGCTGCAGAAATATAGCTGGGACCTGAACAGAGGTTCCACAGACTTGAGCTTCCTGTGTG
This sequence comes from Upupa epops, assembly GCA_013397515.1. Lineage (NCBI taxonomy): Eukaryota > Metazoa > Chordata > Aves > Bucerotiformes > Upupidae > Upupa > Upupa epops. Next base: position 85,159 of record VZRI01007874.1, on the reverse strand, counting down.
TCCTGACCTGGACAAATACAACTACACTGTTACATGTTTGCAATCAACTTTACAAACTGCACATACCTGCATGTAAAATTTGAAAGCAGGGTTTATTGGGTAAATTAAATATCACTGTCAAGAACTAACAGACTTCGATAATAAAACATTGAACTGACAGAATAAATAGTTGTACAGAGCAATTACTTACAAAAAGGAAAATATGGGGTTTTCTCTTTTTTTTTTAAGGCACAGGATTGGAGACCGTCAAACCAACTCAGGAAGATGACTCAAGAACATTTACCAGGAGCAGCATATATACACAGGGAGAACGTTTTTGGCATTACAGATTGTAAATCGTGGTCATTCCTAGGAGACAACAAAAGAGGTTCTGTCAGTTGTACAATTACTTTTCTTTGGCAGTGCTCCTTCAACTCAAGAAAACACTGGCTGGGGCTCAAGACCAAATGCCACCATAATTTTTCAGAAATGTGATGAATGTTCCTCAAGAAATAGTTTCCTAAGAAAGCCACAAAAATGTGTCCAGCTAGGTTACAGGGTATCTAGAATGATATCCAAAAGTTGCTACCACTGAAGACCAAAAACCATAAGTAATTTCTACAAATAAAAATTTTTATGCCCTCTGACAAAAAAGATACCAACACATTTGGATGAACAGTTTCATAAACACTGATGTATGTACAACTCATCATATATATTTCAAACATTCATTTTGAAGTATAAGCTATTAAAATAAAAATAATGTAGTGACTGGAAGAAAGTCCTGCCACTCTGAAGATAGTATTCACTATACTCCTCATGCCACATTCCCAAGTCTGAGTGAAAATTTATTCTGAAGTTGATGCAGTTTTTTCCACTGCTGTCAATGAAGGCAAGATTCTCCAGCTACCTTTCTTGACAGTGGATTCCTACAGTACTACAGCAACAATCATAGAATCATGAATCAATGATAGAATCATGTATCATCACTGATCTCAGTTCCAACAAACCTAGAATGTCAGTAAACATTAGAAAACTAATCTTCAGTTTATCCTGACTAGAATTTTTGTTGCTAGAGGAGACTGTAGATGAGTCCTATCAAATGTGCACTTAAGGAAAGAATAATGAATACTGTTGTTAGCAGGAACACAAAACCATGCTTGTACAACTGTTTTCTGTAATATCCTATATAGAAATTCTAGACCATCACTATGTACTTCCAGATATCTTGTTTGCAATGCAATGAAGGCATCAGAGCATAACTGTAAAGCAAAACTCAGGAAGCATAGTAATGTATATCAGTACAACATTCATAAAATTAAAGTGTATCTCTGAGGAAGCAGAATTAATATAATCCTAATATACATTGGGAATAACTTCTACAATTTCAGGAAGTTCACTTATTTGTACAATCAGTTGTACAAACTAGTAATATGAATTTCCTTGTTGGTAGTACTGAGTTAGTTAAATTTTGTGACATTTGGAGACTTAAAAGTGAAAGTTGTGGCAGCTAGGAAAGTAGTTCAATGCTCCCATAAATCAATAGGCCTCTCCAAACCTGTATTTTTACTCTGCTTTTTTGTCTTTCTTAGAGTGCAGAGTGTTCTAGCCACATAGTTAACCCAGACGATGTCTCCATCTATCAGCTCTCCAGCAAAATCCTGGTACTTGTAGTTTTGATACGTGATCAGATACTTCTTCCTTACACTGAAGTCCAAGTTATTTCAGATTATAAAGGCCTGGCATACTCTCAAGCACAAATCTTAAATTTGGCAGCATTCCTACAACAGACACATGTATATAGAAAGCAGAAGTCTAGACAAAACAGGATAATTTGAAGACTGTATTTAGTTGCACAGTAAAGAAATGGAATTGGATTCCTCCAATTTGATAAGATTGCTGCAAAGATATAAGCTTGTAGCTTAGTAAAACATGTAAATTTTGCCTCTCTGCAGAGAGTTAAGGTTAAAATGTATTTAAATAATTTGGTTTTTATTTAAATTCAGTTCTGGAAGACTGAGAATAAATTAAAAAAATATTCATTTTGGTTATACTGATTAAAATCTTGCCAAGATCTTTAAGTACCCAGGAGAATTTTCTTCCCAAAGTGCTCTGGGTTCACCTGGGCTGAGTTAATTTCAACAAGAACACTGACCCAAACTACTCTAATAAGAAATACTATGACCCCGATGAAAGGAGTCCTGCCTCCAGCCAGGTAGGTGAAGGACTCCTGAGTTTATTGAGCTGTGTGAATTCCATGACCTGGCATGCCAGATCCACAGGAATGTAAGGCTCTACTGGACACCAGGGCACAAGATACCTTAATCCCATCAAGCTATAAAGGGACAGAATCATTCGGTATCTCCGACTTGACAGAGGAATTACAACATCCTACTGTATTGGAAGTTGAAGTGAGTCTAACTGAAAATAAGTTGCCTCAGAAGCTGTCAGTACTGACACACACTTCCTCTTAGCACCCCAGCTGCTGGAGCTGGGCTGAATGTTAAAAGGAAGGGCCTCCTCTACACCTCATGCAACAGATGCCACATGGAGTAAATGGGTACATTTGATTGCACATAGAGCTCAAATACAAAAACCCAGTTGCTGGGGAATTTTGGAACTGATAATGGAGAGTCCAAAAGTCAGAGATTGCTGAGTATCTTCAGAGGAGGAGGTGACAAGCATTGAAGAGGACACACCATATAACAAACTGCCTGAAAGTGAGAAGCAAGATGCCCTGTTCAGGGACACGTCACGTCACATTGTGGGAAAGCACCAACAATGGAAGGCTATTGCATGGATTTCTATATGACAAGTCACAGAAAATGCTGAAGAAGAAGGTGAATTGAGACAATTTGCAGAGGTAAAAATCATACAGCTGTTTTTTGATGCTGGTGAATGAGAGAAGTGGCCAGTTCTCAATCTCAATACTGGCATGTGGATGCAGTGTGGGGGTGTTTACAACAAAGAAAGCAGAGTAACTGACAGCACAGAGACAAACTCATGTAGGCCTCCTCATTATTCGGGACACTTCTGTTCAATATTCTTTTCAATATTTGCTACTGATTTGGATGAGAGGATCAAGTGCAAGATCACTAAGTTTGCAGAGGGCATAAAGTTGGGTGAACACGTTTAAAAGTCATGGCGATACAGAGCTGACGGATATGGTTTAGCAGTGGCGTTGGTACAGTAATGTTAATGGTTGGATTCAACAATCTTGCAGGTCTTTCTCAACATATATGATTCTATCATTCTGACAACTGTGAAGTGATGACAGATTGTTTTTCCAGCAAACATCAAATACAAAATCCTGAGGGTTTCAGGTTGTCTGAACTCTAGTGTTTAACACAGAATCAGATGTGTAATTCTGTAATTATTTTGGTCACTTTTGTTGCTGGAAGAATTTTGTCTGGTTGCACAGCTGATACAGGCATTTGACCTAGAGGGCAGGCAGCACCTGTAGAAAAAAATCCAAGTTAAAAAACAGGAACAAATGCTGAAATACTCTTTTCTGTCTATTTTCCTTCAGCTCAAATAACAAAACCAAAGCTTTACAAATTCCCCTTGAAATACAGAGAGCAATCCATTCGGTCCAGAAAGATAACCTGGTATCTTTTTTGAGGTTTCAAACTGCTGCTACTGCAAGAGTGATGAAGAAAAGCAAGGATTTGAACATGCCTTTTAAAAATATCTTGTAACGGGACTGTTCTCATAAATGAATGAACTAGAATATAGAGCCAGCCTTATGGGTTTACAAGTTGCTGCAAGTCTCTGGGGAGTTAGAGCCACAAACCTGCTAAAGTACAGACCTACACTATCCTGAGCATTACACTATCTTGACCTTGTGGTAACATGGCATCCCAGAAAGAATTAAGTCCAACAACAGGACTGATTTCCATACCAATGCCACAGGCGCCAGAGCCAAGAAACATGGCTTTGAGTGAGTCTGTCATGCACCGTCCTACAGAAAAAATTGAACAGTAAAATGGAGTATTGAAAATGACAGTGAATGCAATGGGGGAGGAGCCTTCAAACCCAAAGTGGGGTAGATACTTCACAAAGGCCACTCGGATACTTACACTAGAGGACCTAGCAAATGAGTTGGCCCTCTCCAGTGAAAACTCCCATGAGCTGTAGAAGGGGATAAAGCCCCCATAGTGCATATGAAGCATATATTAAAGAAGACAGTCAGCATTAGATGAGCCTCAGGCAAAGAAAGGCAAACCCATCCACAGGACTGCTTTTTCTCTGGGACTTGAGTGAGAGAGGCAGGATGATGGGGATTTATGATATGAATCTAACGAAGAGCCAGTGAATAAAATCGCATGATGTCCACTGTGCATCATCACTACTACAAGTGCTAATAGCCATATAAATGGTATTAATATAAGGATTGCTCAAATCACTGACTTCGATGAAACCAAGAAAAGTGCAGCAGTTATGGAATTTGAACAGCATTCAGCAACTGGGAACCAGTAACTTCCTCAAGAGCATGGTCTTCAACCTGCAGACCAAGAGTGTGGGCCATATCAAATACACCACCTGTCATCTATGGGATATAACATGCAACAATGCCACACCACACACTACCTCTCCTGCCTTATAAAGATTGTTACAGATGAAGTCCCAAAGTCATGTATTAAATTAACACCTTGTCCTTGGGCAACCTGATATAGTTGGAGATGTTCCTGCTCATTGCAGGTAGAGGATTGGACTAGATGACATTTGAAGGTCCTTTCCAACCCAAAGTATTCAATGATTATGTGACATGTGATATGGATGGTCCAGAGACTAATGGAACTATATCTGTGTGTATATATATACACATACACTTTTTAGTTAATCACCATGATAAAAATAATGTATCTATACATACATATATATATTTTTATATAAATATGCATCAAAGACAGGAATAATGGTGGTAATTATCTGCACTTGATGTAGCTATTACAGAATAAGGGGTGGATATTGTCCTGGGTTCACCAGGGATGATATGAATTGTCAGATGAAACCTTTGAGAGACCACAGCCAAGACAGCTGACCTGCACTAGTCAAGGGGATATTCAATACCAAATGATGTTATGCTCAGTATAACTGGTGGAGCTGGCTGTGAATGGGGAGATCATGCATTGCTCAGGAGTAGCCTGCACTTAGGTTCCAGATAGTGAGCAATTGCATTATGCATCTCTCACTTCATATACTCTGTTATTAGTATTATTATTTCTTATCTCCTTGTTTTGTTCTATTAAATTGCCCTTAGATACTGAGATTTCACCTTTTTCTTCCAATTTTCCTCCACATCCCGCTTGGGATAGTGTGAGGAGTGCGTGAGCAGCCACATGGTGCTTAGCAGCCAGCTGGGCCTAAGCCATGGCATCAAAGAAAGATTATGATTCCTGAATTCAGTTGCTAATCATCATGAAAATCAGGGGTTTATATGGTTTCTCAGACCTGAAGTAGCTCTCCTGTTATTAACTCTGTACTATCTGATAGTAGTTTTTGTATGAAAAATTCCCAAAAATGAAGCAGATGGATGGCAAAAGACACCACAGTAACAGAAGATTAAGATATTCCTATATCTTTAATGGAAACATTTTGTTACAATTCAGGTTATGCGATATTCTTGCATTTTTAAAATGTGTGAAAGGAAATCAACAGAATAAAAAGTAAAAGGACACCAATGAACATAGACATTTTAAATGACTAAATTGTAAAAGAAATAAAATACATTATGCAAATAAACAAAGGTTATGTCCACAGTCATGAATATGCACTCTCCTCTACACATAAACAATAAATAAAATCACATTATATGCAGACAGTTCTACTTACATCAGTACAACATACTGTGCAGCTTTCCAACTGTTCTTCTATAGACTGGTTTCTAGTTCTACTGGGTCTCTCTGTTCAATATTTTTACATTATTAATGAACAGTTTCACCAAAAAAAAGGGGGGGACAAAGTTAACGTTCACAGTGTCTATCCTGAGTCCTCCTAGTTTTGAGATAATTACACCCTATGCACAAGAATCACAGCAAATTCTACTCATTGCCTTCATCCTGCTGCTCTGTCTTCTCAGCTCTTTCAGATGTGCACAGTGAACACGACATTGGTTCTAGGTAAACACCACCTAAGGACAGGGTACACCCTGAGCAGGACCTACACAGCACTTACATCCTTTTTAAACTTTATGCAAGATGGCTGTGTGAGGTTTTAAAGGTGAGTAAACTTACTACTGATTCTGTACGAATGTAGATATTCATTAAATTGTACTGTGCAGAAAGAGCTTGATTCCACCCTCCACATAGTGAATAATATCATGGCAGTATAATCAGTCCCTGAGCATTTTTCCTGTTCTCTCTTCCTAACTCAACTGCACTGACATTTTTCCTATATTCTCAACATGTTCTGTTTTCATCCCTCGCACACTATGTGGCAGGTCTTCGCAGCATTGGCTAAAAGGCGTATCAGGGACATATTAAATATGGGAGACAATGTTTATCACATCACATGGCGCCAAGATAAGCACTAATTAATACTGGCTTTTCAATGGTGTCTGGCTTCTTTGTGACACTGCATATGCAGTTCAGAGAAAAAGAAAAGTTCAGATCATCATTGAATAGGAGCCAACATAGCTATGCTCATTACAGCTGCTGACAGCTTATAACATCAGCAACACTTCTGTTCATAGTTTAAGGGTGGGGAGAATTGCATGTTCCATGTGCATACCAGTTGAGATGACAAAACAACATTAATACTTTTACTTTTTTTATAATACCCTTTTAGGTACCTTTTTTAAATTTGCTTGCAGAAGTGTCCTCTAGAAACACTCACATGACAGAAACACCAAGCAACAGTCTACACAGAGTGGATTTTTAACCTTTCAAAGACACAGTACACAATGAATCCAAGTGAGATTTCTGAAATTCTGTAGCTTAACATACAAACATTAACAGTGTCAGGTTATTTTGCCTTTGAAGCAGTATATTAACTTAGTGGTTAGTGAGATATTTTTAATGAACTCTAAGCCTCTCCTTTCAAAAGCTAGTTTTATATGCTGCAAATCTGTTGTATGTCAGTTAAAATTCACTCTGAAAGGTAAATTCTGGAACAAGTAGTAACATAATACAACAGTCTATGTAATGATACACTGGACATAACTAAACTCTAGCCCAAGAAAGCCTCAAAGCTGTGGCAGCATTTTCTTCTTGATCAAAACCAGCAGTAACCTAAAAAAACCCACCAGTCTTTATAATAACCTTTTTTTCCTCTAGGGCTGAGACAAAGGGAGAGCTGCATTTATGCCGAACATAAGGATTTGCTGGGGCAAACCACAGTGCTCAGCCTTCCTGCCATTCTCTAGAAAAGATGATATCAAAAGTTGACTGCACAGCTTGCTGACCCATGTAGACAGCCAGGCCTGAGGTCTCTCACAAACAGCTATTTGTTTTAATTTCGACAATAATTTTCCACCAATCTCACAGCTCAGCTGTCAAAAGGTATCAGAATGGAAAAAAAATACAGGCCTCAAGCCATCTGAATTTATTTCTGCCTCTAAGCAGGGATTGTACAGTGCAAACACTTCCATTCTTCTACTTGAAAGGTTTCACATAAGCACAAATCTTGTTCTGCTTTCAACAGCAAGAAAGAAAGGGGGGAGGAGAGGAGACACAAGCACCACATCCAAAGGAGAAACTTTTCCAAGCATATCCTCAGAAATATATTCAAAAAATCAGCTTTTCTGTTTATTAGAGCTAGAACTGCCTCCTGTAAAACCCCTATGCATTTTAATGAAATCTGTTCTTTGAATGTCCACGGCTGTGAAACAAGTTACTAGGGCACAAAAAGGTACCATTAGAAACTTATACTTCTGTTTCCATAATAATTCTGTTCCCATATGATCCGCTTTGTCATTTTATGGCAACGACAATGAGGGAAAATAAAACCAACAAACCAACACAAAACTGGCTGACATCACCCAATATCATCTCACCGTGCTCAGATCAGTGCACTTTCTGTGAGCTCAGTGGTGCCCAGTAATCATTCTAGTTTTAATGGGATTGCTTCAGTAATCACAGTTCATGATGCCAGCCTTGAGAGTTTTTAAAATGGCAGAATGGGAGGTGTAAAAGTCAAATTTAACTTCATAAAGTTTTTGGTCAGTCTGAGTTTTGAAATTCATTTGGCTAAAAGGCAAACTGGCATCAGACAGTTCTGGGTCTGGATCACTGGTAACAGCTGGTGTGGCCACAGAACAACATAAGGTGTGCTGGCAGCGCAGTGGCAGTGAACAGCTGAAGTTAAGTAAAAGCCACATCTTAATGAAAAGGGAGCATTTCTGACTAAATAATAGAAAATAGCTAAAGTATTTCTGAAGCTAGAGAAAAAAAACATGAAAAAATAGTGAATTAAAGACTGTTCACTCTACCATGGGAAAAAAATGAGGAAAATAACTTCAGCTACTTTATTTAAAGAAACAGAACAGCTACATGGCTATTCTGAAGTATGGAGGAGGGTAGTGAACTACCCTCTTGAACTGTCTTGAGCTCCGGAAAAGGTGGAATGAATTGCCAAATAAATTTATGACCAGGACTATCAGCTTCCTGCCTTTGATGTCTATTCTTGACTTTCCAGAAGCATTATGGTATAATGGTTGAAAATAATGCTGCAGCCAAGGTCAGCTAAGGCTGATGCAGCTTGTTATACTGCAAAGCTAAGAAATTCACAACTGCTTCAAGATGCGGAGTTTAAAGCCTGAACACACTTAATAACAGTCCCAGCTACTTCCACTGAGCCAATTAAAGAGTTTTTCTCATCACCTTAATAACAATGCAGGCACACCTCCATTCCAAAAAGTGAATCAGAAATCAAACTCTCAATAAAACATGCTGTTAAGGAGCATGTTCTTATTTTGTCCAGCACTAGTGTTTTCAAAGCATTAGCTAGTAAGGTTTTAAAAGCATTAGTAGTCCTTGACTAAAAAAATAACAAAACATGTTCGTAATGATATAAAGCATTTCTTAGAAACAAGTTGAACATAAATCAATAGCATTTATTTTCAGAAGTGAATGACTACAACTCTTTAGCAAACTGAATTCTGACCACAATCACGCAAAGCACACTCTCAATCAAAAATAGCAATGGCCCAGGACAAAACATCTAGGCAGCTGACACTTAAGTTGTGGGTCTCATCACACTAAGACACAGGTACTACTGAAAATTTTGCAACTTGCAGTGAAAGTCTACATATGGAAGTTCAGCTAATTTGCCCTCAGGAGGATTCTGAGGTGAAACAGCTATTAAGCTGGTCAATATTGGGTAATTAAAAAAAAAAAAAAAGCTAAATCAGCAGAGCTTAAAAAACAAAAAGTATTAAGACACTATTAATAGGCAAAACTGTAGGATTTAAAGTAAACATATGGCCTATGGGCCATCCTTTCTCTGATTTAAGCACACAGTGAGATTTCTTATGGTTAAGCCATCAGCTTTGGTCCCAAGTGAGCAAAGCACTTAGAACCTGAAGTTGAGCATATTCTAAGTGTGTTCTAAAGTGCTGTACTGAGTCAAGGCCCTCCTTGTGCCACTCTGTAATATAAACATGTGTTTGTAATTATAGGCAATTTGTTGAAGCCAAAAATGTAGGTTTTGAAAACTCTTTGGAGAATCAGTTATTATTATTTTGATTAGACATTCCCTCACAGAGTCTGAAGTCTAAACATTGTGGCACTGAGCTAATGTAGATGAACCAGAAAAGAAAAGTGCCTTAGCTGGTAAAGAATCTATCTGCTGAATACCCTAAACTCAAGGCAGTTTTTGATATATGGTCCATACAGGACCTGCGAACTATCAGCAAGAGGCCTGTGAAAGGCAGTGAAGAGCAAGTTTATTTATGCTATATAGGAATCTACTTAATTGCCGTACTTACATGGGAAAAAAGCACACACAGGTGTACACCAATTTAGAAGACTGAAACCCAGTGACCTAAAATGTTCTAATGTGAAAAAACATTCACATTCTTGAAGGTGCTGCAAGGTGACTAGGCCTTCATCAACATTCCAAGAGATCTCATAAAAAAGACTTCTTAAGATCATGATTAAAAACCCTATTTAAAACTATGGATCAGAATTTTTATCTTTTTAATTAGGAACGTCTAATCACCCTTTCCATGAAGAAGGGCTTTCATGAAAAAGGAATCCAACCTAATCCTCCCCTGGCACAACTTCAAGTCCTGCCCCCTTGTCCTATTATGAGTTGCCTGGGGAGAAGATGTGCACCTGTCTACAACTTCCCTTCAGGTAGTTATAGAGAGTGGTAAGATGTCCCTTGAGTTTCCTCCAGGCTAAACAACCCCAGCTCTCTCAGCCTCTCCTCATCAGACTTTCCCTCCAGTCCCTTCACCAACCTCATTGCTCTCCTCTGGACCCACCCCAGTACCTCAATCTCTTTCTTGAAATGAGGGGCCCAAAACTGCACACAGTACTTGAGGTGAGGCCTCACCAGTGCCCAGTACGGGGGGAGAATAGCATCCTTAGTCCTGCTGACCACACTATTCCTGATACGAGACAAAATGCCATTGGCCTTTCAGGCTACCTGGGCATACTTCTATTTAATGTTCAACCAGTTGTCAGCCAGTACTGCCAGGTCCCTCTCTGCCAGGCCGCTCTCCAGCCACTCATCCCCCAGTCTGAAGCTGCAGGGGGTTATTGTGGCCAAAATATGGGATCCTGCACTTGTCCTTCTTAAACCTCATCTCAATCCCACTGGCCTCTGTCCATTTACCCAGCCTGTCCAGATCTCTGCAGCATCTTCTTCCCCTCCAGCAGATTGACACTCCCCCTCAACTTGGTGCCATCTGCGAATTGACTAAGGGTAGATTAGATCCCCTCGCCCAGGTCATCAATTAAAGATATTGAATAGAACTGGGCCCACCTCTGATCCCTGGGAATCCCAGTTCTGATCTACTCATCTGACACAACTGTATGACACTATTGTATTGTTCTCTAACTAATCAATGTTTGAATTCACACTACAATGCAAGTTGCAACACTTTGAAGTTTTGCTTCAAACTGGATCTTCTTCCCCATACGTATTTTCTTTCCCTTTTTCTGTGACAAAGTAGTCAAATGGGTAAAATAATAAAACACAAAAGTACAAAAAGGCCTATTTGCAAAACAAGAAGTAGATTTAAAACTCCCTTGCAAATGTTTTTTAAAAAATGCAAAACCTAAGAATGCCCAGGGTCTAGACGAACTCGAATGCCTGAAAATAATTCCAAAAACTGATCAGGAAGTCTGGTTTCCTCTCAACTCCACAGTGATACAAGAGTGTTGCTTTAGCCTACATTCTTTTCTGTTTGTGATAAGAAGGCTACTTCAGAAAACTATTTACTGTTTTACTGTTGTGTTACTTTGGCTAAAGCACTTTTGCAGCAGTCATTAAGGCCCAGACTGGAAATGGGATGATGCAAATTTACTGTGTAAATAGTAGCTGTTAGAGTCCTAAAGACATCATATCTACCTGGTTTACATCCACAAACTACATCAGAGCTGCTGTGAAGCCCATCTCTCTGCCTGCTTGGGATACTGAACAATATTTCACAAGGATGGGGGGGAACCCTTGCATATGCTAAGAGATAATAGAAACGTATGACAAATAAAGCTAAACTAAACAATGGGGTATGTTCTCAACAGATAAAAGGCTGCAGAAAGAAGACAGAGCCAACCTTTACTCTTCATTCATTTCCAGCTACCTTAAAATGGTTTGTCTGAATTGGGATTCTGGCTGCTCAGAGCCTAGAGATTATGCAGAACACAGGATTCAGAGCCAGTTTTTGAGATTAACTTTCAGGGCTGACCACGACTACTCAGAGCAGAAAGTTTTGCTTATGACAGCAGAAAAGAACAAATAAAAACTGTCATGCAGTAGAATCATAGTCATGGCTGGGTTTTCCCCGAGACAATATTTTTGTGGGTACTCTTTGTCACGTTTATGGTACATATCATTCATTTCCTTTTGTTGTTTAGAAATGGAAGAGCTCTCCTTTGCCTAATGTAAAATACCTTTTTCAACAGCTGCTTCACCACAGATTCAGTTTTGTTCCTTGTAAACTCAATGGCAAAGAGACTTGGGGATTATAGTGGCAGCAGGATTAAGTAAACTAGTTTTTTACCATCCCAGTTGCTTCAGATAGCTTCTTACATGTTTAATTGTACACACATGAATAGTTAGTCTCACTGAGTAATATAGGACTATTTACTATGTGAAACATTAGTTATTTTCATGATCAGATAGACAATTCAGTAACTGCATTTATATAATTTAAATAACTATTTGAACTTTGCACCTGCTTGGAAAAGAAAATGGGGCTGCTACTATCCATAAATTCTCCTCCCCTAAATACTAGTTCTAAAAAGTATTTACAGCTGTTGACTTTCCATGCATGTTACTCCTGTCATTAAAAATATGTCTTCAAAACACCATAACCCTTAATTTTTAATCCTACCAAAGCAAAAACAGATACTTTAATAGAAATATACAAGATAAAAAATATCCCAAAAATAAAATGGTAGCATGGAATGTCATTTTTACACAAAAAGATCCCCTTTGAATTGCTTCAGCTATACAAACACTTTCATATTTACAGTTTCGGATACACTCCTGTGCTCACTGAAGTTAATAGAATTTTGCCATTGACTTCACTGGGAACAGGAGCAGGCTCTACATGGACTATATTTTCCTCTCTGAAAAGTCACAGCCGTCAAGAGAAAAGAGCACAATAAAATGCATATAAGACAAAGGAATTAGCCAGGCCTCTCCAGAGGTCTGATTGTCTTCTCTCTATTTGACACCAGTGAAACTCTTCGTGCTTCACTGTAGTTTTTCCTAACTCCCAGCACCTGAGGGAGAATCAGTGCTTTGAACTGTGATACTACACAAACAAGGAAAGAATGCTTTGTCTGTGTTCCCACCAGCCTGACTTTCTCAGTGAAGGTAGTTAGACCCCAGTAGAGTTAACTACACCCAAGTGCCAGTTCCCTTCCAGAACTAAACTCCATATCCCCCATCTTGTATCCCCTGTAATCAGTGGCAATGAATCAGTGATGCATAATACCCCACATTAATCCCTTTTTTCATTTTGACAGCAACCAGCACCTGCATGTGAAACCATATCTGATACCCTTCAGTGAGATGCCATTGTGGAAAGAGGTGTTAGGAGCTAAAAAAATAAAAAACCCCAAACTTCAGAATGAGGCATTCTCCATCAACTAAACTTAGATCTTCTGCTGCCTTTACTATATGCCTTAAGAATTATTGGGGTTTACGTATTAAGTACATCCTGTTACATTAAACTGCATAATTTTCTTTTTTCATTAGATGAAATTTCTTTTTTCATGTGGCACAATGTGATTAGTAAATCATTCCTGAGCTTCTGAAAGTAGTTAAGACAAAATTACTCCTTATAAGAGTGATATCTTCAACAGCCTCTTCCTTATACACTTCTGTCTTTGGTTGTGTTCTTTTCCCTAATTCTCTTTTTCCTCTAGGAAGAATAGGATTCTTTTTCTTCTTTATGCAGCAGAAAAATGGGATCTGATGGAGTCTTCACGTAATTGCCGATGTTTCCCCATGTTACAGTCCTCTTGTCGAGTTCGTCTCTCAATAGTTATTCTGTATTTCTTTCTGCATGAAAGGAGAGTAACAGAGTGAGAAATCCTCCTCCTGCTACAGGATAACAGGACTTCCCTTACAAAGAATGCCTGTAGGGGACAGCTGGGTGCCAGTTGAAAAATGAAATGTGGCAGACTGTGAAACGCTGGTCAAAGATTAAAGTACTTTGCCTTGAAACACTCTATCCAGGCTGAAAAATGCCTATTAACTTCTACATGGCAGTCTCAAAGCACCAAGACACAGACATTTGCTTTGAAAATTTCTGATCTAAATGATTAGGAAGTTTTTGTGGAGTGTCATGTGAACTGTGTCACATATAAACTGTGTCACACATAAAGAAGTGCCTTTATATTGATCAAAGCCAAATTTCTTTTCAGTATACTGGGTGGGGAAAGACCCTCTGCAGAACTCAAACAATACACATGACTCATTATTCCAATGTGTTTCTCTCTGAAACTATATATTCACTAATCCTCCCATCTCTTTCTGAGAAAGCCACTATGTTTGTAATGTCAGAGGACATAGTATCATGAATTAAGAAGAAGGATGTAGAGGACAGATAAGAAAGAAATACAATTACTCATGCATCAGACAGTTTTTCCTGTGTATTTTCCTCTAAGACCTTTTGATTAATTCTGTTATATTACTGAATAGATCAAACAAGCCCTCTGTTTGCCTGTCAGTTTCCCCTTTAGTACCAAATTCTTCCTTAAAAATTATAAGGAGAACCACATTTATATTTTATGCATTTATGCTTCTGCTCAGAGCCTTAGTCCAGTCCCACGTGCACGTAGTACTGCTTATGCAGATGCATGACAAAAACTGCCTGTATGCCAAGGAAAGCTCTGCTCCACTTCTATGCATAGCAGAAGTCAGAGGTGGATATCTAGCAGTAAAAGAATGTTTTTCAAAAAGCCAAGGTTTTAATTTGGACAACACAGTTCAATAGAAATTGGGAACCTACATGTTCTGAAAAGATTGCCTTTCTGCCTGTGCCAGTAGATTTAAAAACAATTTGGGAAGCTTTATGCCCTTTACTTCATTTATTTTCCAATTCAGCCCATTCCACAGTTCAGAGCATGTGCAGCAGCATAACGTACACAAGAACAGGTCTACATTTTAGAAACTACTGTCTAAGTTTAAAGCTAAGTAGCACAACTGCAACCCAGTTTTTTTAACAGTTTGCATGCATGCTCAAAATTGTTTCCCTTTTCACTTGTAATAATTACAGATCTGCATGAGATGCAATCAGAAGGTATACACAGAATTTGAAAGGTACAGAAGCTGCAGGAAGGTACAAATTACTTTCAAGCACATAATTGGTAGAGCTATATTTTCTAAAAATCTAACTCATATATTCTGATCTGCTACGCTTCATATGTTTATTCTAACGGTGGAATTAGAAGGTTGTCCCTGTTCCTGCTTTGAGTGTTTGCAACCAGATCTCCAGGTTGAAGTTCACTCACTGAGTCCTTAGATGTCTCAATCAAGCACATATATCTGACAGAGTACCCTTGGCTTCCTGCAGCTAATCAAAGCAAACAGGCCCTTCTAGCAGGCATTATTCTGACCTGATTTAGCTCCTACATGGGGTAACATGAACTGCGACAAAGGGTTTGTTTCTCCCATCTGACCATAAATGTAAATGGTGCTGGGTTCCCATGTGTTAGATCTGCTTTTACAGACTGTCATCTCTGCTAACATGGATTTCCAATCCAAATCTTTGTGTCAGATAAACCAAGAGCTTAAGTGCTACTCCTACAATGATGTTTTGCATACTTTTATATCAGCTCAGGATATGTCTTCTGCCTCATTTCTGGTCTCCACATACCACTTCACTCAATGGTAGCAATGCCAAAAAACACACTTAAAAACTACCATCTCAGATTGAGAGTGTATTAGAGATGCAAGAACCTCTATTGATATACAATAGAAGGACAGACTATTGATTTCCTTTCCTGTTATAGACAGTCTTTAATTAGGGTCAGCTACTTTATTCTGTCTCAAACCCAAAAAACATTACATAAGCACCAAATACAGGCAAGAATAAATTTAACCTGCAGAATTACAGCTGTAAAGCACCTGATCAATAATCCTGGTTCTGGGATCTATTGAAACCCTGAAACTTCTTTTGAAACCCTAGTGAATTGAAGCAGCTTTTGCTTGATTCATTTTGTTAACGGTTTTAATAAACAGATATTTTTATTGGATAGAATTGTTTGATGATTATATACAGTGGTTAATTCTTTCTCATATGTGCTCTTTCTCTTGTATGCATATAAATTATAGTGTACATAAGAGTAATGAATTTATTCTGTCAGTGTAGGGTCAACTCTAAAGACTTCAGATTTGCTCACTAGTAACATAACAATTTTAAACAGGTATAAAACACTGATCACCCTGCAGTAATTTTAGCTTATTCATTTAAATTCACAGCTTTAAGATCCAAATGCTTTCTTAATGCATAACAGAAATCTCCTTCTATCTCCAGTACAATTCTACTTAAACCTCAAAAACTAAGCAGGGTACCAGACAACTGATATAAATCTCTTGCATGATCAGAGCCTACACATTTTGTCTAGCAAGGATTACCAAACAAAGAATGCTTTCAACACCAGGGCACTTGACAAAGGCAACTGTGAATGACTGCAACTCGCTGGAATTGCTTCCATGAGTAAAATTACTCAAGAGATGTAAGTAGTTACAGGATGAGGCACAGGGTCAATACAATGATTCAGAAATACACAAAAGGACAATCAAAGTGTGTTTGCTCTCTTTGGTGGGAATGTTATCACAAATTGCTTGGCACCTCTCTATCTCCCATCAAGGATATGTTGCCAAGAGCTGAGAAGTTTGGATGAAGAGTACAGAGTTTACAGAACTTTCAGTGAATTGGACTAACCTGAAAAAGTAAAAAGCCATTAGCAATCCTGCTCCAAGCAAGGCACCTACAACGATTCCTGTAACTGCTGATTCTCCTAGACCACCTGCTTGAAAAGGGGAAAAACAAACATTCAGGGTTCATCCTGAGAACTATTTGCATTCATACAAAACACACACAATTGGGAAATGGGTGACCAACATCAGATAATCACTAAAGCTTTTCAGAGCTCAGAACTTCATTAAGTTCCAGATTCTGCATGTTTATTTTTAGTCCTTGCTTTTCTTGGTGTTGAACAAGCGCCTGAGATCAGTGATTACCAGAATTTGTTGAAGGGAAAAGGTGCATAGCTACAAAATGCTTAACATAGAGGGTACGGTCCTGGAATAGTACGTGTGTACACACAGGTTTTTCAGGGCTGTAGATAAATTTTCACTGCAGGACTCAAAATTTGTTTCCTGTGAAAAGCTGTCTGCCACTGAGTCTCCATTTTTTTCCTACTTGTATCCTCCACACAGAAACTAGTGGTGAGTGGTGTTCCACTGGGATTGGTAAAGATGCCAGTTCTGTTTAATATCTTTATTGATGATATGGACAATGGAATCAAATGCACGCTCAGCATGTTTGTGGGTGACACCAAGCTGTGTGAGGTGGTCAACATGTTACAGGGAAGGGATGCCACCCAGAAGGATTTCCACAGTTGTTAACCCATTCAAATGATTTCACTTCTCAGCCTGCCAGGCCCCTTCACTGAAAGAACACTGTTCCTTATCAGCAGTGACCTCCCTGTAGAATCATAAAATGGTAGAGGTTGGAAGGGACATTTGGAGATCATCTAGTTCAGACCCTCTACAAAGCAGGTTCTCCTAGAGTAGATTGCACAGGAACACATCCAGGCAGGTTTTGAATGTCTCTGGAGATGGAGAATCCAGAAGCTTTCTGGGCAGCCTGTTCCAGTGCTCTGTTACCCTCACCATAAAAAAATCTTTTCCTTATGTTTAAATTGAATCTCCTTTGTTGTAATTTCAGTGCATTTCCCCTTGCTCTTCTGCTGGACACCACTGAGAACAGTTTTGTCCCATCATCCTGATGATCCCCCTTTAGATACCTATAAGCATCTATGAGATCTTTCTTCAGTCTCTTCTTCTCCAGGCTGAACAGTCCCAGCTCTCTCAGCCTCTTCTAATAAGGAAAATGCTCTAGTGCCCTCAACATCTTGGTGGCTCTGTACTGGACTTTCTTCTGTAATTCTCTGCCTTTCTTACTGGGGAACTTCTCCCAGAACTGGACACAGTATTCCAGATATGGCCTCACCAGAGCAGAGGCGAGGGTGAGAAAAAATTCTGTCAATCTACTGGCCAAACTGTTTCTAATAGTTAGAAAGATATCATTGTCTGATGTGGTCGCAAGGACATCCTGCTGCTTCACGGTCAGCCCTTCTTAAGGTCCACCCTTCTTAAGTTTGGCCTTGAGGATATAATGGAAGAAGGTGTCAAAAGCTCTGCTGAAGTCAATGTACACCACATCTACTACCCTCCTCTTTCCTTGTTTATCCAACATCTTCATAGAGGGTAATCAGGTTAGTCAAGCAGGACTTCCCCTTGGTGGATCCATGCCACTAACCCTTCCTTCTTTTGGACAACTCTATGAACATACTGTTACATCATCTTTATAGGAATGGAGGTAAGGCTGACTGGTCTGCTGTTACCTGGGTAACCTGTTTACCATGTTGTTACCTTCTAGCTCTATTTGAAGACTGGAGGTGGCACTGGCTTTTCTTCTGTCCTCTAGCAACTCCTCTTTTCTCTATGATTAGTCAAAAACGATAGAGTGGCCAAGCAATGACTTCTGACAGTTCCCTCAGCACTTGGGGGTGCATAGTAGGGAACATGGACTTGTGACTGTCCAGTTTACTTAGGTGTTCTTTAACCCGATCCTCTTCAACCAAGACAAAGCCTTCCATCCTCCCGTCTTTCTTTGTGTGCTCAAGAGATTTGGACTCAGGAGAACTGATCTTAGCAGTAATTCTAAGAAGGCCTTAGCTTTTCTCATGTCTGCATTCTCTGACAACATTCTTTTATTCCTCCCAAGAGGTCAGTCCTTTCTTCCACCTATTATGAAAAACCTTATTCCACAGGTTATACAGAAACTCCCTACTCAACCATATGATTATACTCTGTTTGGGGTTTTGGTTATATCCTTCTTTCTGGCTAAAAGATATTACACTTTTTAGCCCCTGAAAAGTTCCAAAGCCTCCAGGAACCTGGACTGTGGATCAGGATTACTGTCATATTTAAGTTCAGGGAAATTATTCAAAACACATACTATCCACAGCTGCCAAACTTCAAATTGCCAGCCAGAAGAAAGACACAGTCACTATGTCTCTGTTGGACAATTGTGCTAAGTAACTTAATATGGCCATTATGTTGCATCACCACATGGATTCCTCTCTCTTACAGCCTGTACAGAAGTATTAAGTCACTGAACTTACATGATTTACATGGAGTGTTGTTTGTGTACTCTGAAACTCGGCTTTCATCTAGTTGCAGCTTGCCATGGTTCCAAGGATATTTCACATTAGATCGTATTTCAAAACGCCCCTGTTTTCCATAGTAGTCCCCGATCACCTATGCAAAGAAGAATGGAATGAAAATATTTTCCTATCAACTTTGGGAATTAAAACAAATAGCAGAGTGGCATCACTCTCTTGAACTCCTGTGGCAGGATGCTGAATCACAGAAAATGGCTGTGTAGGAGTCTGGGAGGCTATGTAGTACATGTGCTGCCTCAAGGCAGAATCAGCTGAACAAATGCATTCATGATACATGTTTATCTAACCTGTTCTTAAATACCTCCAAAGAGGGAGGCTTGACAGTTCCTGTAAGCAATTATTCTGAAACCGGGCTGTCACTTTACTGTCAATGGTTTACCCTAAGTAACCTAAATCCCCCCTGCCACAATTTTCTGTCAGGACTTACTAAGCTGGACAAAGTGACTCCATCCCTTCTGAAACATCACTCTGCATATTCACAGGCTCTTATGTGGTCTACCCTCAGGCTTCTCTACTATATAAACCCAGTTCACATAAGTTTTTTTAACCCTATGAATATTTCTTCTGCTCTCACTAGGCTTTTCTCTAATGCTCCCTCCTCAGTTGTGTGCTAAGGACTGTCATCTAAATGAAACTATCATTACAAGCACTTTGTGTGCTGAGGCTCCAGACTACACACTTCAGGCTGGGTTCCTCTATTTTGTGAAGATCTAGAGGTATTTGAGCCTGTTCTAAAACCTCTGAATCTTCTGTAGAGTAACAACAGAGCCAGTCATTTTCCACTTGTATTTCTGCATTTGTTGGTAATCATACAGAAACAGCCTTTCATGTTTATTATTTTGATGAAAGGTTACTTCAGACCATTTCACCAAGAAAGTCCTCAACAGTAAATCCAGGCTTCATTTGAGATAACACTTCAGATCTGTTGTAAAGTTGCAGAACCAAATTTTGCTTACTACTAGTAGTTGTAGGTCACTCATCTGAAAACAGCTTATAAAAAACCAATATGTGCCAATGACCACATACTATGATACTAAAGTAGCCAGAAGCAAAGACAAGACATTAGAAAAACTATGTTTGTCCTACAGTGGATAAAAATCCCATATATCAATACAATGGATTCAGAATTTTCACCACTGACAGTCTGTGCATATCTTTTAAGCTGAATTTAATTTTGAAGGGAAAATGATAAAAGAGGTACCATTTGCCCTGGTAAAACATACAAAGGTAGATTTCACATTTAATAAAGAAGCTGATTTTTCTCCCAATTTTGCAACTGTGAGATAAATCCTTAGAAAAAATGCTTTTAAGATTTTTTTCAAAAATAAAAGCTAATTCAGTAAACTAGAACAAGTACAGGAAAACATCTGAGAGACCACTTGCAGGTAGCAGACTATTCATTAAGTAATTTACCAAACAGGAGTGAGACAGTCCTCTACTGGCAAGGTTTACCAAGCATGTAGGAATGAATGGAGCAGACATAAATAATAATCACATTAAAAACACATTAATGTATATTTGTATACAACATAATCAAAGCAGAGGGACATTAAAATGAATAGTATGTTAAAAAAATAAGTGTAACATCAAAGAAATAAAATTTTAAATTGCAAGTGAAAAAGAAATGCAAGAAAGGGTAGGAGAGAAAGATTCAATTGACAAATGAGAAAGTATATGGACGAACTAAACAGAAAGCAAGTTCTTCAAACCAAAGGTATCCCAATTAATTTGCATCACTAGTTCAATTGATGGCTGGGAGTATCTGCAGTTCATTGCAGTAGTTTTTCACTTTTACACACCAAAACACACTGAATATCCTCATGCTTTTTGAGCTTGTCTCTGCTGCAGCACTGACAAGAACAACAGAAATTTACTGGATTTAAACCACGTGTAACAATGTCCAGCTCAGATTTACTGCTGCTTTACACTGGAGCTTCATGGAACAGGGGAAGCCAGCTACAGCTGGAGCTACAATAATGCATGTATTAATAAACTCAACCCACTCATACTATTCACTACGTGCCGCTGGAGGTATTTCTCACTGACTGTTTTTCATACCCTGACTGCTTCCAATCCAGCTGTGCCCAGTGGAATAACCCACATGGTGTATATGGAACTGTCTGATTAAAATGCCTTTTAAACACAAGGCACTTGGGTCTTACTGCCTGATAAACAATGTGAGTCAAGACCGGCACTCCTGCCTGTGTTTGACCACAGGGTAAAAATAAAATGCCTGTACTCACTGTGTTTATGCATCAAGGCAGCTTCTGCATCCCTGTTGCTATAAGATTAATCTTTCTTCTTATCAATGAATAAAAGATCTTGCTGATTTTAGACAGTAATTTCTTACATTCAGAAATTATCAGTGATTAGCTAGCTTGTGAATTTTTACCTTTTCAATTTAAGACTCCAGCATCATGTGAAAAGAGATGTATAGTTACACAATTTAAGAAAGTTTAAAAAGCCTTAAGGTAACTATTTTAAGACATCTATTTTACAGACAGGACTTGGTCTCCAGGTTGTTAAGATTAAGCAAAATCATTTTAATGTGTATGTTACAAAAAGATATGTTAACCAAGTAAACAGATGATGTGGTGTTAGTTTACACTGGCTAATTCATTGGTGGCCAATGGCAGTGACATATATTGCCTTACCTCCTGTGTGCCTGCCTCTGGGTCTGTCATTCCAATCACAGAGAAATCCCCATATCTGTCTCCATTGGCATCAATGGATACCTGCCCTGCAATGCCTAAAGAATGGCATGTGAGGAATTAGAAAATTAATTAGTTGAAGTACGGAGCCTTTCCAAGGGAAACAAGAAAAGAGTGGACAAGCTTTTACAGACCAGTATGACAGGAAATCTCATCAGTCTCTCAGCATTTTTGTTGGCATTCCAAAAGAACTTGTAATTTCATCTCAGTGTCTGCATTCCTGAATTCTTAACATTTCTCCTTTCTAAATATCAAATGTATGAGACTGTTTGGGGAATACCTTAGAAAAGTCTAATCCAAAAGCCAGCACACAAGAATAAAACACAGAGATATTTCACATTAATTGTTTACACTGGGGCTAACCCTGTAACACCTAGTCATGCTTTCCTAAGGAGAGACTACCTTATGTGCTTCAAAGAACACAAGCACAGCCCTACACCTCACAGACTTGAAGAGCAGATGGACCCACAGTACCAATCCTACGTTTTTCCCACCTGACATGATACAGGAGGGAGCATGGAAAGGGAGCACCATGTACACTACATATGCATTCATGTGCATAGTCCTGCATTCATTTACATAAGAATAAATGCAAAATACAGTGCTGTTTACAGTATTAGACCCCTGGTTCAATTCCTTCCTTTATAAGTTCTAGGAAACTCTATGAAAATTCAGAGTCATAGAATCACAAAATAATGCAAGCTTGAAGAGGTTTCAGGAGATCTTGAGTTCAACTTTGCATTCCCACTAAACACAGGATAAGCTAAGTGAGCTAAGATAGTAGCATGATCAGAGTTTTATCTTGTCTTCAAAAGCTACATGAATGGAAATTGCACAACTTCTCTGAGACAACCTGTTGAACTGCCAGAATCAATAAACACCTCCTTGTAGTCAGTCTGAACCTCTTCTTTCAGTGCATGCCCTTGTATACAAAGAGCTTGGCTCCAATTTCCAGTGGCCTAAGTCAAACAGGTCCTTAAAATCCATCAAATACTAGTTAACTGTGATGAATACATTGTAATACTTTGCTTACATTGCCTTATCACCTCAAATATTCTCAAATATGAGGATATGCCTGATACCATTATATGTTTTGGATGCAGGTACTAAAATTTGCTGAAACTTAGAATTCCTATAGGATTTTTTTCTAATAGGAAATGTTAGTTTTAAAATTTTCTATCTGAATCAAAACAAAGACTATGAAACATCAACACTTCTTTCACTGTTCTTCTTTATGAAATATTCTGAAGGGGGCCTACAAAAATGATGGGGAGGGGCTTTTTAGGATCTCAGGTAGCAACAGGACTAGTGGGAATGGAGCAAAGCTGGAGATTTAGACTTGATATGAGGTGAGAGCCTGGAATGGGTTGCCCAGGGAGCTGGCTGGGGCCCATCCACACTCCCTTTAAATTTCGACAGGTTATCTCTTCATAGCAATCTGTAAAATAAGGTGCCTAGGCAATTAGATGACTAGATGTCAATTGTTAAATGGATGTCAGTAATGAAACTGGAGGTCTACAAAAGTTCAAGTCAGTTAAAAAGCTTCAGTTCTGCAGTATAGTCTGGTCATATGTGATGGTCTGTACTCTGTGATTCTGCATCCAATACAGAGAGAGGCTGACTGGCAGAATAAAGGGATGTGATTTCCTATAAGAACTGGCTTGCAAGATATTCAAGTTGAAGGCTTCCTTTAAAATCAGTTTTATCTGTGTCAGTTATGTCCAACAAAATACCACCATGGGGAGGAGATGGCATATGACTTAAATGGCATTTTGATCTGTTCAAGTGCATCCTCACAGCTCACAGGACAACTTTTTAGTATAGCTGTGACAGGTCAGCCAGCAACAATAGCACACTGGTTTGTACAAGTATGTAAGAACACAATATACTTCTGTCTAGTTTTCAAGACAGGTGTAAGAATCATCCATGTAACCTGCATGGATGTCATGGAACCACAAAGACCTACATGGGCACACCAGCTGGTGGCTTCTTGGAGCAGAGAAATAGAGAGGCTCTGCTGAGGCATCTGTTCATATAAAGGATAACCAAACAAAGAGGCAAATCCTTAGACATCATAATTCCCTCTGTTAAAACAATACATTTTGGGAAGCCATGGATGCAAAGGAAGGTAGTGGGACACCAAGCACAATCTCCAGCTGGCACACAGCTCCTTATGGGATGACTGCTAAGATCACAATTTAAAGTAATACCTGTGTTGCCTTAAGATGCCTTGGAGACTCTTTTGCCTTGTGTTTAGGCCACAACTTCATAACAGAGAAGAGTTTTGGAGCTTCTGTCCTTCTTTTCTTCATCTGCTATGACCACTACATTCTTAGAGCTAAGAAACTGACCACTGCAGTTTTTCTTACACATTCAAATAAATAATTTTCTTCTTATCTACAGGAAAAGTTTCCTTCTTTTAGGCATTTGTGTAGGAAATCTTGTCAATCCTACAACAAAAGACTGAAGTATTGTATGTAAGGAATGGGTGGGAATATTCTAAGAGAAACCAGACTGATCCAAGAATCCTTTGGTTTCTTTATTATGATCCCTACCTTGCATTCCCATCACTTTGCATCAGCAAGGTGATTTATAGTTGCCAGTTGCACTGTGGAATTGCAACCTACAAGATTAAGTACAGAAAGGCACAGTGCTGTCTCTGAGGTAACACATGCAGCTCCTGAGAGGACATTGGGGAAAATATTTCTAGGACTCAAAGGAGCCTCAAGAAGAAACAAAAAACTCTGGCACCTGCTTGTTTCTACCATTCCCAGGCTTCTAAGATAAAAACGTCAAATGGAAAAAATGAGGCAATCTCAGAGCTAATAGATGAACATGAGTAAAGTGAGCAGCTGTAATCTTTTCAAAAACAAAGATCGAGACAGAGAAAATTATTGGCATTTCTTTACAACATCAGTGAGTGTTACTAAACTGTTAGGAGTTATTTTATCTGAGCAAAATCCAGAGGTTGGTGCAAAAAGAAACAGAAGTCAAACTGGCAAAGTATGTGAACTAGTCTTAAAGACGTGTATGATAGTTTTTCTCTTATTTGAAAGTGGCAAAGGTTCTTAGCCTCCTACCCTGCAGACAACAGGCCTGAGTTTTCTTGATTCTGAAAGCTGGAATTCCTTATTAAATCTTACCTTCGTAAGTTCTGTTCCGTGTTTGCTGAACAATTTTTTCCCCATCTTTCTTACTGAAACCAAACTTAAGAACTTCCTGTAAAGCTAGAGCATAAAGAAGAACAGCATCATGGAATCCTTCCACAAACATGTTCACCTAAAAAAAAAAAAAAAAGAAAAACAATTGCAATTGACATGAGAAAAACTTTTCTTCCTGTGTAATTGATTAACCAGAAGCAATCTCCCAATCATACAAAACGGATAACCTGGAATGTTGTTTTCTCAGTGGTTATAATGCAAAGAACAGTGTCTCAAAAGATCTTGGGGGGCATGACAATTTTTGACACACTTTTAAAAACCATTAGCTGCCATCTGTTTTTCTGAACATTCAAATCTGTTGTGTCTGAACAGATTTGCAGATACGGGAGAAATTTGGAGTTCACAGTTCCCATGCCTAGACACACAAATTCTGTTGCTGACAACATAAAGTTGTGTAAGCACTGAATATGTCATCCTCCCCATGCACAAAGGACTTAACACCTCTCAAGACTGAGAAGTATTTTTTGCCACGATTTTTGCTTTTGAGAGTGCAACTGGTTGTGTATCATGAAGTGCTTGTTTAATGATTACCACTTCCACTTCTGGTCCTTGTTCAGCTGCACATTTCTCCCCTAGCAATTGAGCAATGGAGCAAACTACTTAACCTTCATAGTAATGTGTTCTCTGGAACAACCAGGAGAACACTTCCCTGTCCTTTACAGTCTTTTCAGTAAGCAATATGAAATGACTGGAATGTTACCTTCTAACCATTATATACAAGAATACTGCTGTGAAGTAGCTCTGCCTACCATGACTCTATGCAGATAACCTACAGCTTTTGGTCTTGCGTACCGCTCTGAGTGACAAAAACATTTAAAAGCAGAGTGCTGTAAAATACTACAGGTTTGTACACAGGAGCCTGGTGTCCTTCAGAGACAAAGACATAGTTATTTCAGGAACTGAATTTAGATGGAAACCATTAGCAGAAGCAGACATAGATGACTTGACTGTCAGCCATGCTCATCTCAGTAGTGCAGTGAATACTGGCTTGATGCACAGTAATTCAGAATTCTTTCTTCAGATGCAAGAAAGATGTTCCCATTTACTCAGTTTCATTATAATGAAAAAGCACCCAGCATCCTAGTAAATGGGTTATCAATGATTATATCACATTATGGGGTCCCTTATTGCCCTTTCCAGTGACCAACCCACTTTTCTGAATATCCTCCTGGATGGAAACAATATTTAGCTAATCTACTTCAGCATATCTAAACAAATTAAAATGTTTATTACTCTCACAGTTTTCACTAGACATAAAAAAATTAAAAAATATTAAAATACATAGCTCCATAGATAAAAAGTATTGTATAGTTGACTGGCTAAGCTGACCTAACCAAGACACTGGTAACGTAATTTTATGCAAGATATTCCTTCACTTAAACCAGCTGACGATAGTAAGGAGAGTTTTCAAAATTATTTACTGATAAAACAAAATTTTACACTGCTCTGACATTTAAAATTGGACTTTTAGATAACTACAACCTATATTTCATTAATAAAACAGTCCGATTTAGAGGAAGTGCCCACAGGGCTACAGAAAGCAGAGAACAGCCCAGCTTAGTCTTGACAGCCCAAGACTAAAAGGCAGCTGCAGCTATTTTGACCTAAGGAGAAAGCATGAAAGAAGAGGTCAAAGTCAGGTTTTTGGTGGAATAACAAGAGCCGGTGGACAGAATGTACACTAGGACAGGCTTTGCCAGCTGGAGGTTTAGTTTTTCAGAATTGAAAAGAAAACCCCAAACCAAGAAACCACAAAATTCAACAACGGCTTTATGTGCCAGTGTGAGATTCCAAGTGGCCTGTAGATGATGAAACATGAGCTTTCTTGATGTGACACTCATTCTCCCAGGAGAGAAATGAGTCTTTTTCATTGCTTTACTTCCCTGCTGGCTGATTTACAGCTTGTGGTTGGCATTGCTTTCAATGAAGGCTATTAGTCACTTCCTTTGTCCACGGCAAAGGCCTGTGTAACACAGCAACCCTCAAAATCCATTTTGTCAGCTAATATGCTCAATCTGAAATCTACCCTTGCCACTTGCCTGAAAACCCTTCTATAAACACTGCAGATGTGCCAGATCTGTGTCAAAACATCCTTAGCAGTTTGGGAGGTCATCACCACAGCTCTTTGCCCTGGCTCTTGGCCAGAAGCCCTGATACTACGTATGAAAAATCACATTAGAAAATAATCAGTAGAAGATGATCTGTGTCATCTTCTCAGTTGCTCACATACAAACCCCAGTAATTTATCTTACATGGTTAAGGTAGGTGAAACTGCTGGTAATTTATGCTGTTTCAAATTTTCTTCTAAAAATATTTACAGATGGCTGGTGATACTACACCTACACTCCCCATCCAAATCATTTGTTGGGCAACACCAGCTACTTTTCCCATTATGCCAGAAATGTGTCAAGGCACCAGAGTACTTGAAAGCGTACATGCAATGACAGAAAAGACACAAAGTTTTCCTACATGTGACATTCCTCAATAATTTAGAATATGCCATTATTCTACACAAGAATGGATTGCATGATGTGTATGACTGCTCTAACCTAGAAACGAAAAAATACTGGAAATGAGAGGAATATTACAATGTGAAACAATGGCTGCAGCTAATTTTGAAGAGACTGATCTGTCTACAACAGATCCTCTCAGTAAAGAGAATGAAAATCTGCTCTATCTGGTAATAGAATTATTAGAACAGTGTTCCAAGGCATATATTCCCAGGACTCTCTTACTGGATGACATTAACTCTGCTGATGATAAGTCATGGGTATAAACTATTTTCTTCCTTCTTTTTTGTTATTTTAACATAGCTTGTGTTCTACATTCAGTTTTACCGGAAATGATGAAACAGACTGACACATCAAGTTAACCTCACCATGTTTTACACATTTTGGCCTATGTTTATTTGAATTTTTGAATACCTAACAATAACAAACGATACTTACAAACTCCAACATTCTTCATTTCCTGCAAGAAGATGATTACAAAAGGCTAGAAGTATATAATCCATGAATGCTTCAAACAGGGATGAGAGTAAATCTGATTATGTCAAGGGTGCTCGAAGGTATCCATGGTAATTAGTAATGTGTGGCTCAACATTAGACAGCCCTCAGGACAAAAACTAAGTAGATTATAAAAGTTATTAAAGATATGGTAATTTTTAAATAATTAATTGCTCTTTTATTTGCTCTATAATAAAAATTAGAAATTTTTTATTATAGTATTTTCTATTTTGCTTTATGCTGCTATTTTAATTACAGATTCTATGGCTATAACTTGCACATCTGTTCTTCTAAAATGTTTCTGTGCCTGACATGTACAGCGGAGCCACCTCCTCAACATGAGCCATCAGCACCTTGAAAGGCAGCAGAGAAGCTTCCAGGCTTCATGAATGTCTCTGGAGATTGCAAAACAAATACATGGAAATCCCTCTCCTGAGACACATTTCACATCCCATTCAAAGTACTATATTACTAAAAAGCAGGTAAAATAACTGTGTAGCTGGATGAATTAAGCATACCAAAGTGCTTTTTATATTCCTACTTTCCTACTCTAATTAACCATCTTCCATCAGAAGAAAACCCCAGCTCTCTGTGGAAATCACATTAATAAATTTAACACAGTTCAAAGTTATAGTTCCCCAAGCAGCTATAGTGTGACCACAATATTCACATATAACAAGGTGTTAACAGCATATGCAGCAATGCAAAATACTACTGACGTGGAAGACAGCCAAGCTACAGCATGCAGGACCCACAATTTTCCATATCCTGTCCATTGACTATTAAGTAAGCTCTTCCATCTGTGACCTCCCAGCTCTGAATCTCAGCAATTACAGCAATTCAAACCACTTCAGTGCTAGGTGAGGAATCATCATCACTTTCCCTGTACTGCAGAAGCAAGCAGCTAACATTCCCCAAACTCAATCTCTGCATCTCTCCCTGGTACATATGCAGTGATTTCAAGGTGTTGAACTACAGTCCCAGGCAAAATCAGCGGGGATTGCATAGTGTGTACCCAGGCTGTCTGAATTAATCTTATGCATTTACATAATTGACATGGTGCCCAGATGAGCTGACAACCAGTGATTCTTTCACCCTCTTTCAGATTAGTCCACACAGATGACACTTTGAGCAATCAAGTGAGAGGTTTGATTTTATAAACACATGAAGGTCATATAACCTCAGGATAGGACAAGGGGAAATGGGTACAAGCTGGAACATAGGAGGTTCCATATAAATATTAGAAGAAACTTCTTCACGGTGGGGGTAATGGAGGAGTGGAACAGGCTGCCCAGGGGGCTTATGGAGTCTCCTTCTCTGGAGATGTTCAAGACCCACCTGGATCTGTTCCTGTGAAACTTGGTGTGATCTAGGTGATCCTGCTGTGGCAGGGGGATTGAACTAGATGATGTTTCAAAGTCCCTTCTGATCTGTAATGATTCTATAATTCTATGAATATGGTTACTATCAATGAACCCTTATGAATTTTAGCAATACTGTGTTATGCATGACACAGTAAAGATATATACTGTGACGTACTTCAAACCTATCTTATGACACATTGGTTCACTTCATGACTGTAAACTTCTCCAGCACTGCAATAAATCTTAGCGTTTACATAGTTTTTGCATACTATCTCATGCTACTTCAATGTAACCTAATAAAACAGTCTTTTTCTAAACAGCAGTAACTTAACTGTCAGCTCTCTCTTTTGAATGCTTCTTCACTAAGCCAATTATAATTATGGTCCTTCCTTCATGAGATTTTCAAAAAAAACCCCAAAACCTTGATGTAGCTAACTTTTTAACAAGCATTTATTGATACTTTCTGTCTTCTGTCATTTGACTCACTATTCTGCAATAGTCGATTCACTTAATTTTGGAGCAAGGACTTTTTAATACCATCTAGTGACACACATTCAGGACATCACTACTGATTTTGTCATTGTTACAAGTACTATTTTATGTTCCTGGCATGTCCAGAGGCTCTCAGCAGTTCCTT
Organism: Upupa epops; assembly: GCA_013397515.1. Taxonomy (NCBI): domain Eukaryota; kingdom Metazoa; phylum Chordata; class Aves; order Bucerotiformes; family Upupidae; genus Upupa; species Upupa epops. Next base: position 55,139 of record VZRI01007874.1, on the reverse strand, counting down.
GTCCTGAACTGCACTAATATAAAACAACATACTCAAGATCACATGCAGGAGAAGACAGGCAAATAGATAAAAACGTATTGGTTGGGGTTTTTTTAAATATAACATACAATTTTTACTAAATGATTCTCTGTTAAACTTTTGAGTTGTGTAACTTGGGGAGAAACTGTTAAAATAGAGATATAGTTTGAAAACATAAAGTTGAGGGAAGAATATCCTCCCACCTAAGCATTATTTGCAACCAAGTGACATGTACTTCAAACCGATAATGCTGTGTCTGGTTTCAATTTTGCAGTAATTTGTGAATCTTACTGCTGTAATACTACCGCATATCAATCTGCATGTTACCATCACGAGAGGATTATCCTAGCTCTCATTAACTCAGAATCTGGCTCCTCAGATCCCTACATGCTTTCTTAATGCCACTCTGCAACAGAAACTCAAGAGTCCCTAAATCTCTCCTATGGATAACAGGTACTGCCATGCTTTGGGACCGGGATTTTAAGGACTCCCAAGAATAGCAATGCCAAGCCAAAGGATTCAGCCATAGCCAGCTATCACAAACTCATGTCTTGTGTACCTACAGACAACAGTACACAGAATTCTAGAATCATGAAGGTTGGAAAAGACCTTCAAGATCATCAAATCCAACCATCCACCCTACAACCCCTAACTGCATAATCATCTCCTCAAACATCTTGTCTACCCATTTTTCAAGATCTCCAGCGATGGTGCCTCCAACGCTCTCCCTGGACAGCTGGTCCCAAGGCCTCCTCACTTTTTCTGTGAAGTTTTTCCTAGTATCCAATCTGAACCTCCCCTGGAGCAACCTGATCATATTTCTTCTTGTTCTATCACTAGTTACTAGGGAGCAGAGGCAAACACTTGCCTCACTACAACCTCCCTTCAGGTAGTTGTAAAGAGCAATGAGATCTCCCCTCAGCCTCCTCTCCTTCAGGCTGAACAGCCCCTGTTTCCTCAATCTCTCCTCATAAGATCTGTTTTCCAGACCCCTAATCAGCAGAGTCACTCTTCTCTGCACCCTCTCCAGCACCTCAATGCCCTTCCTATACTGCAGTGCCCGAAACTGCACACAGTACTCAAGGCGTGGCTTCACCAGCATGAAGTGTAGGGGCAGGATCACCTCCTTGGTCCTCCTGGCTGCACTGTTTCTGATGCATGCCAGGACGCCATTTGCCTTCTTGGCATGAACCTGATCTGTTTCCACAGAGATCACATCACTAATAAACTTACCCCAGAATTTGGAAAGGAGGATAAAGCTGTAAAACTATTAATCACAGTTGTGTGATTAGATGCCTAATGCTAAAAATATAGACTGCTTCCCTAGTGGAATTGGACCTTAGAGGTTCAAAGAAACAGGAAGGGAAAGAGAGAAATAATAGAAACATACGCCTTCTCTAGAGAAGGCCATTTCCTCAATATTTAATTCACAACTGAAAAAGAACACATGGCATTACTCCAAATCCTGGGTGACACAGCTGTAGCCAAGGACAGCCTCTCACTGTATTTACTGATATGAACTCTCTTAAAATACATAAATCATAAGCTGGCACCTGATCAAGAACATGAGGCCAGAGCTCAGGACTTGGTTTTCTAAACAGGTAACTGTCCTAACTCTCATTTGTTATTTGGGGCTGGAACCCACATCTCTCCCTAGAAAAAGAAATCAAGCATTTCCCAGTGTAAGAATATGTCATATTAAAACCAAAACCTGTATATTTAAGAGAGATTGATTCAAATACTGTTTTATCTATTTTGTCTTTCACAGGGAGGAAGTGTATATATGGAAACACACTCATGCCCACACGAGACTTTTCTTACAGGGAACGTGTAATTGTATTACACAAATTCTGCAAACTGAGACTTAAACTTCACTTTATAGCTTAAAAATTCAGCACTTCAGTCAAACAAGGCATCATGCTCATTCAAGTACCTTACAACAAGGCTGCCTGCTTCTATCTATCTCCTCACTGTATTTGTTGGTACAAGAGTAATGCTGAGTGCAGAGGAGACAGAGATATATATGCTTCTCCTCCTCAGCACTCTGCACACCAGACAATGTGGCCCCAGCACGAGGATTTTGCAACCAAGGTGCAAGCTGAAAATTTGTAAGCAGGTAGAAAGAACAGAGCAATGATTATGTCTAAGGAGCAAGCACAGCCCATTTGCCCCCCAACAGGAATGAAACGCCTTCAGTGACAAACTCCCATCCACTTTAAAGCTAGCTATGGACCAGTCTTCAGATTCACAGAAAGGTTGCTGAAATAAAATACATTATCAAAAAATAAAATAAAAGTAAACTAACAACAAATATCTGAATTTTAAAAAGGCTGCCAATTTCAGGGATTTAAGGTCTGTTGTCAGTGAAGGTTATTTTCTTGCTAGGGAAAGAAAACTAACCACAAAGCTAACTCCTTTGCTTTTGCATATCACATTCACTCTTTATGAATGTTTTTCTTAATATCCCATTATTGAAAAGCATCTCAGATCATTCCTGAGAAAGTACCTCGGAGCAGGGGGGAAGACTAATATCCTAGAGGTTTCTCCACCAGTGAAAGCCCGGTTTAACCTCACATCTACCTTCTGGATGGCAAGTCTTGTTGTACTGTCATTTTACTTACTATCGTCCATCTGGGGCAGTTACAGGTTGCTTTCTTGTCTCAGCAGTAAATTGAAGCAGAAATCTATAGAGTCCTACATTGCTACTGTGAAATGCCAGCAAAACACTACAGAGCATAGCAACAACTGAGAAGCAAAGGCACAGAGGAACCATTCCACTCCACCACTGGCTGCACAGCTCCTCATTCTCTGTTCATGCCTTACAGCACTCTCTTACGATTATCCAGAAAACAGATTTAACCCCCAGTACCTGCTGCCAATAAGCCAGGCAGAAAACTTTCAAGACAGCCAAAACTTCCTTTTTCCATTAAATGCAGACACAGAAATCACCATCTAGGTAGACTTAGAGTCTTAGCTGCACTGAACTTATATCTAGGGCTCCTGCTGTCAATACTGTGCATACATTTGGACTCAAACCCACAGCATTACGTCACTGGGTCATTCCTACCCCAGACATCCATGGTATGGCCAAAGCAGGAGGGGGATGAGCTGGAAACAGCCTTCCTCCAGGACCGGGAAGCACATCTGTGACAAGATTTTACCTTTGCAAAACCATGTTGGGCTTATTTGTGACTCTATCCAACATGCTCATCGATTCCTTCTGCTTGTTGGTACCAGCCATTTTACCCCTCTGTAATTTTGGTTTCTGTATTACCTTTTAATATTTCTCTCAAAGGAATGTGATTAATGTTGTTAGAGAATAACAGTATGTTGTACCAGAGGAATAATCATTCAGGGGAATTTTTCCTTCACACACATACTATTCACCTATGTAATTTAGCTCCAGGCCACCTTTCAAGGAAAAGGATAGAATCAGAAAATGTATTCATGTTAAGATGAAGTCTACCTTCCCATTGTCATAATGCATCTCTAACTCCAGAAAAACAAACAATGCAAAGGCTCTCTCACACATAGAACTGTGTTAACATTGCTTGAATACTGATGGGATCTTAAGTGTGGAAGTTATAGCTGTCATAAATTAACCATTCTACATTTTTGGATTTCCTATCTTCTAAGAATTTGTGCAATACATTACAAAACTACTATAAAAATCATATTTCAAGTCATAGTGCTAAACCACAAAAGATATTAAATAAGTTAATTATTTTCAGCTGAATACACATAAATTAAAATGTGCTTGTTTTAAATAGGCTTTTCTAAGTACCTCGTTGATCATAATCTGTTAAACTGTCGTAATGAATGCTTACATTTTTAAGGTAGCAGTATGCAAGTCTTGGGGTATTTTAATTGCAGGTAAACAGCTAGTAACAAAAAAAACCAACAAAACAAACAAAAAAACAATGAAAAACCCAACAAGAAACCCACCCTGTCATTAGATATTAAATGTCAGCAAACAAGTTGTTTTTCAAGGAGGAAAATATTTCAGTTTGCAGGATGACAGTCACTCATCTGAAAAAATCAGTTCCACTTGCTAAAATAAGCTAATTAGTTCAAAAAAAAAAATCAGGGCTAGGACAAACAGGAAGGATATCTTTTTGTTAAGTGTTTATCCTTCTTGTACAATTGTTTTGGGTTCTGGATTTCTAACATTATAACCAAATCACAAAAAAAAAGAAATATTGCATTTCACTCACAAAATTAAATCAGTTCTCATGAACAAGAGGACAAAAAAAATCACTATACTACCATCACAAAAAAAACCCATCACTATTCAGACTGAGTGTACTTGTACTACACTAGCTGCTGAATGAATTGTATGAAGTTATGAAACCTTCAATGAGGTGAAAAAGCTACCTGGTAAGAGGAACATCTGATTTCTGCTTTGCAGCAGGTTTGCAAAGGCTGCCCTACAGAGCATTTGCTTTAAATACAATCTTAAGGCCTGGATAAACATGAATTATTTAGGCACAGCCAAAAGGTGATGCTTAGGAAAGAAGTATGTTTGGAGCTTGGTTTTGTCCTCTAAGCTCCTAATGCAGTACTAGGCAAAACTTAGACAGACAAAACCAGGACTCTTAAGCACCAGCACTCTGCCACACTCCTGCCAGCAGAGACGCAGCATGAGGGATGGATGAAGATCCTTTGATTCTCACACAGGCAGGTAAAGAACTTCCCACTGCAGCCAAGCCTTTGCAAAACCCCCATAAAAACCTCCTGTTCTTTCAAATCCACTGCCCCTTTCATGTAAAAGCCCCAGGGCTATGACTGCTGTGCTAGCATGAGAGAAATTCAGGATCAAATTCCTGCTTTCTGGGAATCTGAACTCCACTCTACCCCTGCTCAGTCTGCAGGGCATCCTGGGCTATACACACCCCAGAGCTGAAACCCAGGAGCTTTGGGAGAAGGATGACCTGCCAACATGTGGGGTACATCTGGTCTGGGAGTAAACTGTTTGCTAGGAAAGCCCAACTGAGGCTGAGGTTTCCATAACAAATGATCCTTTTATTAATTCAGGGTAAATGGGTATATTAACTTGTAAACCTTAAGAGCATGGGACTAACACAAACCTTCAGGCTGTTATTAATGGTGTCTCTATTCCAAATAATTTAAAAATTGACTATCTATTCTTTATGTGTATCTGTTAGCGGACAATAAGCCAGCTACACTTTTTCCCACCCACCAGCAGCATGGTAGTTACTGTTTCAAAAGGTGATGGTTCATACATCCATCAAAAGGCCGAAACCTCACTTTTGCAGCTTCTTGTTTCCTTACTGACTATCTGACCCCTGAGATCATGCTTGATTCTACTTTCTAATGTATTTTTCAGTCTGCAGCCTGGTAAGCTAACTGGATGCATTATACAAACAGGTGTCCTAGCAAATGTAAATGTTCTTCCCTCTACTCTATATTGCCTTATTCCTGGCCACCAAGGGTGTACCAAGCTCCTCACCTACCCTTCTCATATTATCCTGTGCCCCTCTCTCATGCTTTTCATTAACTTACACCGGGACATAGACAGTCCTTGTATTTTCAATCTGCCTTGATATATTATTTCTTCTTAGAATGGACTAAACCTTTAGATTTTTTTTCTAGGCTTCTCTTGCTAATGAAAAAAAAAGCAAATTAAGTCAGGGTACCCTCATGTGGGGTCCTGTGTCTCCTTGCATGCACAAGAACACCCTGCTTTTACTCACACAGCACATCCTTACAGGCTTACAACACTAAACCCTCTGCACTACAGGAATTGCTAAATACCTGCTGAAAAATAATTCAGAACTGTCAGCACAGTACACTGATTTCTCACAGCCCAGGCAGAGCGCACTCAAGCCCTGCTGCATGCCTTTGCTCTGCCAACATCCCTCTGCATGACTTGACTCACCTACAGTGTCTGTGTATCCTCCTGTTAAAACATTTGCTTCTCTGGAGAGTGAGTCTTGCTCAGACCTCATTCAGGTGTTTTACCTCCCAGCACTCAGACATAAGAATACGTAGCAAAGCTCATTTGCACTGCTACTGATAATCCTTCAGGAACATTTGTCACCTGAATGTCGTAAAGTGAGATCTTGCCCTGCTGTCATTCTGGGTTGCTTTCACTGCACCAATACTACAATACATACAGGGAAGTTCCCTGAACCACCTCAGTGTGAAATCTGCCCCTGCGGGGGCAACATCTCCTCTGCCCTGGAACTCTCAAAAATGGAATTTACATTTCTAGACCTGAAGAGAGAAAACAAAACATGTTGCTTTCTACACAACCCCTTCCACCCTCCTACTCAAACTCACTAATTAAACTATTTATCTTATCCAGATTTCAAGCAATGAACTCTTAACCCAGTTTGTGTTTTCACAGCATTAGGCTACCAGCATAGGAGAGCCCTCTGCAGCATGCACAGTACTGAGCCTGGAGCACCCTACCAGCCATCTGATAAGTACACCTCTCCCACAGGAAAACACTTCCCAGCTGCCCACCCTGCTGCTGGCTTCAACCGCACCCTGGCACAGGACAGGCTCACACAAATCATCTGCTTCATGTCTTGTTGAACCAAAAAACTTTTAAAACTTTCATGGAGTGTTATTTTCATAAATTACTGAGGGAACAAGACACATAGAAGGTGTTAACTCCCAGAAAGTCAGAGAGCAAAACATATTTTAGGAGTAATTTTGTACTAAATCATAGAATCATTAGGGATCAGAAGGACCTCAAAAGATCATCTAGTCCAATCCCCCTGCCACACCAGGATAGTCTTTCCTTGGTTTCATCCATAAACACCAGAGCAAAACACAAGGACCATTTAATACTGGTATCAAAAATCCTGCAGATTTGCATAGAAGCAAGACCTCAGTGGGGCAGATTAGCTTTTAGGTCATTATCAATGCAAATAGCACAGAAAGGCATTAAAAACAAACAGAAAAAGAAACCGGTTGTGAACTTTGCTGAAAAGACATATTTTTCACAATTTATTAGTGAAAAACAAGGTGTATTTGTAGCAACAATTTCAAAGATGCTTTGCCCATAAATGTCTGAGTGTCTGTTTAGTAAAGTGGAATGTGAACATCTGCAAAAGCCAAGTGAAAACATGGGGCTATGGAAAATATACAACACATATATGAAAGTCAACTCTAAACTTTCACATTCCCAAACAGTTCAGATGATACTATTTTCAGCTATACCTATAGTTTTACACTATCTCCTCCACGGTTTAAGAGACAGCTTTGAAAATATTCCTAGACAGGCTAGGAAAAATAAACAGAAATCCACTGGAAAAGAGAATAATTTCTTTCTTTTACTGTCTCTTATGACATCTGTTAATCACAAATAACTTACTATTACGCTGTAGTTTTGCCTAAGACCTCAATATGGAAGAGTCCAGTCTTTCATATTACTAAGAAAGCATTAACTTCAGGAAAAAAAATAAGTGCTTGTTGTATTCACCAAATTTAGCAGTCCAGAATTTGGCACTGCTCTCACAGAAACTGAAGAAACTTTCATTAAATCCAAAGGGTGAAGGGCTGGTCACAAAACTCCTAAATATATTGTACTAATAGAATTCATGTTGTTAATAAACTGGCATGTGAACCAATTTTTTCTTGCTGCTGAAAGCAGCTTGTGGTATGCTTTTATTCTCGAGAACACAAATTAGCAAAGCACTCTGGTGTCTGAATAGACCTATTCATTTGAACAAATTATTCCCTGGCAGGAGATTTTTTTTCTTTTTCTAAAAAAGAAATCTCCCCAAAACTCTCCCATCCTGCCATAGTCAGAAGAGACACAAAAGCCTGCCTGTCATTAATCTTGCCTGTCTGTGCCTTAAAAAGGCCTGTGGGACATACATTGCTGAATGCATTGAATTTTCAGCATCTCTCCCATAGACATGACTGAACTGCTTGCTTCTCCTAACCCTTATCTTAGCTGGTGTACAATCCTAATTAAAAGGCTGACGTAAGGAATACACAGAGCGAAGAGTCTGGCACAGATGTTATGGATGAGATTATAAACTTTATAAGCACAGCTACCTCCCACGTAGCTTTTGTACTTAACTGTTGGAGTCTGAACAGTTACTTTTATGTGGACCATTTCTCACTTCAGAGAGCTGAAAATGTTAAATAAAACAGACTTGCCCTTTCTAATAAGTAGTAGTACCTCACTGATATAATTAATCTACATAGATTGTTCTTTCACTGGGTAATTTTACAGACAAATTTGGCTCTGGTTCCCTTCTCCTGCTTCTCATTTTTGGTGTGAAGAGGGTTGTACATAGGATAAAACTCATGCATTGAGTTCACAAACAATGGTGTCATGTAGTTAACATGACAGAAATACTTGTTTAATTAGTTACACTTTCAGCTTTTAAATGAGAAAAAAAAAACAAGCCATGGGTGGTCTGTAACCTCAGAAGAGCAAATATCCCAGGCTGTAAAATCATCCAAGCTCAGAATACTGGATTGGATATAAAAAAGCATTTATTGAATCCTAGGCTTGAGTCAAGAACAGAAGCTGCATTAAGGGCTTCTGAACTGCAGTCCACCACCAATTCATTAAGTGTTCAGCATTATTTAATAAAAATGGCTTATGCATATATTTTAACTGAAACACTATTTGTTCACAAACATTTTTAACTAGAGTATCTGTTGGGAGTTATTCACATACCAATGCAGAGACTGTTTCAAATTCTTCATTAAAGTAAATCCATACAATTCTCATTGCTGTCTGCCTCATCTAGGCTATAGATCTACAAGCACAGCTTGTCCTGTAGTTTGCAATTAAACCAAAAGATCTCATTTATGAAGACCAGGACATGTTGCCCTTAGTGTCTTAGCATAACATTAAAATTACAGAAGGGAGTAAATTGCTATAACTTCTAACATAATAGCATCAAAATCAATCTACTGTCATTAACCCTGAACACAAACTGTAATGGATTTATGAAAAAATTACTTTTTTTTCTGGTTATTTTAATGGATAAGTCAGTGTCCAGGTAGACATGAAATAAAGCAATCAGACTTTCTACAGAAATACAGAATGTTTCTTGAAAAAACATTCAAGACATCACTGAATGCTGAAATGAGATCTGAACATGCTTCAGCTCACAGTGCTTCAGGTTAGGTTAACATGATTGCAACTTCTTTCAGACTCTGAAATTGGTTAGCAAGACAATGTTTCCTAATGGACTCAGACACCTGTTCAATAGGATATTACAAATGGATTTTGCAGATAAGGGAATGTAACTTTCACTCTCAACCTGTTCAGCCGCTACCTACCCAAATAATTCTAAGTTGCTTTCTCAGAATCTTTTTGCCACTTGAATTTTTCATGCTGTCTATTTAAAAGGTGCTCATGGAAGATTTTTCATCACATAGGAGTCAGAGAAATTACTTTTTAGATACTTTGCTGCTCACTCACAAGGCACAGGTCCTTCAGCCTTTCCTCTTTCCACAGTGTAACATCCATGTAGAAACAACATAAATTTCTGACCTGGGAAAGACTTACCTAGAACATATTTTTCTCTTTTTTCTGTTATTTCACAGCTGGAGATGAAGATGGCCAATATTCTGACTGTTACTCCTCCAAGGGCTATATGCATTCTCCATCTGGCAATTGGACAGCTTTTGCTTTAGGACTTTGCCCTTTCTATCTCCCTTAGCTTTCCTTCTGTCATCTGCTTATTTTCCATTTTTATGATATTCTTTTTTGCTAGATAATAATATCTTTAGGACTAGTGCTGGCAAGAGGCCAGTAAAAAATGTCAGCATTAATGACTTTTGTTTGAGTTAAGGTCAGTGCAAGATACTTTAGATGACAGATATGGGGCCCCATTTTCCCATGACACTGGAAAAATCCACACAGAGAAGCAGAAACACTGAATGCTTCAAATCCAAACGTCCATGAGTTCATCCTCTTGAGACACAGCTTGTAGAAAAGGATGAGGATTATATTTCAACACCCATGGATATGACTTGAGGTGGATTGTACCCCTGGTTATCTTTCCCCAAAGCTTTTGTTTTCAGGAGCAGAATCCAGCAGAGAAAAATCCACCTCTGTCACTTCCCCCAACTCATCTCAAAGAACCCTCCTTCCTAGGCTTCAATTGGAGCACAAAGTCTCTTAGAGTACCCAGGCCAAACCTGACATTTATTCTCATGCTGCCAAAAGAAGTATAGTTAATGTGCTACCCACTACCAACATATGTTTGTCCTCTGAACATGGCAACAAGTTATGGGAATACGAAGCATCTCCTCCACTGTCCAAACTGAGGAAATGTAAAATTCATCATAAATTATGAGAAGTAAATAAGGTAGTTACTATTCACATACTGTTAATGAAGTAACACAGCTAATGCTTTTTGCTATGATCTAACACAGGCTACCCTCTCATAAAACTTTTTATGCTCCCACTGCATTAGAAGTCTACAAGTGCATAAGGCAGTTCTGCCAAGATCTGTGCAAGTTAAATATCATTGTAATACCAAGACACTCTGCATTTTGAAACCAGTCCTGCTTCCTCAATAGACATGATATGTAGCTCCTTCACAGAGAGCCCCATAACCCAAACAGCCTCCACCATAAGCCTCCTGGGAGTCAAGACTGAGGTTTGAGATGACATAAAGATGTAGTGGGTGTTTATAGATCACAAGTACTCCCTCTGTTCTGACAAGAAGAGATATTGCAGGGCGCAGAAAGCCAGGGGAAGGTAAGGGAGAGGAGTAGGAGAGGTAGCAGCAGGAGGGTTCCCATGCCATTGCCTGGTTCTAAGAAAGGCTGACATTTTTGGGTGAGGAAATGCCTGGATCACTGATAGAAATGGAACATAGGGAGAGACAGCCCTCAGAGCCAGGCAGAATAAGTTGAAGGCAGTAGGGACCCAGGAACACACACAGTTGCCCTGTGACAACCAGGAACACTGCAGGCACAGGTGGTTTATTGCACAAGCAACTAGAGAGTGAAGAAAGAGACAAGAGGGCCTCTATCAGTGGGAATGCAGCAGTGCAAGCAGTCTGTGCAACAAACACAAAAGTCTTTGCCGTGATGGCATGGGGAGATTTGGTCTCTCCACTTCCACTTGACATAACAGAACTTTCATTTACCCAATACCTACCAATGCTGAATATGCATAGGGTTTGCAGTGGGTCACCACCCTAAAGAACAGGAAAACATCCTTTTGCCTACCTCCAAACCGCCCACATTCGGCATCCTGAGCTTTTCACAGTTTCACACTTTTCTTGTTGGGAAAGGTCACACTGCCCAGGATGCAAAAGTGGGAGATGACTAGATCTTTAATAATCAAAATCACTTTTATCACCAACCGTAACCAAGAGTACATAGCAGATTTTCAAGGTACATAGCCTCCTAAGTGACACCTACAAAATGGCATGAGGGAAAACTGGGGAAGAGCACAAATTACAGACCCATGCCTTTTTCAAAACCCATTTAGTGGGTTCTTCTGAGAACAGCACCCTCCACTCATCAGTTTTGTTTTTCCCAGTAACCCAAGGCAAAGTCTAGGTATGCTATTTCTGCCTACCTAGACTTAGAAATTTTCACAGGAAAAATATAAGCCACTGATGTAACTCAACACTTTATGCAAAATATTTAATTAAAATATATTCACAGTATCACAGTAATGATAAGGTTGGAAAAGACCTTAAAGATCATCCAATTCAACCTAAATCCAAACAAATCAAGTAAATCTAACATCTAGATGATGCCACTCACCACTTCATCCAGACTAACCAAGTTCTATGAAGCACACACTATATATACAGACAGACGTATGTACACCTACCACCATATAAACTGCATGAATGGTCATTTATTAACACAACATTGGAGTTCATCAGCTGGTGCTTTGAGTTAAATGATGCATACATCTGCTAAAGACACAATGTCTAAATCAAAGAGAAGAGGTAGATGCCTCAGTGGACCCCATAATGAGGGCTTTGGATTACTATCTTGTGCTGCAGGCATAAATTCTTGCCTTGCATTTCCTACAGCTAAACACTCACCAAAATCTCTTCAACTGTCTTTATAATTGTATTGGAAAAGTTTACTCTCCATTATGTGGAAGACTAACTCTCTGGAAGTAAGTGTATCAGAAGTACTTGTTTTTGCAGAAGACTTCTCATTGTGAACATGCCTAATGAACTATGTTAGCAGTAGTTTGAAGGTCATCTTCTAAAACATCTTCAAGCTACATTTGAAGATATTAAAAAAGACATACTTTCCCACATCCATCTCTGGAGAAAATGACCTTTCTCTTGGCTTAAGCCAACTTGCAAGGAATATACTGGTATTTTAGACAGTTTAAAATAAATAGTAGCAACAATCTAATTATACTTAGCTGGGCAATAACACCCTTTTTCTCATTCACATCAAGAAAAGCTTTTTCAGATTCATGACAGAGAGTGTAACTGTAAGAAATCTGATTCTACATAAAACAAATTACTTAGAGAAAACAAAAAATAACAAGACAGTACTTTGCCTGTTAAAGGAAGATAAGTGTATGTTGGGAGAAGGAGAGAAACCTAAAAATCTGCCTTTCCCCAGCCTTCCTACTGATGAACAAGAGGTCAAGCACAACTGGTCATGGATAGCAGTGCACAGACCTAGCTCCTAGACACTATCTTTTTCTGCATTTGCAGTATCCACTGCATATTTGTTACAATGCTAAAAAGACTATGTCAAGCACTTACATAATCATCCTCATGTAGACCTTGTTTCTGAACAGAACTTTTCACCTCCAGGGAAAACTTCTCAAATTCAGGCTTCACAGTCCTCAGCAGAGTGATGGTTTGGAGGTACGAGTATGCCTTCTTTGCTTCAAGGTCATGTTTGTCTCCTCTTCTCCAAGAGCCATTACCTAAGGAGAATTCAAGCACATTTCCAACTCCAAATTAGATACCATTACAGGATTGACTTCTTTTTTCCACCCAGAATTTCTCTCCTCTCCTGCACCTTGGGATAATGGCAGAGCACAAATGAGAACTGAATCTGCTCCAAGACATGAAGAAAACCAGGCAAGGAGAATGGTCAGTAGGAAATAAAGGTACAGAAACAAAAGACAGCTTTACTATCATGTTTACTTATTTTTAAAGGGTAGGATGAAGCCTGAGTGTGAAAAGACATCTCAGGGGAAAAAAAAAAAATAACATCAGTCTCAAATGCAGAGATATGGAAGTTAGAACAAAGGAAAGAAACCTGGCTGCAAATTTTTCATTACACATCACTCCACTAGTGACACACTTGGGCAGTCAGAAAGGCATCAGTGAAGTCAACAGTATGATCATCACCCTGAATGAGAACCCAATGGTGCAGCTACTTCTCCTACAGCTTTCCCACTGTAGTCAATAAGAAAATTATGTGTGTAATATCTATCAGACCAGCCCTGCTCTTAGTGGAAAAGAAACAGAAAGAAAATGGGATGCTGAACTTACACTGTATTTACATGTTTTGTATCACAGCAGGGGAAAAAAATAACTCAGACCACCAGCAAAATAATCAGTTTTTTAAAAACCAAATAGCTGTCTCGTTGTTAATTAGCAGATAAGTTCTTCTACCTAGCAAGGTCTGACCTTAGTAGGTCCTGAGACCCTGATTTAAAGCTTCACAAGATCAGTGGAAAGGTTAATGTTGCCCTGGGTCAGGTTTTGTGCTATTCTATATAAATGATAAATATAAGAGGCCTAGAAGGAACAGTGCACCTTTACATTATTACAAATAAAAGCTAGACACTTTGTTGTTGGAACTGGAATAAACCTCATCATAGCTAAACAAGCCGAGACAGAGACTAATGCTAAGGTCCCAAGGACCACCTAGAGGCACCTGAGAGGACAAAGAATGTGTCTGCTTTGCTTGGGTCAGTATAACAGTCTCTTTTGGATCAAGAGAAGCAAGTGGTTTGGGAGTGGAGTTGCTAATAAAAATTTAGTCCAGGCATCACTCATGGTGCTCTTTGCACAGCACAGCACCACCAAGTGCTTTGCATGCCTACTTGAGCAAATTAATGAACAGACCACCTTTATACCCCCAAAGCAGGTGAATACAGAGTCTGAGCTTTGTCCTGCTAGTACCCTATCACTGCTGCCGAGACATTTTTTTTCCCCATCCTTCTCATGACAATAAATGTAATTGCAGGCTTGCTCCTGGGAGAGCTTGGGGGGGCAAGAACCCAGGACCTCCATTTCTCATGAGGACAAGTCTTTCTTCTTGCTGCTTTTGACCCTAGGGCAGCCTCTGTGACTCCAACAAAGGGACAGAGGTGCATGATCACCTGTGCCCTTTTACCTCTTTTCTACTCCATAAAAGCTTTATTTGCCACAGTTCAGCACCAGCTATGACTGTAATCTTTATAAATATCATGGATCTTGTAAATTCTTTATTTCCTTCTGTAGACACAGTGGGAACTTTTGTTTAGTGATTTCTTTCTTAATACAAAACTTAACTGGTCAAAATTACTTCCACCAGGATCCTATTCATCAGAATTGATGGAAACACTGAAGACCAACTAACACCTTAACATCTGTTTTTGCCCTCGAAGGTAGCACTCTTCCCTTCAGTGCCCCATTAGCACTTATGAGAAGAAAAACATGCACATCTGGAAATTGTAAGTAACTACATCTTACTACCTTAACCACAAGAGGTTACAAGTCCTGCCAGAGTCTTGAAGCTGAAAATTCTCTGCCACAACTGCATACCTGTGTTTCAGAGATGCAGTACAAATGAAGTGTGGCAGACACCACAGCAGAAAGGGCTCAGGTATAGCTTTGCATTCACAAAAGTACGTAGCTAGGAATAGTGAAAGCATAGACCCCAAAGAAATGGTTGTGCTGGTAGAATGTAAATTAGTTTCAGTTCTGGATATTACACATATTTATTTTTTAAAATCCTGATGCTGTGAGCAGGGAAGGTACACTTGCATAACAGTGTTCCCAGAATAATATGCATATTTAAATTCCTTCTTGGATTATTTTCTGGGAGTTCATCTTGCCACAGTACTTTTGTACTTATTGCAGCCTTGGCATTTAATATGTCAGTTCTTCTGAAAAATTAAAACTATTCAGAACACAGGGCAACAACAAACTGCAATATGGTCACCTGGCAAAGTGCCAATTCACCAAGTACACCCACTCATAGATTTTGTAACTTTTACAAGGTACAAAACCTAGTATCTTCAGGCACAGTGAAACAGGAATTCTGGAGGAATTGCTCCACTTTTCTTTGATGCTTGCTTCACGCACGTGATGACCACCTGCACAAAAGTCAATTTCTAATGCAGACATTTCAATCTTCATTGGAAAATAAATCCACAAAGAAAGAGAAAAAATTAATTTAAAGGAGTTATTACTTAGAAATGTCAGGAAATGCCACATTCTGACTACTCTCCATCAGAATAAAGTTTTCATTAATTCCTGGGAAAAGCTGCAAGACTGGACTATCTGTGATGCAAAGGAGGACAGAATCATAGAACTATAGAATCATCAATTTGGAAAAGACCTTCAAGATCATCATGGTGCTTAGACTCCAACACAACGGAGGGGCTTAAGGGTATTTTCCTCATCACCATGCCTCATGGAGTTACCACACTAAGATGGCATGGCACTGCCCTGTAAGTGGCTGAACAAAGTTCATCCCTGGGGCTGCATCACTGGAGACAGCCACTCCACATCAGGTGTGATGTCTGAGTCCCTCCTGGGGCAGGGAACTGTGCTTGGGAATTGCCTCCTGCAACTGCTGCTAACTCCTGGAAAACAATCTCCTGGAAATCAAAACCATTCTAAAATGCAGCAGCCCATGCTCTGCAGCCACCGATTTTACATAAACATCACCTGCTCAAGGAGAACCTTGGATACAATCTGTCCTAGACAGCGTCATTGGTAGTAGTCACCCTGAGATCATTTAAACCGAGGCAAGAAAATCACCATTTGAAGGGGCAAAAAGTGAGCTAGTGTGAACCTCATGAACTTCAACAAGACTTGCACATATACCCAGAAGAATCACTTCTGATGCATTTTCACTCTGTAAGCCAAAATGCAGCAGTAGCACAACAGTAGTGAGCCTCTGCATGCACTCAGAGGGGTTATATGGTGAACTGTGTTTTCTAGTAAAGTCAAGCCCTCAAAGATTACAGGGCCTACAAAAGGGCTAGAACTTCCGAATTCTGTGACTGCAGATAGAGGCAGACATTCAGCTTTTTGCCCTAGTCCTCATTAGGGCTACAATGGCAATTTGTTTTGCTTATGCCACAAGGGATAAAATCAGTCCAAATTCAACTGAACAGAAAGAAAATTTTGATTGGCTGTGACCTTGTTCTGCTACTCTATCTTTTAGTTATTTAAGTGATTTCCTTATTACTTGGCTAAACCTGGCACTTACTTAGCTGACCTAGATGATGCATGTAGGATTATATGTCTTCCTTATATATCTAGATCTGTGAATTCGGATAGCTACCTATAAACACAGCAGTGTTTACTGTTAAATAATCTCAGAGACAGTAGATGGTAACTAAATGTTTGTGCAAGTTTCATTTACAATTTACTGATTTAATAAAGAAAATACATAAAAGCTTTGTGAATTCAGTTGTTCCTGTTGGTCAGCTTATTGAGGCTTGAATGAAAGAAAAAGAACAAATTCTTCTTTCTCAAGTCCCATTTGGTTCTCAGCTTTAAATTAATTTGTTATTGAAATGGTTTAGTTAAGGCAGCCTGGAGGAAATTATCTTCTCTACACCTGCAGAAAAGTCTATTCCTTTCAAATGCCATGCTGACACTTCAGCAAAACCTCTGCTTCAGCCATCTTATACTGTTTAAAACTCAGCAACCATGTTGAATTTAACTGAGACAGCTGTAGCAGCTGAAAGCAGGTTACACTCCTGCCATCCACTGCTGTGATAGCAAACGTCACTAAAATGAGATGTAAGAAAATGCATTTCATTTACATTTTAATGTTTTAATTTAACAAATCATAGAATGGCTTATGTTGAAAGACATCATCTGATTCTTTTTACTTAAGGGTGGAATATGACACAGTTATGAACTGCAATAAATTTGGACTGTCCACATCCCACCCAGTGCTTTTCCTTGAATACAACACTGCTGAATACTTTTGCAGATGCAGCTTCTGATCAAATGTTGAAATAAATTACATGTTTGGCTTCCCCCAGCACAGAGATGACTTCTGGAGACCAAGGCCTTGCTTCTGCCCATGGTCCTGGCTGTTGCTAGGGGCTCATTTCAGCCATTTTCACAGACCACAGGACAGCTAGCCTCAATACCTGGCAGTCATAAGGCTGGGAATGATGAAAGCCAACACACACTGAAGCATGGGTTACCCGTATCTGGCTGCTATAACCAATGTTGCTGTCCGGTGCTGCTTCTCCTGCAGGTAATTAGGTAATTTAGTGTATTTAGCATTCTGTGGATCCACCCAGTGACAACTACAGCCACAAGGCCCATTTTATTTCCTGCAGTTCTATAGCCTGTGTATTTTGAGGCTTACAAATCTAAAAATATTACCAGGCTCACAGAAAACTTTGCAACATTCCTGGGCAGGAAAAAGCATTACCATATGATGAGCTGTTGAAGAGTTCAATATTGAAGAAAGCATAGTCCCCATTGGTCATTCCTTGCCGATGAGCAGCCAACATGATGTTCCTGATTGTGTCACCACTGGCACACATGATCACAACTGATGAAGGAAAATGAAAAACATAGATAAGAAAAGTGGCAGTTTAAGAACTTCAGGAAACAGCCTGTTAAGCATGAATTCTTCTAGAGACAATGACCCCAGCTGTCCTACCAGTGTTGCAACAAATGCAGATGACAAACAAAGCTTATTTTCCAAACAGCTAATGGAAGATGGTTACCAAACACAAAGAGACTTCCTCTTCCCTTGTCTTCTTTGAAAATCTTTTCTACCCCTGCAACATGTGATAAGTTCTGGGTTCAAATGTCTTCAACTGCACATATTTGTAGAGCAATGACCAGCATAAACTTCTTCGTTACTTCAAAGTGGACATAAGAAAATCTGAATGATGAAGAATTAAAGTGATACAATGACATTATCATCTTAAGTTCCATTCCACTGAACAATTTTGTGTAGACTCATCTTGTTCACACCTCAGCTATCTAAAATGTAGGCATCTAGCATAGAATTTGTTGCCTTTCATGATCCACACTGGGACACCTGTTTTTTCCCCAAGCTGCTGGTTAGAGTGGACTACATCCCTTTCCACCCCTTTCCCTCTGCAAACTGAGCAACTCAGGTGAACTCTTCAGCAGTGGTGAGGTACTTCCCACACTGTGCATATAATACTACAAACTTTTATATAGGTTCACAAGACTATGATATGAAGGTATTGACATCAGAAAAAGCTGAAAAGTATTGCACCAGTGCATGCTTCAAGCCTATATCCTAGAGCAAAGTTGAAAGAGAGCTTGTAGAATCATTGTCTCAAAACCACACACATTTCCAAGAATGTTGTCATGCATGGAAGGGCTCAAAAGCTAAAATAATGTATGCAAATATTTTCACCCCAACAATAAAACTGAATCAAAACCATATTCAGATTTCTGAGTAGAAGTATTTGCTATTGTAAGAAATGAAAATGCCAAACAGGCCAAATCTTTTCACACACAATGAATCTTCTCCCATCGCTTTTCTGGTTGGATGCCATCACAGGCATAAAGCTCCAGATGCGCTGCCTGGGTGAGTCATATTCAGTACATCCCCACACTTCAGGGGACTTATACCATGTAAAGCTCTATCCTACTGATTATGGTAGAGTAATATAATAATTTCCAGATCAACAGAGCAAGACATATTTCATGACCATTGTAAAGTATATTAGCATGAAGAAAAAGAAGAAAAAATTCTTACAATAAAATTTGGATCAAATCTTTTCCAGATGCACATGAGGAACAAATTTGTCTCACTATTCCTAATTTCAGTATAGGTAAGAGATTTCTTTTTTGAAAAGTTTCCTTTCTGTCATCCTAGCTCTCCTTTGACTCAGCCCTTATAATTCTCATCTATCATAAAATTATGATCTGTAGATGGAATCAAATGTATTTTCATAACACCAGTAAAAGACCTTGAGCAAAATAGATAGAAGCACAGTGATGGAAAAAACATATTTTAAAATATTTTAGACCTTATTTTGTATGCCTCTGTAGGAATGTAAGGGAAGTAATATTTACTATTTGAATGTGGTTTTTAATATGGCAGGAGAACAAAGAATCAATATTTCAAGATTTTGAAGCAAATAAACTATAGGCTTATATCTCACAATCTACAAAAAAATGAAAATTATGTGCTTTTTATGTGCATCTGTATCTCACTCACTACAGAATGCATACAAATGTGTACGTACAAACATACAGCACGTTCTCCACCCAGTATAATACATGCAGACCACAGTAATTCTAATGCTAAAATGCTGAATTTATTGACTAAGATTATTGACTCATCCCTCAAACACTTAAGAGCCTAATTCCAGTTACAGGAGTAAGCATTTCCTTTTCTATGCACATCTCTTGGGTTGCATGCTTATAAAGAACATATTTAAGCACAGACTTGGGTTTATGACCATTCTGGCAAACCTGAGCCTACAGCATCAAAACCACAACATGGCTAACCAAGCCTAGGAAGGAGCTTTGATGAAGTTCATTAAAGACAAATGGTTACTTTATTGTTTTATTTTTTGTCAAAATTCTGTTGTGGCTCCACGATGCAAATCCTTTGAAGTGGCTCCAGGGACTGAACAGGCAGCCATTGACAAACAAGGGTGCATGGCTGAATGTGCCTCTGCCTCCAGACCCCCCAAGTTCTCAATACAAACCCCAGCCCGTAGCAACCTAACCCATGGAGCCAGACACTGCCTCAGGTCCTTGTGAGCCAGCTGGTGGAGCAGCTGCTTTTTCATGCCTGGAAGAGTTTCAAGCAAATATCCTGTATCTGCTTAAAAGCCCACTCTCACTCAGGTGGCTTAAGGAATACCAACCATTCTGATGGGACCAGCACCAGCAAAAGGCAAAAGCCCAGGACAGCATCACAGTAGGTATGCGACACAGAAGTCCTTCAAAACTGATAAGACAACCAACCAACCAACCAACCAACCAACCACATTTCTAGAAAGTCACAAAGGCAAAAGTGGAAGTTGAAGGACCCCACTTGCTGTATCTTGCAGTAGCAGCATGAGCCAGGGGACAAAAAGGAGAAAGAAACAGAGGGAGGGAGCCCACAGGGCACAAGTGGGGAGAAAGAAGACAAAAGGACATTTTTGTTCAGTCATTTCCGAGGAGCAGAGTTGCCACAGCTCTCTATGGCTTATGGGCCTTGTTCTTTCCTGCTGTAAGCACACTGTTATGCTTTAGCCTCAGGAAAACTGAATACACACAAACAGTAAAAATTACGCTGAGTAAAAAGAAAACTATCTTTCCAGACATACCAGTTTCCTCTAGTGCTTAAACATATATTTCGCCCCATTCAGTATGCTTCTCTAAACAGAAGCTACTAGGAAAGCTCCATTTTAAGCACCTGCTTTCGTGAATAGAAAACCTGTATGCTATTAGATCTCAGTTATCTCACACAAGTTCCTGCACACCTTTTTTTGAAAACAAATAAGGAATTTAACATCATCCTGTAGCTGATTTCAGGAATACCTTTCTTTCCCCTTTTTGTTGTTTTTTTTCAGTGACTTTAGATGAAATTTACAGCTGGTTAAAGTCTCTAAAACAAAATCCCTCTTTGACCAGTCTGTGTATCCAAGCATTGTTCAGCAAGATCTCACTTTAAAACACATCCAACTACAAATGTGCAGGTCCCAAAGCACTTTGAGTGTTTTACTATTTCATGACGCAAAGCCTGTTCATCTAGCCCAGGGGTGACTTTCCAAGGCGTTTTACAAGCTATTTGTCTCCACAGTGTTTTGCTAACAGTTGGTGGCAATATTACTGCACACACAAGTTTCACATCCACATATCCATTGAAAGGACCACTTCCCCTAAATGCATTTGTTATTTATGAGGTACTCCACGGGACTTCCAATGGCCAGGAGCAGGGGAAAGGATCCTTGCAGCAAAACACAGCAGGTTTGAAGAAAAAAAAATCTTTGCTTAGACGTTGAACTTACACAGAGTCATTGCAAACATCTGAGAAACAGATTTTGCAGCTCTGCAACTAACAGTGATTTAGGGTAATCCAGATCACTGGGAGAACACGAATTCCTTATTATTCCACAAAATCATCCTAGTGCAGTCCCCGAGGACAAGCCTTCCTCCTACCGTGGGGAGCAAAGCTCAAACGAAACTGTTTCGTTTGAGCTTTCTTTCTTTTTTCTGGTCCCCCTCTCACAGGGATCAGAGCATCATAGAATAGTAAGGGTTGGAAAGGACGTCTGGAGATCATATAGTCTTGGGGCCAGGTCTGCTGGCTCAGAGGTGCCAGCACAGCACCATAAGGAGATGGGACAGGACCCCCCTCCCACAGGGATTCCCCATCATGGTGCACCCAACCACCCCCAATGCCGTCGAGGAGCCAAGCTAGTCACCCCGCCACCAACTCACTCCTCTCTCCCGTCTGGAGGGTGCGGACAATGTCATCGACGTCGAGGTGCCTGCTGTTCTCGTCGAAGCTGTGCACAGCCATGTGGAATGCCTCCTCCTGGAAGACCACATGGACGCCCTCCATGGCGAAGTAGCAGCTGCGCTCGGGGTTACTGTCGCTGTAGAGCAGCGTGGCCCGGCTCCACTGGTGGTGGCGAAAGAGGGCTAACAGCATCTCGCCCATTTTGGCATAGGCGGGGGCCACGCGGGTGAGGTGCGAGTACTCGCCGCCCTTAGTGCCGAAGCCGGCGGCCAGCGCCCCCGCCGACAGCATCGGCACGTCCCAGTGGGCTGCCAGCCGCGCCACCGGTGCCGCCGCGTACTCGCACACGGGGCCCAGCAGTAGGTCTGGGCGGCGGCGGTGCAGAGCCACCATGTCCACCAGGCTAAAGAGAGCGCGGTTGCCGCACGCGGAATCTTCGTAGGTAAGCTGGAAAGCGTAGCCCGGCGGCAGCCCCGCGCCGCTCTCTCTCAGGCTCCGCACCGCGTACTCTATGGCCGGGCGCACCCGTCCCAGCGAGAACAGGTACGCGTCGTCTTGCGGCAGCAGCACCAGCGCCCGGATCAGCTTCTCCTCCTCCTCCTCCTCCTCTGCCGTGGGGCCGCCGCCCAGCGCCGCACGCGCCGCCAACACGCAGCAGAGGCTGCCGAGTAGCCAGGGCGGCATCGCGCCCGCCCCCCTCCAGAGACGCCCGAGCTCCGGAAAACTTTTCTTCCCCCCTCCCGCCCCTTCTTCCCCTGCCGGCTTCGAAATTGTGCGGTCGTGCTTTATTTTTCAGGTGTCTGGCGAGTTCACAACCTGTCCTCCGCCTGCGGGTCACGGACGGAGCATACCGGCTCCGCTTTTCTTATC